>CAHIKZ030001872.1:157500-576901 GCA_903632075.3 Acanthosepion pharaonis
ATAGAAGTACACAAGCTTCTACCTAGTTTCAAAGACTACAGAACCCAACTCCAAAAGTCTGCTTTCCCTGGTCAATAAAAACGTCAACCATTATATTACTACACTGTATACTTGTAGGATTCTACATCCACGTTTCCATTTTTGGTATAATCCTACCTCACATTAAAAAAAACAAAAAAAAAAAATGAATTATAGAATTAAATATCTTGATTGAATGAAGCTGAAGAAATCTTATTGTTAAAAAAAAGTTCAAAGATAACACGATAAAATAAATAAAAAAAACTTTATTGTTTACGTTAACGCCTTAGAATTGTAATAATATTTTAGAAGTTAACTTTAACAAATAAAATAGGCAAAGATGGTCAACGTCTAAAAGCCTGCCCAGGGAGCCAATCAAGAAAAAACGAAAACAATCAGGAACTTAAGAAACAATGTCTCTTTTACCTGATGAGTCACGATACCCATACTCCATTTTCTGTTTTAATGCAAAAACATGGGGTTCCACATCCAAACAAGTGAGAGAGCAGAAGGTGCGGGTGAAGATTTTGAATTAATTCTAGTTTTAAGCTTTCTATGGTGATATAATATTACATTTTTAAAATAATTGTGTTCAGTTGTCAAGTGTATATTTACAATAAAATTATAATGTCACAAAGATTGACCTGCCACAGAGATGTTGAATGTTGTTGTACGACGTTTATGGCCAACGTGACAACCATCTCTCCTCCTCCTTCTTCTTGTGTAATCTTAATACCAGTTTTCAAAACAACGTTTATTTAACAACTGGTGAGTGCATTTAAACAACCAAACTCTCTTAAATGTCATTCTGAATTTTTCTATAAAATAAAAACATTTAAATAAAAATTGTTTTAACTAAAAAACTAAAAACATACTGAAGAAAATAATCATTTTTTCATTTCATTATCTACCTACACAGGGGATAAAAATATTTTTTTAAAAATGAACATAATTAGCAGAAAATAATCTCATTCTTTCTGTTTTACACGTTGTTTGCATGAGAAAATGTGAAGAATTTAAAAAGAAAACTCCATAAACACGCGTAAAATTCTTGGCTGTCTAAGTGTGACTCATTTTGACATTTTTTCTTCAGTAATTTCTCAGCCAAACAGACTACAAAATCTTTTAAAATATATTTTTAATATTAAAAAGATAACCGTATAATACGGATTTACAGTATTTTATTAAAATTATGGTAGGAAAAAAATGAACAGCGTTAAAAATAAAATTTAAAATTCAACTTTTTTTTAGGAAATTAAAATTTTAAAATCTTGCCGTTTGTAAAGCCAGCCTATTTAAAAAAAAATAGGCATGCGATCAAAACTACAAAGTTTACAAAATATATTTACAAAAACAATGACTTCAAATATTGAATCATTACTGATTGAATATTATCGTAAATTCTAAAAATGATGACATTAAAAATAATCTAAGATTTCTTTTTAAAAAAAAAGTCCACTTTAATTTCTAAATTTAAAAATTAAAGAAATACACGCATTTCTGAATCTTATTTATTGTGAAATAAATAATAAAGTGAAGAAATTTAAATTATTTACAAAAATGACTGAATCATTAAAAAAAAAAAAATTAAGCCATTTTAAATGCTTTCAAAAGTTATTTTTACGAATACCAAAAAATATCAATTTGATTAGAAATGTCAAAAAAATGAAATTATCAAAAATTTCAATTATGATTTTGCTTAATTTTTTTTTTTCTTTCTTTTTTTCTTTACTGACCAAGGAACAAAAAAATGAAACTAAATTCGATTCACAACAAATAAGAAACATTTTAAACAAGTCTTCGTGATCACGCTAAATAATAACAACAAAAGCAAAATAAGACAAATGCGTGTGTCATCGTTTATTTTATTTTTTGTGTGCGTGTGGAAGACAAAAAAGAAGGAAAGAGAAGCGAGAAGCATGTTGTCATCATTGTTGTTATTACCTTCACAAGAAACCTTAACAACTCTTAAATCAATACGGACCTTCTTCTCCGACACCAAAGGTTTTAAACAGAAAGTGAAAAGTAGGAGAAAGATCAATTTTCATAAAAAGTTAGTATTAATAACCGAGCCCCGACTTTGTACCCGAAAATGGAGTGGGCCTGTTCTCTCGTCTATTACGTTATTAAAAGTGATCCCTTACTTTGCACTCAAAAAAGAAACGTAATAATAATCTTTACATGGCAGATTTTTCAGGGGGAAAATCAGAAGAAAAAGGTTTGCTTTTGGAATTAAGGAGAAGAAAAAGAAAGCAAAAGTGATAAGTATTTTTTAATGTGGTGATGGCAATAAACAAGAAAACGATTAACTTACTTTCTGTATTGTGTTTGAATTTGGGGGAGGTTGTGCTTTCCCCTTGGGTTGTGTCTGCACGAAAGCGAGCGACATGTTGGCTGTATACAGGTTCTCTCTCGTGGGAGACTTATATCGTCGGCCAGTTAAAAACACGACTGACCAGGCAACCAACACGATTAAAACAATAACGGCGCAAAGTCAGGTCTGGTGTCAATGAGAAGTGAAAAATAACGAACGAGACTTTCCAAAACGTAACGATGCCGGTGACCAAAAAAACTTTGTATTGTTTCTCACTTGTACAACGAGGGGGAAGGGGGAATTGGCAGGAAGCAGTCCCGCACTAAATGACTTACTCAGCAACAAATAAGGGCAGTTGCTGTATCGTTACATTAATACAAAGGAAAGCTGTTTAAATGAAAATAGGGAATAAATTACATGTAAGACTTAAAGTAACAGAGCTAGGAATTCAGATTAGGATATATAACGTGGGAGTCGATAACAAATTGGCTATTGAAAAAATTAAAGGGGAGAAAGACCTTGCGTTTTTTAATCAGAAGATAAGTGTTTCCAAGAATGTTGAAGATTGAAGTTAGAGATGTGACTGTAAGCTTAAGCCTACATTCACATATTTTATTTTTTGAGGGCTGAAAATAAAAAGGGAAAATGCATACGAGAAATTCATTGATTAAAAAAAAAGATATGAAATGCGCAGCAATTTGGAAAAGTGAGAGGATATCAAAGACAGCAAGTGGGTGTAGTAAAAAAAAAAAAAGAACTCTCAGACTATGGGAATTCGCAAGAAAAAAAAGTTGCTATTTTATTTCTTACAGAATTTAGAGAGGGAGGATTTTTTTTTTTTTTTGCCGAGTTAGAATTAGAGATAAAAGAAACAACTTTATTCCTTTCTTTCTAATATTACAAATAGAGGAATAAAGTTGTTTTTGTCTTAATGAAAAATTTTTTTTAAATCTAAAAAGCAAAAGATTTTTATTCTTAAATGGCATATTTTAATAAATTTCTAGGTGTAAAAATGATTTTTTAATAGGCTAATTAAAAAAGTTTGCAAGGAAATAGTTAATAAAAAATAAATACGTTTATTTTTATGCATAGAAATTTTAAGTTAGCTTACATTTAAATAAAATATACTAGCGTATGTTTTTGTTAAATAAATAAAATAATTTTCTTTAATAAAAAAAGTTACAAAGTAAAGAAAGTAGTATTCAATGTCTAATAATTGTACGTTAATTTTTCCAATTGGAAATTTATCTTCTACCTAATTTTTTCATTGTTTTAAACTTTTAAAACTCAATAAATTATCTAGAGATTTAGTAAAAACAAATTATTATTATTTGAAAAAAAAAGTAAGATGCGGTTCAAATAAAAACATTTTGTAAATAAAATGTGTAATTTCGACTTTTCATTATCATGTGCCGGAAGTATTAATTCCTATTCAGTGCGGACCTATTGTTTAATGGTAGCCGCTGTTTGTACAACTCAGGTCGTACTCACGTATTTATCATCCTGTGCATTCCCAAAAACTTTGTTTTATAAAAATGACGTCCAGATACGACCGTGCTATCACAGTATTTTCACCAGATGGACATTTGTTTCAGGTGGATTATGCACATGAAGCCGTCAAAAAAGGCTCTACTGCAGTGCGTTCAGGTTTTTTTTTTCTTGCTTTGTCATTCTTCTCAATTTTTGGGTAACCCTAAAAAGTCTTTGGGTTCTCTAGTCTCCAAAACATGTGCTTTTCTCACTCCATAAAAATCGACATAGTTTCAAATCCCCGCATTTTGTTAGCTCTTAGTTCTGCGTTTATTTTAAAATATTATATTTTCTTTTTTCTTTCTTTACTTGATAATCCGGCTTCTTTTCAATAAAAAAAAAAAAGTGTAAAAAAAGACCTACCTTTTTAGTAAAGTTTTGACTACAGCATTATTTTTTTTTCCTTTCGTATTTTTATTCTATTCATGGAGAAATAGAACATTTTTTAGTTTGCTGCTTACTTTGTTGGGCTGATTGAAACATCCTTTCAAAGTCTAATCTGGATAGTGTTTCTTTTTTATTTTGTTCCTCTAAAAATGTAAATCACCGGTTAACCGTTAAATGGTAAGCAATTTTAAAAATATTTTGGGTAAACCATCAACAGTTTGTAAAATAACATTGATTTTAAATAAGATAAAAATCATAAAATTAATTTTTTCATAAAAAATTGTTTTGATATTTCATTTAAGAATGAAGAAATTACCAACTAAGTACCTACCTATCGCTGACTTAAGATAGTAAAACTTTTAATTCAATATATTATATAGAACCTTCAATTTTGGGGTTTTAAGTTTTTGTTGAGCAAGATTGATATTCAGATTTTATAATTTCGAATTATAGTTAACTTCTTGATGTATTTGATTATGTTTTGGCTTTTGGAATAAGCTACATTTAAAAAGTATACTACTGTTAAAGCTAGAAATCATTGGAATATAAACGGTGGGGTATAACGGGCCACATTACCTGTTCAAAAATTTTATTTACCTTTGTTACACGACAATGGGAAACAGTACACATTTTCTTAAATCGAAAATAATATCTAGTTTTTATAATGGAAGTATGAAGTAATTTCTAAGTCAAATTCTAGTCGAAATACTATTCCGCTACAAATCACTTAGAGTTATGTTAAGTAAGTTAAGTAACTCATTTAAAAAAAAATAAAAACCATTGATATTTTTTTATTAATCGTGATTGTAATAATGAAGAAAAAAAAAGGTCCCCTTAAAAACATAATTGATCATCATAAAACGGTTTAAAATTTTCCAAAGTTTGGGATGAAACTTGAGAAAAGGCTGTTTTTTTTTTTTTTCAAAAGTTGACATTATGTGCAGAAAAATTCAATCATTGATAAAGCAGATAAAAATAAATCTGTGATGCAGTGTTAATTCCACCTCATCTAGCATTTTATTTATTTGGTTATTACTGCTTTTATATCAAGTTTTTTTTTTCTTTAAAAAGTATCAAGAGAAACTTTAATTCAAAAAATCAGACTAGCCAAAACATAGAAGAAAAGATACTAGTATTGTTAAATCATAAATGACAATTGTTACAAACATTTCTAAAACTTAAGAACTCTTTGTACTTTCCATAATTCAAATTGCATTGAACCAGTTTTTAATTGACTTTTTAATATAATCGATCTTAAAGAATTTAATAATTGAAATTACTGTTTGAATTTAAAATTTTGATTCAAAATTACCATCATTTTTCTTTTCATTCCTTCAGTACAAATTTGTTGATTCCACAAAGTAAAGGCATTAATTTTTATCTATTTTATAAGTAAAAGATTACTTATAGAGTTATATCGAAATCTAAGTGAACTTTCCCAAATCAAAATAGAATTTTTTTCTGATTGTGGTATTTGTTTATGCAATCAATGCCAATAATGTTCTGATAATGCTTCTTTTTTCAGCTAATACATATTAATAGCCATAATAATTTTATTTACTATTATTAAGCATTACTATGTCCATCTTGCCAAATTTCATTTTTTGAATCCATAGATTGTAAACAATAAATATTTTTAGTATATCCTTTGTTATTAAAAGTTTTTATCATTCAGAAATTGTTTTTGTGATAGTTTGCTTACAGAATGGTAATAGGATTGATAGTAAATTAATAAAAAGTTTTATTATGTTTAATAATTGATGATAATTGATAGAAGTTGAGTCAGTTGTTATGTAAGTAAACATTTCCAAATTTGCCAAGTATTCACAGAGTATTGCTGTAAAAAATGCATGTAAGCTCCTAATTTAAGTGTATTTGCTTTCATTGAAAACTATTAATAGATGTTAGGTTATTTGATTCAGCTATTCACCATTACATGTTGAAGTAATTATTTTGTGAAGATAATGATGTTATCATCAATCTTAAAGAGGGACAAGCCATTCTGACAGAAATAACTATTTAGTAGAGTTCCACACGACCAAATAATGGAAAATGAGTTCATTCTATGTAGTTTTGAAGTAAAAAAAAAAAAATAATTTTGAATTTTGTTCTTAAATGTCTTGATTAAATTGATTCTTTCTATAGCTCGATACCAGCAATTGTCTCTAACAACACAAAACCTGATTCTATAAACAGATAAATATCTTGAAATGAATGCATATGTCACAATGAGGGAAATTTTGCTTCCAACATAAAAAGCATAGATGTTTGGGAATTTAGATATAAAAAATTAACCTGCATATATACAGCCTTAATTTCCTATAAAAAAAAAATAAAGGTGAATAAAACCCTAACCCAATGTCCAAATAAAAAAATTCATTTTTTTTTTTTCCCAATCTTTTATGTTAACCTTTTATATTTTCTTCAAAAATTACTGTATAATATCATGTTTGAAAAAAGAAGTTGATGATTTAAATTCTCCAAGGTGTCTTGCTTTTAACTAATATAAATAGTGGAATTTTAATTTTTGGAAATTTCATTAAGTGTAGTGTGAGCAGGTAACAGCAACATATGTAAAAAAAAAAAAAAAAAAAAAAAAAAAAATATTTTTACCAGCATTTTCTAAAAAAAAAATAATTTCATTCATCTGGGAATAAGTCTTGAAAATTTCATTAAAATCTGACAATTATCTTGACTTTTGCAAGGATTTCCAAATCTAGGTGTTTTTTTTTTTTTTACTGCAAAAGAGATGATAAAATTTCCTATGCTAATCTTTGGTGCTCCTGCTGATGCAAGAAAAACAAGATTTTTAACCAAAATTTTGAATGTGCTAAGAAGTATTTAAATAAAATAATTAAAAAATGCTTTGGCCTTTCTTAAACATTTTGAAGATAAAACTTTGTTTTTATTAAGTTTAAGGCCTTTTTTCATCATGGTATGCTGTTTTTTCAGCGACTTATTGGAGGTACCTACTATATATCTTGGCATGCAAATGGACCTTTAAAATTTAGCTTTATATTTGCTGGATAATTACTAGCACCAAGTTTAAAAGCTCAAATTGGACTATTGATTAGTATAATTAATTTGAAAAACTCTAGAGAAAAATTCTACAACCTGGATTGATATTGGATTGGATTTAAGAGGTTGAAAATTAAAAACCTCTTATTAATAAAACATATTTAGATTTGAGCATTTATGATTTTACAATTTAGACCTTTTTTTCTGACTAGCAGTTTCATTTGTATGAACTTGTAACTTCTGAATTAATTGGAATAATATACCTTGAAATTTGTTATCTGATCCAGGATGGAATCTGTATTAACAGGTAAACAATTCTAATTTATATGTGAGTTGAATGTCTCAAATTGTAATCCTAGAAAATAGTATCTTATTCTAAATAAAGGCTTAGGATTGCTTTCTTTATTATAAAATGAAAAATATGCTCATAGAAGTTTGACAGTACTTCCATAATGAGGTTTGTGAATGATTCAGTTTAGTTTGGGTCTGAAAGAATGAAAACTTTTACAGCATATATGAGCTGCCCTGTAATCAATGTTTTTTATCAATGCATAATGAAAGTTTCTGTCGCAGAAGAATCTTATTTTATCTGTGTTTAGTTTTTAATGACTACAGTTGGAAAATATTTTATCTTCCAGGTAGGAGTCAGGGGTAAAAATATTGTTGTATTAGGTGTGGAAAAGAAAGCTGTTGCCAAATTACAAGAAGAAAGAACTTTGAGAAAAATTGCCTTGCTTGATGAGCATGTTGCTATGGCATTTGCAGGTAAGTTTGTTTCCTTCAATCTTTTCAGTTTTTATCAAATGAATCTTTAACTCTTTATCCATTTTCAGCTCCATTCACTTTTCAAACTGATTTAACATTTGCAAACATTGTCATCTGTTTCCCTCCATTTATAGAGATGGTCTTCTCTTTGAAAATGGCAATTTATAATACTCTTATTTTCTTTTTTGAATAGATATCCTTTCAGTATTTCAAATTTTACTGCTGATGTTAACAAGAATATATTCCTTCTTTTGTTCACACAACCAAAGCATAACAAATGGATAGTCTTGTTTGCTATATTTGTTCACTTTATTATTGTTATTGTTCTATTAAAGCATGGCATCATCTAAGAGATTTGATTTTGAAAACTTGGATGCTTAAATTCTTTCAGTATATTTGAAATACAAATGGAAATTCTACTTACTGCTTATGTTTGAATTACATTAAAATATTTTATTATTGAATTCAGTAATTACCTCACAATTTATTACAAGCACTTTTCAATTCTATAATTCAGTACATGCCACTTATATTAACTGCTCAGATATATATATATATATATATATATATATATATATATATATATATATATATATATATACACACACATACAAACAAACAAAAAAATCTGGTAACTGGAAAAAGTTGAAAAAAATGATAAAACAATACATATAAAATTTCAAATGAATGTAATTTACATAATATATATAATAAAAGATATAATAATTGTGAATTAAATAATTATATTACATTTAAGCAATATTTACACTTTTTCAGTTGAATTTAAAATCTGTTAATTTTTAATGCATATAATGTATACAATTTTTATATATGTACATTATAAAGGTTGTAATAACAATGAGTGATAGTAGGGACAAGCTCCCATTGTCTATAAAATGCTTCCATAGCATGTGTCTCAAATTTTATTAGTATTTATTTATTTATATCATATATTAGTATTTATTTGGTTTTGTACAACTAACCTGAAGATTGTTTATCTTATTTTTACTTTGTTTTTGTTTACCTAAAGTTATATTTATCAACTTTGCATTTTCTACTCTCATTAATTTTATAACAATTGAGTGTCAAAAAGGTCATATAAAGGATTTTATTGAATTTATAATTTATAAAGAAGGACTATTTTACACTTAGATCTTGATTTATATTTTCATTTTTTTCTTTCTGCTATCTTTTTCCAAAATTAACAAACTTTTGATGTTTGTATTTGTTTATTTGTGTCTATTTCATAATTTGCCTTACTTTCTTGTGTTTTTATAACATTTATGTATTTAAAAACCATTAATGTTTTGGGAGCTTTTAAAACCCGTAATGTATATGTTTATATATGTACATAATATATGTTCCAAAGGTTGTTATAGCCAGGGGTGGTAGAGGGGACAAGTTCCCACTGTCTATAAAATGCTTCTGTGGCACATATATCTCAAATAGTCTCAAACAACAAAGTCCAGCTCCAAGCTAGAGAAAGGGTGAAGAAAGGAAGGACGTCTTTGTTCTTATCTTTTTTATGACCTATCTCCATTTTTGTGTATTGTGTGTGCTGTGTTTTTTTAATACTATGTGTATACATCATCATCATCTTGCGGCCTCAGCCGAGATTGAACTCACTACACCTCTCCAGTATTCCCTATCTGTCATAGCACCTAAAAGATCTTCCTTAGGGATCAATGTGTCACGTTTTATCCTATCTGGAAAGGTTAACTTGCGTGATCGATTGACAGATGATGGGTGCCTCAGAGTACAAATGATGACACAAGTTCATCTATGGCGTGCACAATGCCGGCCCGAACTGGACACGTCTCTTACAAACTAAAGTTGATACTCTTGGCAAGTCACCATATATCATTTCTAGAGTTGGGTGGTTTCGCCATGAGAGATTAAGCACTCTTCTTAAGACGTGTATAACATCCATCTAAACGACGCTGTTGTTTTGCTGGGAGAGTCCAAGTTGATATATTGTGTATACATATTCCTTCTCCACATACACATACATACATACACACACATATATATATATATATATATATATATATATATATATATATATTATTGTTTTATTATAAAGGATTAGTGTGTGTGTGTATATATATATATATATATATATATATATATATATACACACACACCTACTTCCTATGGTGCATAGGGTTTGTGCACGTGTGGTCCGTCTAGTGTGTGTTATATATAGTCATTCGCCATAGATATTTGTATGAGTGAGGTCCAACTAGTGTATTTGGCCATTATGTGTGTATGCTGTGTGTAGGGTTATGATCTGTTTAGTGCTTGTTTAAATTTGTCTATGAAGTTTTTCTTTTATTTGTAGGTAATAATTATCTGTTTGATATATTGGCATAATTTTAAATTTACCTTGATTACATTTGTAGATGTGTTGTGATACAGAGTTTTCTGTTGTCTGGTAATTTGATGTTGCTTTTGTGAAGAGAAACTCTGTTCTTTAGTGCTGGGCTTATACCGATATAGGACTTGTTGCATTTTGTGCACTTAAGTGCATAAATCACATTTTTGGAGTTGCAGTTTTTCTTTACTGTGAGGTTTTCAAAAGTGTAGGAGTTTTCTTCTATAATGATATCAGAAACTCCACATCATGTTGCATTTTGTGACCCCTGTATTGTGTGTTGGCTAAATTTGGATGAGTTTAATGATTGTTTTTAGTATATTTTTCATCTATCGTTCTTGTTAAGTAGGTTTAGATTTCTTGTCATTTCTGTAAATAGTTCTGGATTGTTCTTGTTGTATCTTGAGACGTTTGCTACAGTTTGATATTGCATTTCTTTTGGGTTTCATAGTTGGTCTAAAGGTATTTTTTTTCTGCTAGTTCAAAACCATTGTTTATTAGTGTTGTGGAGTAGCCTCGTTTTATGTAGTTTTTCTAGACGGGTTTTTTAGAGGTGTTTGTCAGCCACCATAGTGCAAACCCTATGTGC
The DNA here is from genome assembly GCA_903632075.3 of Acanthosepion pharaonis. Taxonomy (NCBI): domain Eukaryota; kingdom Metazoa; phylum Mollusca; class Cephalopoda; order Sepiida; family Sepiidae; genus Acanthosepion; species Acanthosepion pharaonis. The sequence continues at coordinate 168,496 of CAHIKZ030001872.1, forward strand.
TAGTGAATAGGAGATGGATTTTAGACAGTTTTTTGAGTGATGGCTCTTGAAATGAAGATATTGTTGGGTATCTGTAGGTTTGTGGTAGATATCTGTGATAATGTGGTTGTCTCTATTTGTAATGAGTATATCTAAGAACGGCAGTTTGTTAAAATTATATTCTTGGGTGAATTTGATCTTCAGGTGTAAGTTTTGAAGTAGTGTGTGGAATTGGTTAATATCATCCCATGCAGATTTCCAGAAAAGGAAGCAATCATCATCTAAGTATCGCTTCCAAGATTTAGTAAAGTAGGTTTTTATATTTTCCCCATATTTGTTCCATCTTTTCATAGAGGTTTTTCTCTATGTAAGCTAATGTTAGGGTGGCATATGTTGGTGCCATTTTTGTTCCCATCACAGTACCTAGGGTTTGGATATAGTTTTTGTTAAATTCAAAAGTGTTATTGTTCAGAATTAGGTCTATACTATCGATAGTGTGACGATTTTAGGTCGTCAGTAAAAGAAATTGAAATTATAGCCGACCATAGGAGAGATGATGATGATGATGATGAAGGTGCCCAGAAACAGCGGCACGGGCAAGCTAAAAAAAATAGAACGGAGGGAAATTTCGGCACGAAATTGGATAGTTCACCAAAGGTGACAACCCAAGTTCAAGACCTAGAGACAAAGGGAATTTTCGCGCCAGTAAGCGGCCAAAGGTCATAAGTGGAGAAAGAAATTCAGTTGCTGTCGGGATCTGCGGAGTGAAGATCGCCTACACAAAAACCCTGGTACTTGGAAGAAGATAGGTGCAACTCCGTTATATTCTTCTAACGTAAAGTGAAGAAAGCGCAACAAAAAAAAAAAAAAGCACAATCCATGCAGAACATCAACAGAAAGGAAATTGATGTTAATAATACGGCAAAGCTTGGATCTCAATTGAAGAAAAAAAAAAGAGAAAATACAAGAGAAAGAAGAAAAAGAAAATCACACAACAACGAGGTTGGTCTTTCTTTTCACTTTTGTAAATTAATGTACTTGGATTGTGGTTGCGAGACATGTATCCGTCTGTCTATTGGAAAGGTTTGCGAACCTAAGCGATATTATTCGGAGAACCGTCATGAAGTTTGAATGAATATCTTCATGATCCGAGAACTGTCAGAGCCGTAACGAAAACGTGAAGGTGCCATCGCCTATTTTTGTCATCATTTTTGTTAAAAAAAAAATATATATATATATAAACAAGAAAACATAGAGGGAGATCAAAAAAAAAAAAAAAAAAAAGGGAAGACGGGGGAAAAGAAGTTATACCCCTTGCATTGCGGGCAAAAAGAGTTTTAATAATAAAAAAAAAAAAAAAGAAAAAAAAGGGGGCGATAGAGTGCCAACAAGCCGAAAAGTGACTAATTGACATTTCCTTGTCCCTTATACTAGGAATACGAACGCATCCTAACTGAGATACACAAAAGATTGATATTCCATAAATGTTTGTTGCCTCTTCTTTTTCTTCGTTATTGTTGAAATAAAAAAAAAAATAAAATAAAAAAAAAAAAAAATTAAAGAGAAAAGAATTGTTTTTTTGTTTTTTTTTTAATATAGAACTGATTCTTTCACATACCTAAGCCCATAATCGCCTATTTCGAGTGGATGGACAGCAGGGTAGCCTCATACCCCGCCCTGGAAGACCTATCTGCAGTGAGGAGACAGTGCGAAATAAGCGATTGGCGCGTCGCTCCAGGTAATTTCTCCTCTTACCGGCTGGGACGTATTTCTCAAAATGCATCACGTTGAGAAATAAAAATAAAGCCCAGAAGGAGAACGTCACATGGGGGCTCGTCCGGGATCTGTTAAAAAAATATATATACATAGATATACGTATATATACGACCAAGCGTGAACTCATATGATGAATACTTTTTGTGTGTGAAAAACCGAAAACCTCGGAAGAAAGAAAAACTACACAACTAATCATCGGAAGAACACAAAAAATTTTTCTTGGAAAAGAAAAACGATACGGTCACCGAAATTCGGGAGTTTGGAAAAATTCACGAAAAAACCATAGTGGGGGCTCAGCAGCCAATTTTAAAGAAAGAATCAACGGAACGATTAGGCGGTTAACCTAAAGACAAACGAATCAAAATGGATGAAATGGAAGATTTTTTGAAGGAACCGTCACTTGAAAAATTAGAGGCAATGAGGAAGAGCATTCTATTGGAAGTAGGAGAAAAATTCGAGTTAGAGACTAAAAAGGCGATGAGAAAGGAAAAGATAATTGAATAATAGTCGAACATATGATAGACGAACAGATATTGAACCGGAGATGTTAGAAAGAATACGGGAGAACCAACCAAGTTGTCTGTGGAACAAATAGAGTTGGAAAGATACAAAATACAAACGCGATTAGAGTTGGAAAAAGCCAAGCTAGAACAAGAAGTGCGTTTGAGGGAGATCAGACTGTCGGAGATGGCAAGAGAACCAGGCCATGGCGATTTCGGACGTGACTAGGCAAGTCAAAATGGTACCCAAGTTCATGGAAGTTTTAACGTGGACGAATATTTCCATCACTTTGAAAATACAGCAGTTAACCTGGGTTGGCGAAGGAGAAATGGGCCTTGCTTTTACAAACAGCACTCGTTGGAAAGGCGCAGAAGGCGTTTACCACGCTTTCATCGGAAGAATGCATGAACTACGATATAGTCAAAGGAACCGTACTACAGAGCTTGAACTCGTGCCAGAAGCTTATAGGCAGAAGTTCAGAGCATATAGAAAGAACGAGAATCAGTCGTTCAAAGAATTCATCGAGAAAAGGAAAGACTAATGAACAAGTGGTTCGATGCTAAAAGGGTGGGAAACGATGCTGAAAAAGTAAAACAACTGGTATTACTGGAGGAAATATTAAACGGACTGCCTGAAGAGATGAGGATATACTTGAACGAGAGGAAGATAGATACAGGCAGTGAATTAGCAGTCATAGCGGACGAATATACGATAACACGTAAAAGGGGCAGGAATAAACCCAATATAACTAGTCGAGTAAGCAGGCCAGCAGAACCAACTATGAAAAGGGACAGTTGGACAAGCGACCGGACAATACCGACGAAAAAAATCAACCCAATCACGTGTTATAAATGCGGCCAAGTGGGACATATAGCTATAAAGTGCAAACTAGGACACGGTCCAGAAACGAAGACGACAGGAGAAGCTAAACCACATGGAGGCGTATCATCGTCCCAGGAAAGCAAGATATATCAACCCTATGTGAGAAAAGGGAAGATCGTGAGCGAAGAGGGAAACAGCACGCCTGTGACCATTTTGAGGGACACGGAGCTGCCCAGTCCTTAATTCTGGAAAAGAAAGTACCCTACAGTCGAGCGATAGGATCCGCGTTAATTAAAGGCATAGGGGGAAAGGCGATGAAAGTACCCTGAAGAAAATAAAGTTGATAACAGGAAAAGTAAAAAAAAGAAGATGGTAGTCGGAGTAGTAAAGACACTCCCCATGAGAGAAATAGACATCCTTTTGGGAAACGAAGCAAAAATCGAGTTAAATCAGATTGATGAAGGAAACCGTGAAGAAGAAGCGAGCAAAGCGGTGCACAGTTACAACCTGAGGAGTAAGAAGAAGACCCCTTTTGAACTGGTATATGGGCGAGAAATGAGAAACCCACTCAAGATGGCGAAAGAGAAATGGGATAACTCAGAAAACAACCGAGAGAATATCCGGTTATGTTGAGAATTTGCGAAAAGGCCTGGAAAGGACTAGAAAGTTAGCAAGCGAACATTTGAATAAATCCCAGAAGACAATGAAACAAAATTTCGATAAGCGGGCTAAGGAGAGACAATTCAATATAGGGGACAGGGTTATGGTTCTTTCGCCGAAAACGAAATCTCCGTTTGACGCAAAGTTCAGAGGCCCCTATGTTATCATGGAAAAGATTGACAACCTTAATTATAAAGTGAAAACGCCAAACCGGCGGAATGAGAGACAGTTATGCCACATAAATAGGATAAAGAAATATGCGGAGCGTACTGGTAAAGATGGACTGCCTGTGGGGCAAGTAAAAGCGATGTAAACGAGGATAAATTGATTGGCGATAGCATATTGGTCAAAGACACTCCAGTAAAATTGTGTAACTCGAAATATTGGCAAACTTGAAAAAAGAAATTAGGCCACATATCGGAGGAAGAACAAGGAGGATTATCCAGTATTATACGGCAATTTCAGGAATATTTTCAGATATCCCCAGGAAGACGGATGTGATTTATCACGATGTAGAATTAACTACAGAGAAACCTATAAAACAACACCCGTATAGGGTAAACCCCAGGAAAAGGGAAATCATAAATAGAGAAATCGATTATATGCTGAAAAACGGTATAATCGAACCCAGTCAGAGTCCCTGGGCATCTCCTTGTGTACTAGTGGATAAACCAGACGGATCTGTCAGATTTTGCACGGACTATAGGAAGTTAAACGACATCACCAAAGATGATTCCTATCCGATCCCGCGAATGGAGGATTGTATCGACCAAATCGGGAAGGCAAAATACATAACAAAATGCGATCTATTGAAGGGATATTGGTCCGTACCCCTGATGGACCAAGCAAAACTCAAATCAGCATTTGTAGTGGCGAACGGGACGTTTCAATATAACGTCATGCCATTCGGCATGAAGAACTCGCAAGCAACTTTTATGCGACTGATGAACCAGTGTTTAGCAGGCATCCAAAATGTGGGCATTTACATAGATGATATTATCATATATGACGACACATGGGAGAAACACCTCGAAAGTATAGAACAAATATTCAATCGATTGGAGAAAGCCAATTTAACAATCAACTTGGAAAAGAGTGACTTTGGAAAGGCGAGGGTACAGTACTTGGGACACATCGTCAGCTATGGGCGTATAAGTCCGAGCGAGATCAAAGTAAAGAGTATCAAGGAATACCCAAAACATAAAGGGGGTCAGAAGATTCTTGGGTATGGCAGGTTACTATAGAAGATTCTGCCGAAATTTCTCTAGCACAGCAACCCCGTTGACAAACCTCTTGAAAAAGGGAGCTAGGTTTCAGTGGACACCGGAGTGTCAAAGATCGTTTGAATCTATAAAACGAATGTTGAGTAGTGAGCCTGTGCTAATAGCGCGGATTTCGAGAAACCATTCAGCCTGCATACAGACGCCAGCGAAAATGGAATCGGAGCGGTGTTATCTCAAAACGACCAGAATGGACAGTTGAGACCAGTCAGCTACTTTTCTAAAAAGCTGAACAAGCATCAAAAAGCCTATTCAACAATTGAAAAGGAAACCCTAGCACTGGTGTTAGCAATGGCAAACTTTGAAATATATGTAACTGCAGGGAAAGCTCCCACTCAAGTATACACCGACCATAACCCGATAGTTTTTCCTAAACAGGATGAGGAACAAAAACAGACGGTTGCAAAACTGGTACCTCATCCTACAAGAGTATAACCTAAAGATCAATTATATAAAGGGAAAGGAGAATTATGTGGCGGATACCTTATCCAGATGCCAGGAGATGGAAAATGAGAAATCAAAAACCCCTCAGTGCGTTCAGTCAGAAGCAGACACCTAGGAAAGTGAGGATTCAGGCACAATCCAGGGGCTGGATTTATAAAGAAAAATGAAGCATCTTTCTTTTTTGTTATGGGTGAGAGTGTGACGATTTTAGGTCGTCAGTAAAAGAAATTGAAATTATAGCCGACCATAGGAGAGACAATGATGATGATGAAGGTGCCCAGAAACAGCGGCACGGGCAAGCTAAAAATAGAACGGAGGGAAATTTCGGCACCGAAATTGGATAGTTCACCAAAGGTGACAACCCAAGTTCCAAGACCTAGAGACAAAGGGAATTTTCGCGCCAGTAAGCGGCCAAAGGTCATAAGTGGAGAAAGAAATTCAGTTGCTGTCGGGATCTGCCGGAGTGAAGATCGCCCACACATAAACCCTGGTACTTGGAAGAAGATAGGTGCAACTCCGTTATATTCTTCTAACGTAAATTGAAGAAAGCGCAACAGAAAAAAAAAAAAAGAACAATCCTTGCAGAACATCAACAGAAAGGAAATTGATGTTAATAATACGGCAAAGCTTGGATCTCAATTGAAGAAAAAAAAAAAGGGAAGACGGGGGAAAAGAAGTTATACCCCTTGCATTGCGGGCAAAAGAGTTTGTAATATTAAAAAAAAAAAAAAAAAGAGAAAAGAAAAGGGGCGATAGAGTGCCAACAAGCCGAAAAGTGACTAATTGACATTTCCTTGTCCCTTATACTAGGAATACGAACGCATCCTAACTGAGATACACAAAAGCTTGATATTCCATAAATGTTTGTTGCCTCTTCTTTTTCTTCGTTATTGTTGAAATAAAAAAAAAAAAATAAAATAATAAAAAAAAAAAAAATTAAAGAGAAAAGAATTGTTTTTTTTTTTTTTTTTTAATATAGAACCGATTCTTTCACATACCTAAGCCCATAATCGCCTATTTCGAGTGGATGGACAGCAGGGTAGCCTCATACCCCGCCCTGGAAGACCTATCTGCAGTGAGGAGACAGTGCGAAATAAGCGATTGGCGCGTCGCTCCAGGTAATTTCTCCTCTTACCGGCTGGGACGTATTTCTCAAAATGCATCACGTTGAGAAATAAAAATAAAGCCCAGAAGGAGAACGTCACAATAGTGAATTCCTTAGTGAATCTGGGATTTTGTATTTCTATGTGTTGCTATATAGGCTACTAATGTCAAAAGTTGCCATAAGTGTTCCTGGATCTACTTTTTGTGGTATGGAGCTAAGGAAGTGGATATTGTCTATGATGTAGCTTTTAATCTGTTTAGTAAATTATTGTAGTATGGTGTCTATTAAGTTACTGAATCTGTTTGTTGGACAGGCTGCTCTTGCTACTATGGGTCTGAATGTAAGGTCACTGGGATTTGGGATGTTAATACATTCAGATTTTTCTCTCTGTATAACTGCTTTTATTTTTCACTCTATTTGTGAATTTTTGGTAGTCTGTAGAAACTACTTGTTTTTGGGATGAAGTTTATTAAATCTTTTTTTTGTTACTATCTTATGTGTTGTGCAAAGGTTTGTAATTTTTGAGATATTTTTGTCTATGTTGGTGTTAATTAATTTATTATCCCCTCGTGCCTCTAGAATTTTTGTTTTATACTATCTTTTGTCCATGATCACTATAGTTCTGCCTTCTTTTATAATTATGTTATTTCTCCAGATGCTCTCTAAGGCTAGTCTTTGTGTGTGTATATAAGATTATTCAGTGATTTGGATGTTTCATTAAAGTCAACAGACAAGGTACTGTGATCAAACTTTTTATTTCATTTTTCTTGTTTGAACAAGCATTTTCTTATCTGGACACAGTGTGTGTAGAAACTGTCCAAATATCAATATTACCTCCAAACACAGACACAATGTGCTGTGTTCAGAAAATAAAGTATACACACAACCCATACACCCAGTTAAAAAACAAAAATAAATTCATCTTTGATAAAGGCTAAAAAGTATAGCCGAAAGCACTCGGCTATATTTTTTTTATTTACCTTTTCATTATGCCAAAACCACGGCCAACTGACGAATCAGTGTTCTTGGCTTTGTCTTCAGTCACACAGTCAAATGTCATCCTCCAGTCCAACCAATCAGCATGCAGATTGCTATTGGTCGAACCATACTAAGCTGTATAAAAGCCAATGTTTCAGAAGCATACACTTCTGGAATAACTAAGAAGGTTGGGAGATTCATGCCATTTTCAAAGGAAAAAAAATGTTGCTACATATTGTGTATTGAGGTAAGGAAGTTATTATTTTCCTTTATACCAGATGCAAGCCACTGACTCGTTTACTTCTAGGTAATTGTTCACTACAGGAAGTATATAAAATGTTAGTTAATTTACTAAATATTGCCATTGTATCTTCCAAAAGTGCTTCTTGTAATGCATAATTTGTCATTCTTTCTGATCTTGAGTGCTTTGCATGTTTTGTACAGGTTTAACTGCTGATGCTCGCATTCTCATCAACCGAGCAAGGGTCGAATGTCAGAGTCATCGTTTGACTGTTGAAGATCCTGTTACAGTAGAATACATCACACGATTCATTGCACAGCTGAAACAAGTAAGCCTTCTATTTGTTTTCTTTTTTCTTAGTACTACAAAAATTGATGTAGTATTTTATGGAATACTTTGAATATACTGACCAGAATATAGTATAACAGGTTGTAGCTGGAAAATATCTTGCATTCAACTTGACCTATTGAATTTTATGAGAGTCCTCCAAGATTAAGCAAATTACAACACTAAACTCTTTTTTGGAACCTTTGAGCATATCAAGGTTTTTTTTTTTTTTTTTTTTTTTGCAAATTCTAGGTGCTTTGAGCCCATTGGTTGGGAAGAGAAAAAATTTTAATAAAGATAGATGCCATTTAGTTTATTTTTGCTATTCTATCACAAATAGTGAACAAGTAAATATTTCTGTACATTGATGAGAAGTTCAAAAAATGACCAGCTTTCTAATAAGTTACTGGTCCTCCATGTGCTTGCAAAGCAGCTTTTAACCTGATCAGGTATAAACTGTACAAGATCTCCAAAGGATTCTTCCAAGATCTGATGCCAGAATATTAACAGCAGGTCTTTTAATGGCTGCAAGTTACATAATTGGTCAATGCAGTTGAAATCTCTGAGGTATTGTGGCCCAGTCTTTGAAAGTATTCTCATACAAATTGTGTAGTGTGCTAGTTTTTTTTTTTTGTCTGGATGAAGAATGATAAAGTGGAACCGTTCTTCAATAATCATGGGCTATGTAATTAAAATCTCTGAGGTATGTTGGCCCAGTCTCTGAAACTGTTCTCATACAACTTGTGTAGTGTGCTTGTGTTTACTGTCTTTTTGAACAATGAAGAATGATGGAGTGGAACTGTTCTTCAATAATCATGGGCTAAGTGGTATATGACAAGATGCCTGCCACTTAAATCATAGGGCCCAGTGTTTCCCAGCAGAAACTTACTCAACAGTGTCACTTTATTTAGAAGAAAATAAGATTCATCAGACCGGGTAACTTTCATTGATACAAACACCAATTCCAGTGTTCATATAGCCAATGTAGATCCTTTTAGCAATGAACATTGTGCTTATCATGGGTACTCTGATTGGTTTGCAACTATGCAAACCCACTCCTCCCTCCCCAATTGGTTCACCAATCCCTTACTGATAGTTAATTTCTCCCTGGTAATAGGTCTTAATCACAACTGAATATGAGTGCTTCCCAAGCTCTGACAATCTTTCAACCTTTGAGTCATTTAAATCTTGCTGCCAACATATCAAAATAAAGTACTTGAAGTCAGTTTACCTGCTTGTAGCTCTGACCCTCACATATGCAGTTATGAGATTGAAGCTATCATTCTTAGTTTTACTAGTTTTCATGTATTTTGTTAATTGAACAAATATCTTATTTTTCTTATGAGGGTTCAATATTTTAAAATAGTGTTGCTGTACATTAACAGAAATGATTGTTGTGAGATTTTTAAGTTGCACTTTTTGTCTTTTTTTAAATTATATCCCCTCCAAAGTAAAAACAGCCTGCTTGATAAGGAATAAATGGTTTAGGTATGTAGCTTCACTTGTGTTTAACACTTGAAATGATCCTCGTGTCTTTGCCTTTCGATAAGTTCACCCAAGAAAAGAGATAAAACAACAAGCTCTACTTTCTCTTCCAAAGTCTTATTTTACTTGGAAGTAGAAATTATTTAAATATCTTTTTTATGTACAGTTCTTTTCTTCTTTAAGAGCTTTGAAAGATCTTTATAAATTGTGTTTTTTTTTTTTTTTTTTAATTCCTTAAAGGCTGTTATTATAAATGTTAACCTAATTGTATATTTTTGTTTTAATGGTGACAACACAACAATTTTAAGATGGAATAATTTTACTCTTTAATAAAAGTTTCTCTTTTTTTCTTCTAGAAATACACCCAAAGTAATGGTCGCCGGCCATTTGGTTTATCGGCTTTGATTGTAGGTTTTGATTATGATGGCACTCCACGGTTGTATCAGACAGATCCTTCTGGAACTTATCATGAGTGGAAGGTAAATTCTTTTATATAAAATTATGAAAAAAAAACAAAATCTACTGAAAAAATTAAGGCTAATTATTTTTTTTAAATGTCCTGTATAGTTATCTGGATGTATTTGTGTTGGGCATCTTGAAAATGTATAAAAAACTGCTAAAACTTTCAACTAGAATTTTGATGTTTTGTGCATGTATGTGCACATTAGCATCATACCTGTCAAAAATGACTAATATTTACATATGGATTAGTACTTCTGCCTAAAATTAAGATGTCTTGACCTTTTGCCTAGTAAAGTTCAGTGTAGTATCCGTGCGTTCTGAAGAGTTAAACACACACATTGTGTTTTATATGTGTAGATGCTTTTAAAATTGACAATTAGTAGGGGTCATTATTTTGGGGCATAAATTTAATAAATTTAATCTGTGTGTGTGGGGGGGGGGCACCCAGAATTTGTATAAAAGTTAATATCAACATAACCTTTGTGCTATTAATAAAAAGAAACATTTGAGAAAATTGATATGAAAACTCTTTCATTCTGAAAAGTTGTTTACATTGTTTGAAAATGTGATTTAATAATTTGCATGAGAAAATTTTCAGCTGATAAACAATTAAGACAAATTCCATTACTTTTTTTTGGAAAAGATTATTTTGTAAGAGTTTGAGGAAATAATTTTGTATAATCAGTCAACCCACCTCCTTTTATTTAATTTTATGAAATCTTAAAATTGAGTTAACTGAAGTAAAAGTATAAATGTATTTTTCTTATATTGAAACAAAGCAAAACTGCATAACATTCATTTCTTGTGGAAAGTTTTCATTTTTGTGAAAAATAAAGTTTTAAAATGGGATCAAATCTGTTTGCTAAAATAGACCCTGACTTTGTGCCTGTTTATGCAAATATAGCTGTGAAAGTGTTTCTCTGTCCTTGTACAATGTATACAAACTATTTGAAATTTCAATTTTCTTTAACAAACTTAATTTTTGCTGAGAATTTATTTAGGGAAACATTATCAAGTATAAAAATTTGAAAATAGCAGAAATAAAGAAAAATGTTAGTTTTGTTTCTTAGAATCATGGTTTTGACATTTTCCTTGGTACCATTAAAACATTTTACAAAGACAGCATTTAGTGTTTCCCAACATTGGGCTAAATTGCCACATTTTCTTTTATCAAGTGAAATTTTCTTCTCTGCACACAACATCAAACAGGTGATTGAATATCAAGAATGAGGCAGCAGTAAACTAGAAAAGCTACTGCTATGAAGTCTAAAGATTCTGTCTGATATTTCCAGAAGAAATAGGAACTGGAAAGTTTGATTAAATGACTATTAGATAACTATAAATACTTAGGTGAGTGCCAGTGATTGAAAGATTCTAAAAAGCTTCTCTTTCCTGTGGCTTGGCACAATACATAGACATTTGTCCTCTATAATAAAAGACATGTATTACTAGGAGCTATTATTCTGTCTGACAAAGTTTTATTCACCATCAATGATTCTGATAAGTTTGTGATAGATGAAGATGTTCACACTCAAATGTTGGTGTGACATGAAAACAGCTTTTTTCTTCTTTTTTAAATATCTAACCAAGTATCTGTTCTATAAGGAATAGAAACTTCATTTTTGAAAATGGCTACCAGAATGTATAAACATTCTAATTCTGTGCCATTACAAAAAAAAAAAAAAGTCCCTAAGCTAAATATGATGAGAAAAAAACTTTTTTTTAATATTATTTTCTTTGGACATTTCAGAAAATTTATTAAATAGAACTCTTAATTGAAAAATGTACATGAAATCAATCAAAATGGAAGTTGATAGAAAAAGTGTAATTTTCTTTTTATTATATAAAGAAATTATGTAATTAACCCATATGGTACACTTCAGATAAAATTATTCCTTTGGTATGTTTTAGCATACAAATTTGTACATAGAAGTTTGCATTTTTGGATCACCTATACTTCCAGTACAGTCTACTTTAAACATTTTTTTTTTCTACCTTTCATAACTATGCAATTTTCTTGCAATTTTAAACTGTGAGATACTCAAATTATTGCAGTGTTTTAATTTTTTAATGCAAATATGCTAGAGAGGGATGCAAGTAAATCTGTTTAGAAGAATTTATTTTTTTTTTTTTTTTTTTATTAAACATTTTGTACTTATGTTACTTTATAAAAAAAACCCATCTTTAAAATTTTTGGTTTTAGCAAGAAATATTTCCCTATGATAATCTGATGTATTGCTTAATTTTTTTTTTTTTTTAGGCTAATGCAATCGGTCGAAGTGCAAAGACTGTTCGTGAGTATCTAAAAAAAGGCTATACTGAAGAGGTGGCTGAGAAAGATGTGGAATGCATAAAACTGGCTCTTCGTGCCTTGTTAGAAGTGGTCCAATCTGGAGGCAAGAATGTTGAGCTGGCTGTTTTAAGAGACAATACACCCCTTAAGGTCAGTTGAAGATTTAAATATTGTATTACATTGATCAGATTACCAAATCTTCAAAAGTTTAAAATAATTTCTGCGACAATGTTTATGATTATTTGATTTTCTTTTAAAAGCTGAAGTGAAAAGCTAATGCAATAATAAAAGGTTTCAGTAATGACATCCTCACACATTAAAACTAACTAATTGTTTTTATCTTAATTTTTCTTTATTTTTTCTTTATAAATAAAAGAAAGCAACTAACATTCCCCCTCCTCCATTCGAGAAGGGCTACCTTAGTTGCTAAACTAAAAAAAATACTAAAGAATTTATGAAAATGACCGAATGAGTAAATAAATGGATTTGTTTTGAAATAGTTTACATTTCAATAATGGTTTTGATTTTCAGATGATGGAGTCTTCAGAAATAGAAAGATATATTGCTGACATAGAAAAGGAAAAAGAAGAGGAAGCTGAGAAGAAAAAACAGAAGAAATAATTTTGTGCTCTTGTCTTTAGCATCTCTGGTAACATTTCTGTCTATAAAATATATGTAAACACTTACTATTTGTTGCTCTTTTATACCAATAATTTACTTTTTAAAATGCAAGCTAAGCCAATATATGAATTTCCTTCAAACATATGGCCATTAATAAGTTCGAAGATTGGCTAAAACCTTTGTTACTAAGACAAATATTGAGTAAATAAAATAATTTTTAGCCAAACATTATGGGATGCTGAAAAAAGTCTGTAACTACATATTCTCATTCTCTCTCTCTCACACAAAAAACATCTTAAAAAGGGAGGAGGTGGGGGGTATTTTCAATAAATATTAGATTCTTACAAACTGCTAAATGTTTCAATGATTGCAAAAAAAAAAAAAAATCTGCAATGCCTGTTGGATGGAATTAGACTGAATGAATATTTGTCATCTATTCATACAAAACACACACAAAGTATTAATTTGATACAGTAGAGGTTAATGAGATTCCTTTTGAATTTTAGTGAACAAATGAAAATAAATGTTCACTAAGTGGATTTTTTTTCAAATTCAATAAGACAAGACAAAATTAAAAACAGATAACTTATTTATCACAAGATGAAATTAAATCCATAATTAAAATACATCACTGGAAGAGAAGAAGAAAAAGTCTCATGAAAGAAAAAAAAGAAATACTTGTAATTATTAAGAGTAGCATTATTAATATCTTGTGAATGAATTTGCTGAGGTTAGTTGTGTAGACTTTCCTGGAAAAGGAGTTTTGAGCATCTATACAGTTAACAACACGAGAAATGGAAAAAGTAGTAATAATAGTAGTAGTAGTAATAATAGAAGCAGCAGCACAATTTATTTGTAGCTGAGTCAAGTCTTGATTTCTTCCCAAAATTCAATGTCTTTGGATTGAAAAGAAAGACGACGGGAGAAAACCACAAAAGTATCTTTTCAGATTTCTTCCTTGCCTTCATTTAAAAGTTTCTTCTTGCTACCTTTTTATGCGTCTTGCTGTCTATTCTCATTCTTTTCCTACCTTTTTATCAGTTAGCCTGCCTGTGTCCATTGCCTTTTTGTGGTCACACATCTTTCTATTGGCTGGCCCTGAGCAGAGCCAAAACTATCTTGTGCGCTTGACAACATCCCCCCCACTCTGATGCAGCACCCAAGTCACTTTCCCAGAAGACATCAGTCTGCAATGCCAACATGATAAACTCTTCATTGAGATTTGCGTCCAGTTACCTTTCGTTGACGATTTCTACAAGAGAGAGAGAAATGTTGATTATTTTGACACGATGACATTTAAACAACTTGGTAGATAGTATAGCAATGCAACTCAAATGGACAGTGATTTCAAGTAGCAGTAGATTAATATGAATTAAATATTTTGAAGGAGTAAAAATTAGGTTCTGCCTGAAGGTAGAATCAGGAATTCTCAGAAAAAGTGAGAAAGAAAAACAAATGAATGGGATAAATAAATTGGTTTATCTATGTGACCTCAGTACACTTTGGGGATTATTGGGTTACAGCAAAAGTAATAAAATATGCTTTTTGTCAAACACTTGGTTTATCAGATGAATAAAAGTTTGCACAATGAAGCAAACAAATTTATTCAATTAAAAAAAAAAAAAAAAAAATCAATGTGAAAATTACATCATGTCAACCTTTATTTGACACAATCTGAAATAATTCAAGAACTAAAAAAAAAAAAAAAAAAAAATTATGATCATTTGTTAAAAAAATAAGTCTGTAGTAACAACAAATGAAGTTAAGAACTAGGTTTAAGGGTCTAGGTTCAGGATCACCAGACAATTGCCTGATGCTTGGGAAAGAAATTGTGAGTTCAATTTCTTGGCCAGGTAGTACAGACTTGCTGGAAACAGTGTAAGCAGTTACTGAGTGGTACTAAATAAGAACACAATATCCTGCTGTTCATGTCTGGGGATGAGAACAATCTACTCCTTGTAGCAGTTTGAAATTCCATGAAGGTTACCTGGATTAACAGATACCTGAAGAAGCCCAGGGTGCATAACAACCAAAACCAAGATGAAGACATTGGGTCAAATTGAAATGATTATTTGGATATATGCATTACTGTATAATTAATCTGAAAATCCATTATCTTATTTCCCCAGCAAATCCTGGTTCTTAATCTGTTTTAAATAAAAACAATGGAAAATAAAAGAATAAACTCACCTGGCTTCACTCCGAGAAGATTTGTATTCAAACCACATGACATGCGGAATTAAAGTGGAATCTCTCACCATTAGAAATTCTCCTAGAAAACTGGAAAAACAAAACAATAGGGGGCTGAAATGAATAAATCACAAAAAAATATTTCTGTCTACAAAATGAAGATGTTTTCTTTCTGAATAGTGCATCTTGTGACAAAAGGACAAAATATGTCAGCTAAGTTTTCCATTTCTTTTCATTCATATTGTCCTTTAACAGATATACTCTATGTGAAATGTTTACACATATCAAAACAAAATCTCAACCAAATATGAATGCTATTTAAAACAAAAATAATCCCAATGAACTTATAAATATATAGGAAATGCTTTTATTTTTTTTTAATGTAATAGTTTCAAAGTTCTTCAGAGAATTATATTTCTCATGATATATTTTGAAACTGTTTACTGTTAAGGCCTTTCAGGAAATTAGCGATGAGGATTTTTGTGCTAAAGTGTCTTGGGTATTGGCTATAAAAATGAAACGTGATAATTCAAAATCCTTTCTGATTGGATTGTTTCATTTTTCAAATATATTTACAAAATATTAATATTTTTTTTAATCTGTCAAAACATTTGGAAAACTGTAGACCTAATTTTATCCGCCCACCACTGTATTGTTTGGCTCTCCTATTTAAAGAAACCTTTCTAGTTTCATAATCTGCATGTAATATTTATAATCAAAGATAATCTATTAATCGTGTTGACTATTCATCTCCATTCTTTAATTTCAGCAAATACAATATTTGGATTTTTTTCTTCTGTGATAAAGAGTAAGTGAAGTTAAGATGAAAGAAATATTAGTAATAATTAATAATTGACAGCTAATAAATTCAAAATATATTATTTTACTAAGATTGATCACAATGATGGGTTGTAAGTCAGAATGTAAGCATTGTCAGGTCTTATCTCAGTTATTAAATCAGATAAATATTTATTGTATTTTTCCATTAATTAGTTTGGTAAATTGACTTACTGAATGACTGTCAGCTTTAAACCAAAGATAAATCTAAAATAAAAACATCTTTGTAAGATCCAAGCCTTGACAAATGTTTATTCTTCTAGTAAAGCTTTCTTAGAAAACCAGCATGTTAAGTTGAGCCTAAAAGTAAGTATTTAACTTTGTGTACCTGTAAAATCTACAATACCGTCATATCTGAATACTAATCTTACTTATTATAAAACGCAGATTGTGTGTGTGTGTGTGTGTGTGTCTGTAACGTTTATATATTAGATTGGATTGGATTTCCTACATTTTTCAACCGATTTCAACAAAACTTTACAGGACTACATAAAATTACCTTGTGATGGTTCTAACAGCGCCAAAAATGGGAAAAATATAATTGTTTTTGCACAAAATCAATTTGAAAACACGATTAAGAGACATCGTGAAAGTGGAAGGGGGACAACTCACATCTGGTTGTTTGTGTGTGTGTGGGTTCCTTTAAATATGGGAGCGGATTTCCTATATTTTTCAGCCGATAAAAAAAAAACTTTTTTTTTTTTTGGCAGGTAGTGTTTCTTATTCTCTTGCACACTTTTTTTTCTTTATTTTTAACATTCAGAATGCTTTAAAAATTCCATTTACAAGACAATTATTTATAATAAAATTCTATTCAATTGGGAGACTCATAACGATTGAAAACAATGTTTTTGTTTGTGTTTGGGTTTGACCAATTCGTAAAAAAAAAAAAAAAAAAAAAAACTAATTAAGACATGCGTGTCCATCAACCTTAAACAATAATCTAACGATCTCTACTGATTGTACGAATACAAACATCGGATAAATTCTTTATCTTTAGGGAAAGATAATGAAATCTAAACATACACAAGTCCTAACTAAAAAATAATAACCGGAATGGGAAACTACTTTAAATACACATGGTGTCCAATTTTTTTACTGTATTCAATAAGTAAAAATCATAATTGTAAAAAATTATTTATTACAGAAAGGCTACTAAATGAATAAGATTTGTTAGATCATAATTAATAAACCCAAATAAAGTTAATATTTTTTGTATTAGAAACAACGAGTGGAAAATATATTCAAATCAGAATTCTAATTATGAATCACCACAAGCAAAATATGCAATTTTTTTTACTATATTCAATAAGTAAAAATCATAAATTGTAAAACTAAAAGATTACAGAAAGACTACCTACATTTTTCAACCGATTTCAACAAAACTTTTTTTTTTTTTTTTGGCATGTAGTGTTTCTTATTGTCTTGTACATTTTTTTTCTTTATTTTTACATTCAGAATGCTTTAAAAATTCCATTTACAAGACAATTGTTTATAAAATTATTCTATTCAATCGGGAGACTCATAACGATTGAAAACAATGTTTTTGTTCGAGCTTGGGTTTGACCAATTCGTAAAAAAAAAAAAAAACTAATTAAGACATGCGTGTCCGTCAACCTTAAAAAATAATCTTTGTCAATTTTATTTTTCAGTCTTTATGATGGTGGATACTTGATCTATCTTTTACTGTTATATCCCCGGGCAACGCCAGGCTCTACTGCTAGTTCTATCTAAAATGGATGTGGACAAGTGTAGGCCATGCAACATGGAGGTGGAAACATCATTAGCATTTGTGGAATGCTTGTGTAGAAATAATACAAGTGCTGCCATTATAAAGTGGCCTCCCCATCTGCATTGGTGCCTATGTAGGAAGTATAGATTTTAAAAAGCTCAAATGTAAACTACAAGCAAAAAAACAAGGGGGATTGAAATTGACTATTTCAAGATATTGTGGAATTTCAATAGCCAAACAGATTGTATCCTTGAGTCCATCAAACTAGACATCATTGTCATTGAAAAAGAAACAAGAAAATGCCTTTTCATTGATGTGGATGTTCCTGGTGACTGTCAAGATCAAAGAATTTGAAAAGCTTCAGAAGTACACTGACCTCCATTGATCAAGGTTGCCAGAAACTGGGCCACTATTGCCTCAATTATCATTGGGGCATAGAGTTCTCTACTGCTAAGCTTAAAGATCTATATTAAGAAAACCAGAATAAAGCCTAGTAGCTCATCACTTCGGTAGTCTGTATTGCTTGGCACTGCAAATATTCTGTGCTATCTGTTTGAGGTCATATGACATAATGGAGAACACCCATAATGAAAGCTCTTCAGTCAAAAAATGAAAAACCATACCAGAGAAAAGGTAATAATAACAATGACTGGTACAGAATCTGGAGGTGCAGTATATAGCAAAAGCAGGACAATGCAAGCATAATATTTTTCTAACTTGAACATATCTACATAATTGTGATGATTGCCTAAAAATTAATTCTAAAAATACATGTATAATGTAGGTACCTCCACAAAATCGCTAAAAAAAAAAAAAAAAAAAAAAAAAAAAAAAGCTTGATGAAAAAGACGCCAACCTTGCCTAAAACAAAATTTTATTGTCTAAATGCTTATGTTATTATTAAGAAGAAAGACCAAAGTTTTTTTTTTTTTTTTTTTTAATTATTTTTAAAAAATTTTCCCTCTTTTTAGAACATTCTAAATTTTGATTAAAAAAAAACCTTGTTTCTATTTGTATCAGCGGAACTAGTAAATAACAGACAATTTTTAGCACGTTTTTTTTTGGTATGACACATTAATTTGAAAAATTTTGCAAAAATAGAAATAATTATCGGATGTTAATGAAACTTTTCAGGAACTATTCACAGATGATCGAAATTATTATGAATATATTTTTTTTATTAAAGTCATGGTAGAAATATTTTTTTAAAATATTTATTCCCCCCTCCCCCTAACTAATTTTATGAAAACACTAGAAATTCGATCGCATCGGGTTTAGTGATTACAATAATTAAAAGTACAGGGCTTTGAGGAATGCAAATCATTTTTTTTTTTTTTTTTTTAATTGGATCCGCAATACCTGAAAATCAGCTCTGAATTGTAACGTACAAAACTCAATAAAACAAAGATATTATTTAATTTCAAATGCTTTTATTTGCTTTTAGTTGTTTTTATGAGTATGGACAATATTTTCTGAAAGCAAAAAATTTTTTTTTTCGATTTAAAATGAATTTTTAATACAATTATTTGTTATTTCTTTAATTATAATAGATTTTACATTTAAGTTGTTAAAATATTATAAAATTAGTTAAAAGCCGCATCAGCTTTCTTAAGTGTCCTTATGAGATAGATCTTTTTTAGTGCGTTGTAAATTGTATCATTTTGACTAATCAGAAGATCCGCAGTAATTAAGAAATGTAATTTTGTGCTTATAACCAGGCTGTAATTATAAAGTACAGAAGACCAACCAGAATATAATTAAGTTGCGTTATTTGAGTTAAGCATTGTTCTCCGCTGTTAAGGCCTTTACTTTTGTGAAACACGTGTGGAGAAGTTAATTTGATTTTTCAATTTCAACTGAGAAGGGTACCTACAAGTATCAGTATCATCTTATGAAATTTATATGATCTTATTTTTATATTAATCTCAGTTATGACATTTTTCCATAAATGAAATATCAAAATTAATAATAAAATGAATGGAAATACAAATAACACAGTAAAATGTAATAAATGTACATAAAATTATAGTATTTTATGTACACTTCTGATAAAATTTCATAAGAAAGGTACCTATAAATTAATTAGATACCTTTCTTAGGAAATATGAAATTTAATGTCACTCTTAACAGTCTTATTTTAATTTCTTTAGAATATATTTTCCATAAAGCATCATAAACGTAAAGGTGAAAGCTAAGTAAAAAAAAAAAAAAAAAAAATTAGACCGCTGAAAGTTTTTGTTAAAAATAACGAGGTAAATAATTTGTTCACTTAAATGTAAATTATTTCACTTTTCTCCTTCCGTAGAACAAATTAGCCTCATGGAATTCGTAAATATGTCATTCATCACATGTCAAGTGACGCGAAAAGTTTATGACCTGCTTTGTTTTATTTTCAAATTACATCTTTTTGGCACAAAAGCTAAGTTAAGTTTGGTTCAAAATATTTTAAATAAACATTATAATTTCTGATTTTCTTAAAATAAGTTTTAATAAAAAAATGATAATTGATATTTAAAAAATTTCAAAGTGAGATTTTCTTTTTTTTTTTTTTAAAAATGGAAAAAATGGTCAATTTTGCTTTTTAAAAATTTAAAAAAAACTAGATTTTTAACGAAAATTTCGGACGTGCTAGGAACGATTAAAAAATGAAAAAAAAACCCCAAAAAATACTTTGATCTTTCCTCTTAATAATAACAAACATTTAGACGATAAAATTTTGTTTTCGTCAAGTTTGGCGTCTTTTTTCATCATGCTATGATTTTTTTTTTAGCGATCTCGTGGAGGTTGTTACCTTTAATATATGATCTTCGATAAATGTTTAAATTTTTCAGCTATTCATTTAAACGAAAATAATTTTAAATTTAATTAAATTATTTGAAATTCTTTTATTTTTGTTTCTAGTTTGGTTTATAATTTTTTTTTTTTTTAAAACATTTCAAATTCCAAAATTTAACCACAAAATAACATTTTTTATGAACAGAATATTTAAGAAATCATTGAAAAAAGATCAGATTTGTCCATTAAAATTTTTTTTTAAAAAATTTTTTTTTTATTCGTAATCAATCTCACACTTTTTTTTTTAAATATTAAATACAAAATTTTTTTTTAATTTTAAATTATTTTAAATTTTTAAAGTTTTAAATTATTTTTAAATCAGATTATAATAAAATATTATTTGAATTCATTGGAAGTCATTCAAAAATTTTTTTTAATACTTAATTGAATTTTTTCCATTTTTCAATGTATTTATAATCAACATTTTATTTTACCATAATGTATTTAAAATAAGTTTTTATTAAATAAAAAAAAATTTTTTTATTCTCATTCATTTTTGAGATTTTTTTTGTTTTTTTTAAAAATTTTATATATATATATTTATATATATATATATATATATAAAAAATTTTTCAATTTAAAGGGTCATTATATAGAAATGGAAAAAAACAATAGCAATTAAGTGGTGGTCCCAAATTTTAAAATAATTTTTTTCTATAATTTTTGATGAATATAATGTTTGTAAAGGATTATACCCAGGAATTTCTTTTACAAAAAAAGAAAATAAATATTATTTAGAAACCTTTACTAAAAAAGAGCACAGCACTAGGGAAAACTTTATAGATAGTGGACCTGTCGTTAAAATTTTTTGTTAAATATAATAATAATGGCGTTAAAATTGAATTTTAGCAAAAACTGCCAACAAACTTGTTGAAAGAGAATTGTAAATATTATTTTAAAAACAAATTCAATTTAAAAACCCAAAAAATTTATTGAAAATCTTTGTTAAAACACTATTGCTAATTTTAAAAATATGGACAACAAAAAACTGTTTAAATATTTTGAAAATTTTAAATACTTGGTGCTAACCTTAAGAAAAGATGATAATTTTTGCAACGTAATAAATCTGACCAACACCAATTTTTTAATAGGATTGGAAAAGCAATTAAAATTGATTATCTAGAAAGTTAAAAAAAAATAAAATATAAAAAACTGGATACATTAGTCATTTCTGACATCTAATATGTAGTGTTGTTTTAAAGTTTTTTTTAAAGATTAAGATAAATTGAAAAACAAATTCTTGAAAGCTCTGCCGCAAATTTTTCTTTAAAAATTTTAATTAAATGATTTTAAAATATTTATTTTTTTTTAAATCAAAAAAAATTAGTAATTAAACAAAATTTAATTTTTTTCATAATCTTAAAATCAATTCCATCTGTATAGCTCTTTTAAAAATGTCATTATGATGAGAGAATGGATTTTTCATTTTGCTAAATTTTTTTGAAAATAGAAATAAGCAAAGTGATCCATTTCTGAGCTCTGGTTTTTATTAATGACCAAAAATTTATGGAATTTTCCATTTAAAGTTTTTTTTATCCTTGTTTTTTATCTTATTAAAAATTTTGTAAGTCACACTATAATTTCCAATTAAAATATTTTGAATAATTGAATAACATTTAACGTGGATTCAAAATTTTCATCTTCCCAAAATTTTTAAATTCATCTGTTTTTCATTTTTTTATTATCAAAATTTTAAAAAAAGTAATTCCAATTTTAAAATTTAAATTTGTTTTTAATAATAAAAGTATAATTAGGATTAATAAATTTGAAACAACACAAATTAAATTTTTTCATTTTTCAATTTTAATTGTTTTTTTTTTCGAGGATTTTAATTTAAAATTTTTCTAATTTTAATGAAATGAAAAGTTTTAAAAAAATTAATTTAAATGTTACATTAATAATTTCTTCATTAAAAATGCAACATTAAATCCTTTTCATTCAAATCATGAGCTACATTAATTCAATTTTTCATTAAAATATCAAAAAAAAAAAAAAAAAAAAAAAAAAATTAAAAAATAAATTTCATTGAATTCATATTTGCATTAATTCCTTTTCAAAAAATAAAAAAGTTTACATTTAAAAAATTTCTTTTCAAAAATAAATTTAAAGAAATTTTTTTTTTATAAAAAAAAACATTTTTAAATACTTTTCATTAAAATGTAATACAAAATTTTTTTTCATTATATTTTATAATTGAATTAAAATAAATGGGTTTAATAAATTTTTAAATACTCATGTTTACTGTATTGATGGCAATTGTTATGATTGAATAATAAAAAATGAATTTTTTTATTTTTATAGAATCCGTTTTTATCCTGACAAATGCGATTTTACTTTAAAAACAAATAATGGTTGAAAAATTTTAGAAAAATAAAAATAATTTAAAAGTTCATGCAATTCTTTAGTAGATTAAAAAGACTTTTAATAAATAATAATATGGATTTATTTAATAAAAATGAATTTAAATAATAAAATAATTATCCATGAAATATTCAGTTAGCAATGATCTTCATTTTAAAAGTAAAATAAAATCTTCTAAATGCAATCAAATATACAAAAAAAAAAAAAAAAAAAAAAAAACCAATTATTTATGTTAAAATACAAATTTAAATATTCAAAATGCAATCAAAAATGTTAAATACAAAATTCTTTAAAACAGTAAAATGCAAAATATGTTAAAAACAATAAAAGATTAATGTTTAAAATGCAAAAAAAATTTTGTTTAATACTGTATATAAATATTCTAAAAGGATGTTAAAGTAAAATCAAAAAATTTAAAATCAAAATACAATGAAATAAAATGTCAAAATGCAATCAAAAAGATGTTCGGATTTTATATACTGTTCTTTCTTTTTATTTATTACATATATATATATATATATATATATATAAAAGTTTAAAGACAAAGGTTTTAAATTCTATTTTTAATACAATCAAAAAAAATATTTTAAAAAAAAAATATGAAAAAAAAAAACAAATTAAAAATTTCAAAATAAATTTTGTAATGCAAGGAATACAATCAAAAGAATATTTGAAAATAAAATTAAAATATGTAAAAATACAATAAAAAATATATTTAAAACAGATGAAAAAAAAAATTTATCCTAAATACACAAAACTTGATGTTTTGTAATAAAATCAAAATAAATCAAAATACATTAAAAGAATATGTCAAAATTCATTCAAAATATTTTTCCAATAAAATAGAAAAGGATGTTTCAGTAAAATTAAAATATGTCAAAAATTCAATAAGACTGCAATGAAAATATTCATTCAAAAAGATGTTTTCAATAAAATGAAATAAGAGATGTTCTTTTAAAATTAAAATATATCAAAAGATTTAAAAAGATTTCAAAATGAAAATCAAAAATATATTTATTACAATCAAAGGATGTTTATAAAATCAAAAAAATGTCAAATTACAATCAGAAATAAATTTTATGTCAAAATGCAATCAAAAGATGTTGATAGACAACCAAATGAGTTTTTTTGATTGAATGATTAAAAAAGTTGGGGGTTAATAATTTTAATTGACATTGATTTTTTTTTATGTAAAGGATGTTTAGTTAATAAAAAAATAGCAAAAAATTTCAATAAAATATTCAAAAAATGTTCTGTATCAATGCACCAATAAAATTTTTTTTACAATACTGAAACTAATGAATAAATTAATAATATCAACAAAAAAAATAAAGTTTACAATCAAATGATGAGAATATTTTCATTGAATATCACCAATCAAAAACAGAAATAAGTAAAAAGACATGAAATTCTGCTTGAATTTATACTAAAAGATAAAAAGATTAAACCATACAACCAAAATAGAACAAATTGTTTTACAAACAATTAAAAAAAAAATTGTGAAAAATATAAATGAAATAATCGTTTATAAAAAAAAAAATATCATCAAATTCATTGTTGTAATACAATTTGGATATCAGGAAAGATCAAATTTTTTATATGAAAAATACAATCAAAACATTCTTTTAATACATTAAATGAATATTGAAAAAAACAATTAAAATATTTCAGAAATTACAATTAAAGATATTTAAAATGGAATCAAAATGAATAAATGTTAAGATAAAAAAAAATAACCTGAAATTATTTCATCAACCCAATTTGTCAATGTAAAATAATGTAGTTTCAAAAAAAAAAAAAAATGAGAATACAATTAAAACATTTCAAAAAATAAAATATTCAGTAAACAAAAAGAAAAGAATTAAAAAAAATTTACATTAAAGTAACTAAAAAAAATATGTTACTTTTTTGCAATGATTTACGATTTCTGAAATTAACAATATTTAAGAAATACGAATACAATTTTAGATGTCAAAATATTGACAATATGTCATAATACAAACAAAATATTTGATTTGAATGCAAAATAGAAAAAAAGTTTAACATAATAAAATGGAAAAATATGTTAAATTCAATAAATATTCAAACCAATTTCCCCAGACCAAAACAAAAAAAGATTTAACATTACAAGAAAAAGTAAAAATGTTCAATTCAAAACATATGTCAATTTATGCAGTATTTAAAATGATATTTCTTTTATAATCAAATATGTCTTGTCACATTCAAAATCATGAAAAATCTTTTCAAAATATTTTGCAATTTTTCTCAAAATATTTTGTATTATCAATAAAGTCAAAACGGAAAAATATTCATTTTTACACCTATTGTCCCCTCCTAGGGAATAATAAAAATATATTTTTTTCTTTAAAAGAGATAAGAAATATCATTGGTGATAAAAGATTATCTTTCAATTTATACTATTTACATTATTTGGACTATTGTCCTCATCTTTGTCGCCATATTTATTACGTTTTTGCTGTTGTACGCTCCGGCCTTCTTCATGTAGTTGGAATGTCGAACTTTACTGGGGTAGACTGTTCTAGTTCCACATGCCATGTTTTTTTAATGGATGTTAGTTATATCCTGTTAATTCCCCTCTCCAAGCTCTCCACTGCCTTAACCAAGTATTGAACTCACACTTTGGGTCCTGTCACTGCATCTAACACCTTTATCCACTGTGCCACGTGTCCTTGAGGACATCTGCGAATGAATTTCTTGGTATTATAAACGTAATGTCATCAGCAAACATTTTTTTTTGCCAGTGTTCATATTTCAATTTTTTGTGTTATCAAAACATGTTTTTACCAGGTCTCATATTGCAATTTTTGTTATCACTTTTCTCTGGCACTCCTTATTACTGGTTCCTGTATTGTATTAATTTCTATGCTTGGTCGGCTCAGGAGATTTTTGTGGCCTAGCATATGTGCTGATTCCTTAAGTTTATGAATTTTCCAATGATGTTCTTTGTCTATGATTTCAACCTAATCCCACAGAAGGCAGTGATCTCTCTTTTCTCTCCATATGTAATCAGCCACGTCTGATTTTTCCACTTCCCCTCATGTTACAACTTTCTGGTGCTCTTGAAGCCTTACCTTAAGAGAGCGGCCTGTCTTCCCTTTATATTTCTTTCCACAGCTGCACAGGATAGTGTACACACAGTCTTTAGTCATGTTCTCCTCTGGAGGGGGAGTGGTCTTACTCAGGAGAGATATCTGAAGTGTAGTCCAGCTTTTGAAGATTGTCCTGATGTTATATGGACCACAGATCCTTTGTATTTTCTCTGATAACCCTTTCACATAAGGCAGGCAGACTGTTTTCCAAGCGTTGTTGTCCTCCTCTTGTACCCGCCTATCCTGGTTTTTTGGGGCTTCTGCCATGTACTCAGGGTAGTTGTTATGTTGTAGGGTACTACATATACTGATCAACTCTTTATCTAATGTCTCTGGGTCGCCACTAATGACTTTTCCTCGGTGTTGTAAGCTGGACAACAAACAAAGGGTTCAGTTCGACATTCCAACCACCTGAAGAAGGCCAGAGTTGCAACAGCCGAAACATTGTAATAAATATGGCGAGACAGATGAGAACAATAGTCTGAATAATGTAAAGAGTGTACATAATACCTCATCTCAGAAATATAGACAGTTTCTTTCAATTACTTTAAAATAAGTCAACTGCTCATTCTATTCTTGTGCAGTAACAGAATCAAACAAAACACAGAAGACCCCCCACCCCCAATCCCTCAGATTGCTTTGATGAGTTGTTGAAAGTTGCTCTGAATCTAGATGTGATTTTTTTCCTTTGCATTCAACTAATTTTTTTTTGTGTCTGTGCCAATAATTAACTTTCAAAAAAAGACTGCTTTTGTAAGTACATATCAAGTATGTTTTGTACATACTTGATATGTACAAAACAAATAAAGTATGTTCTCTTGCTCCTGAATTTGTTCCAAAGACATTAACAAATGTTAAAAAATATAAATCCATCTGATATAAAAAAAATAAATAAAAAAATTGCACAGGACTTGACTCACCTAAATAACAAGAACAGAATAAGATATGTGTTAAAAAACCACATGAATTGAGAGTGACTTGAAGGCATTCCATAAGCACCATGTGGAGTTTGAGCTGAAAGAAACAAAAAAGAAACTTGAAAGAAAAAATAAATAAATAAAATAAAGGCCAACAGTATAATACTTAATATACACAGATCATTTGATAGTGAAAATTAAAAAGTAAATGATTTATGATCATTTAAAAAGAAAAGCAACAAATAACGAAAGAACAAGCATATGAATGAAAAGTGCCAAAAATAGTTTCACTAGTTTCAATTAAGAGAAGAAAAATGTAAAGACATTCAAATATTATTGAGAAATGGATAAGAACTAGACAATAGCCCTCTAGACAGAACTTGGCAATGGGGATAGTATATCAAGAAGCCTTAGAATCTATCAGCAATGATGTATCTACAAATAAACATGTATATTAAATGTAGCAATGTAAACATTTACTTGGTGAGGGTGCTGGCCGGCTGTCCTTAATAATATGTTTGAGGATGGTATTAACAAGTTCATTCAGCAAAATTCCTAGGAAATAGGATACCTGGAAAAAAAAAAAAAAAAAAACACAAAATAACTGAGGCTTCTTGGAATTTGACACTGAAGATAAACATGGAATTAAATAGAGACTTGATATTGGTGATAAGATTACAAAATAAATATGTGAAACAAATAAAAGCATTTCTCTATTGGTTAATTGAAGTATATATTTAAAGAAAAAAACAATATGAATAATAAATGTATCAAAAAAAAAAAAAAAAAAAAAAAAAAAAGAACTGAATTTATTTATATAAAATGCAAAATTTCAAAAAAGTAAGTAATTTAATGAATTTTAGTTTAGTTTCAATTTTTTCTAAGAACAATCAATAAAACAGAAATAAAAGAAATTAAGTTTCCATTGTAGAAGCAAATACAATGTTTTTCTTTACATTTCTTAAAAACAAAAAGTAGAAAATGGAATTAAAAATAAATCATTGGCCAAAAAATCATTTGACAAAATAGAATCAGATGAAAAAATAAAAAATGAAAGCAATCTTGAAACACTTACAAGGAAAATGTTTTAATAATTATAAACATTTGTATTATAATAACTCCTTAGATCATATATTAGGAGTTAGCAATAATTACATCATGGCTAAGGGTGTCTTTTTACTGGTTATAACATTTACAAAATGGAAAGTAATATTTTTACCACCATGCCCAAGGGTTCATGAATATCAAAAGTTAATATTAAATTTAATGGCAACATCATTTGGTACTTACTGTATGAAGATCTCTACGAATGATGATGAGTGTTAGGAAACCTATAGAGATGAAAATGGGCATTATACTAAACCAAGCAAGGATGTAGCCAATGAGATCCCCTGAAAAACAAATAGTATTTAATAGTTACCAGTGGAATATAGATTAAAGAGGGTGTGAGTGCAAATGCCCATTTTAAAATCAATGTTAAAGAAAAAATCCTTTCATAGACAATTGCATACCAACTTAGTAGAAACAATTCCATGATCTTACTATTTAGAATTATTTGCTCAGAAAGAAGTTAACTATTGTTTGAAGTTCTTCTTGAACTTCAAAGTGGTTATTAATATATAGAAAACAGTTACTATATTGGAGGTAATCTTCAAGGGAAGTAACTCAATCCTCTTTAGGTGACAATTTAAGCAGTCAGATATGAACAATAGTCAAGACAGGAATTGAATTTTCATACTACAGAAGAAAATTACAGATTACTATTCTTGTTTTTAAAATGATTAGAAAATTTCAGAATTTTAATTTATGTAGATCAAACCAAGTTTACAACAAGAACATTTCTGAAGCATACAAGAAATACAAAAAGTTTGCAAGCACACTTTGCATTAGCAAGCAAGGCAATAAAGCCAATAAGATGCAATAGGTTACCGAGTGTGAAAGAATAGGAGAAAAATAAAAACATTAAGGAGAAAGAGCAATAAAAGAACAGGAATTAAGTTGGAAGATAATTTATAGAAAAGGTACAGAGAAGCTATGTGATGGCAGTGGGGAAAGTGACTGAAGCTAAGATGTCAGGGCCAACACCATTGCAGATTTTTCTTTGGATTTTGTCAAGAATCTCTAGATTCATAGCAGAAACACCAGACAAAATGTGACATCAATATTCAATGCCCGAAAAAAATTGTAGACTTTAAGATGTAAAATAGATTCTGGCAAGAAATATTGTCTCGAACGACACAGCAATTGATTTAATTTGTTCCACTTCAATGAGTCACTCTCTCCTGGAGGTTACAATCGGCCATATTGATAGAAGGTCAAAATGTTAAAAAGTTCTCTAAGATAATTAAGAAAGAGCAGTTTCATTTTGGAAGCATTAGCTAAAATTAACCATTTCTTGTACCAGTGAACAACAAATTGTATGCCATTTTTGGTATCAGCTGCCAATTTGACCTTATCAAACCTATCAGATTTACCATTATGATAGAAGTAAATAGTTGTGTCATCAACATAGATATTGATGATGTCAGGAAGTTAAACTAAAATGGTAACAGGTGAGATTTGAACTTATGACCTTAGAGTAACCCTAAACTGAAAGGAACAAAATTACAATTATGATAAAAAAAAAAAAAAAAAAAAAAAAAAAACCTAAATTTAAAACCTCAAATACATTAAGCAAAAAAGCGTCTACCTGCAAAATTGATTGCATTTCACCTTTTTATTTGTACAGACTAACAGGAATTGGAATTTAGTTTTAAAGAACTTACATGGGGGATGCTGAAAAGATTGATGTAAACAACTAACAAAGAAAAAAAAAAAAAAAAAAAAAAAAAAAAATCAAAACATTAAAGTCCAGCAGATTTTCGGAAAGAAATTATTTTCACTGCATAAAAATGTTAGAAAGAAAATTTAAAAAGTAATTTCAGATATTCCAAAAGCCTGTCAGATGCCTCAACTTTGCATAAAAGACTGTGGAGCTATTTTTAAGCCATTTTTTTTTTTTTTTTTAGAAAAGGAAAAAAAAAAGCTGTCTTATATTCCATTGAATACAGTAATTCCATTCAACAGGAGAGAAATTTAAATAAACCAGATTGATAGAATCTCACAGAATTAAGCCAACATTTTGATAATCTGCTTTGCTCTAAATATAGTCATGAAATCAAAAATGTCCATTACATAAATAAATAAAAATGACAATCATTGCAAGTTTGCAGTCTAAGAATTACTTTAATACTTATCAAAATTATAGTAAGTTTAAAAAAAAAAAAAAAAACATATTTCTGAGGCTTGAATTCAAAATAATTTACATTGTTGACTTAATAACCTTTTGCTTTCTCCATCATTAGTCATAATTATTGAAAACAATTTTCCCCAGTTGGTTTTATTTTTGCTATGAGTCAGAGGTTTCAGAGTCTTTTTTTCTCTAACATCTAACACACAGAAATGTTAAAAAAAAAAAAAAAAAAAAAAATTCAAAGTTATTAACGAAACACATTTAATACTGACATTAAATCTCTAATATTAACCCTTCTAGCATAATGGTTGCTACACGGTGACGATTGGTGTATTTTTTTTCTCAGACATTAAATTGCTAATATTAACCTTTCTAGCATAACAGGCACATTTTCTTCTAAGATCATGAAATTTGCACACCAAATTCTTTCATGCAATTGTTACTTCAAAATATTTTTTGAGACAAAAGGCTTTTCTAGATGCAAAATCAGGAATATTCAGTGATATAAACATTTCTGGATATTATTTCTCCATTGAAAATTTAAAAGAAAAATTGCCTTAAGAATTTAAAAAAAAAAAAAAAAAGGAATTATAATTAATAAGTTCTTAATAAATCATGGAAATATTAAGTTTTATTTCTACAAATTCTGGATAACTCAATACATTGTGTTTATAACTTTACTTTCAATCACTTCACAATACCCCCTCTTTTTTCTTGATTTATACACCTGATAAAGGCAAAAGGATGGGTCAGCTGAAACATTGTTTTTTTTTATCAACATCAAGTATGTGAAGGAAGCCATTGTCCTAGGTAGGACATTTATTTTTATTATGGCTAATTTCACACAGTCCTCATAAAGAAGTCAACATAAAAAAAAAATAATTTTTTTCAAAAATCTCAAACAGAGATTTTACATGAAAATTGCTAACATCTTTCTGACTGAAACTAAAAAAATATAATTACTGATGTTTTTTTAGAAGACGATACCATTAAAAGTACTGCTTTGACAATTAAAATAGTGAATAAAATCTCCATAAAAAAGATACATGATTGTTTGTTTTAGAGGGGATGTTGGATTTGCTTTCAAATCTGACATGGGGAAAAAAAAAAAAAAAAAAAAAAAAAAAAGATTTTCAGTCATTTTTTTCTTGAAGCAAAAACGTGAATTATGCCGCAGCGCCATACCTGACAAGGGCTGAAGAATCGATCAACTGAAACGTACTATTTAACAATATCAAGGAAAATAAAGACTTCAATTATCGAAATATTTGAAAAAGAGAAAATTGTATTACCAAAAGTGAAATTAGAATATATTCTTAATCTTAAAGAATGAAAATCGTTTCGTTATTTTACTGATGAACCAGCAAACTTAAAATTTTGTAGTTATCGACTATACTTTTTTTAGTCAGACACAAGGCCACAGTAATAAAAGTACTGGCTATACTGAAAAAAAAAAAACGACCTGCAGCACAACAAAGTACCTGAATGAATATGTAACTTAGATAAATTATTAATAAATTGACAGTAAGTTAGTTTGTTGGTAAAGTGGTAGGGGGGGGGCAGAAGTTTAGCTTAGTAAGGTATAAGGCACCAATCTCATATGTTGTGTGCTTTGAAAATCAGCAATTTCAAACCCCAGCTTTTTGACTGTTTTTTTCTTTTTTGTTGTTGAACAACGACAACCAACTTAGAGTGCTTAGGAAATACGCAACTATCTGAACCACAAAACTGGCCATTTGTGTTTTCATTAGTTTTCCAACCATTGTCTTTATTTTGTATGTTTAAAAGAAAATCTTTTGTTACTCAAATTATTTGAGTAACGAAAGATTCTTTTAATTTTAAACATAAAAAAAAACCTTGCCGAATACCACATGTATATAATTTGAGTCAAATTATATACATGTGGTATTCGGCCCTTTTTTTCTGTTTTAGACATCAGAACTTTTCTAAGCAACTTTTTTAAGAGACCACGCTCTGCAACATCGAAGGCCGAATCGGACGAAACGTTTAAATATACATTACAAAATTTTATAGTTTTAAAACTTACTACACAGTATCATTTTGTTTCCAAAATAAGACAAGTCACCATCTATATCCGTTCGAACAGAACAAAACAAGTCTTTAAAAAATAATAATAGGATTTAATTTGTACATAATGTTAAAAGAAAAAGAAAAAAAAAAGAAGCATGCCATATGAAGAGAAGAAGAATAACGTGGGGATCCTCTCGTCGTCGTGTCTATTTTACGTCCAGTTACACTTTTCTTTTTTAAACTATAATATCATTTCGATATAAAAGATTTTCAGCTCACTGTAAAAACAAAATAGAAATTTCAAATACAATTTTTCTAACCTTTATTTAAAAATAAGAATAAGCATTTTTTTTATACACACACTTTTAAAAAAAAAGAAAAAAAGTGATCAAAAACTCAAAAAGGTTTTATTTAGAACACATTTTGGATGGATATTCATTTACATTTACTTAAGTTTTGATCAGATTTAGAAATAGGGAGAGATCGATAAGATACAATAAGAATCAATAACTGAAGTGTGTGTCCGAGTGTTGTAGCTAGTGTAGGTAGACGTAAATATTTACATATTTTTAAAGTTCGAATTAAAAATATTTTATTGAAATTCCTTTTTAGAAAATCCAACTACTTCTTTATTAAAAATCCATTTAAAAAATACTAAACTTGCAAGTTAAAATGTTTTAAATTTTAACAAAATGAATTTAATGGGAATCATGTTGTTGGTAAGTAATAAATAAAAAGGGAGAAAAAAACGTATTGACCCTCCCCCATTTGCCGCTGGATTACTTCTGGGTGTAGTCACATTTTTTAAACTCGATATTTTATGGTGCTTTTTCTTTTTTTTTTAAATCTCACATTTGGCAAAATATTAAAAGACTTTTTGGCAGTATTAAAAAAAAAAAAAAAAAAAAAAAAAAATCATGAAGAGGTGGATAATTTTTACTTAAACTACTAACGATATATAACAATTGAATTTGAATATAAAAGTAAATGTTCATCATAGTCACAAAGAGATTCAGACTTAGCCACGTGTAGAGCAGTCAGGCTGACACTAAAAAAGAAAAAGCGATAGGTCTCCATCACATTTGATAGTAAATAAATAAACTAAGACTCAAGGGCCCAACATTCCACTTCAAGTTCCGTATAGATTGGGGGGGATCATTACTGCGATGGAACCCTAGAAAAGTCTATTTTAACAGCAACAAGTGTCTTTTTTTTTTCTCTCCACAAGAATTGTCTAGGTCAGTCTCTCTAGTAATGTTCACTATGCTAAAAAAAAAAATATCAGTGTTTTTTTTAAATCGGTCAATTTTGCAACACCAGTCCTCGGTAGATTAAACAAGAAAACCTATTGAACCTTAATTATAACAAGACAATTTTTGATGCATACTCACATATGTGGGCGTACTTGTTGTTTGTGATAACAACAAACTCAAGAGTCAAATGTTTACAATCATCCCTAAAGGCCACAACGTATGTTCAAAATTTGACTATTTTGTTTAAACATACTTTTTGTGGTCTTTATCTAATTATCATGGCGTTAAAATTCTAGGGGAAATCGTAATTAATTTGATAGCAGACCGATTTAAGAGGTTGGAGCTAAAAAGCAAACAAAAAAATAAGATTAGAAACTAGAAAGGCTACAAAAATAGTTTTTTTAACATTATTTTTTGGATGTAAAACAAAAATAAAAAATGCTGACTTTAGTAAAGAAGAAACCTACATTAGCAAAAAAAAAAAAAAAAACAAACATCGCCCTCGACTGTATCGATTATTTTCTGGGAGATTTAAAAAAAAAAAAAAATCAATCACAATATAAAACCGAAATAGGCGAGTAAATAATTTATATATATTCTCGTCTTTATACTATATACCATAACTCGAATAAACGTATTTATCTGAGAGGGATTTGTTTTTATACACATATTTAAAATTTCCAGCAACACATATGTTTATACGCATCATATACAAGTTGGGTACAAAGTGGGGGATCAATCTACAATGTAATCATTGTAATAACTTGATCACCGACTTCGTAACAACTTAAAGTGTATGTAAATATAACAGCTATACATTGCTACAATAAGGCGACTACTGATCTTAAATAGTAACTGGCGGAATTTCAATGAATGCAATGTGAGAGAGATGTTTTTGTTTGTACCTGCCGGATACTCGACAAAAAGGAGGGACAAAGGTATCCACTGGACATGATTTGGGTCTCCTCCTTCCTCTACGTCCATCTCTCTAATTAGTCAACGAGACTTAAAATCTTTTGACCGCACAAACCTCCTCCTCCATGCTTATATATACTGGTACCTACTGCGCATGCACGAATACCGTACGTATTATATAACAACAATTTTGATTGGTTCATGAATATAAGACGCCACTACGAGGTCTTGTATAATTGTAGTGTGTAATGATAATCTAGCTGGCGAGTTAATAGTGGAAAGTAGTATTTTTTGGGGTTTTTTTAAAAAAAAAAAAAAAAAAACAAAAACAAAAAAAAAAAACAAAAACAACAACACACAAACTGTATTGAATTTATTATTAAAAACAACATAAGTCATGAATTCTGCTGTGAATGAAGCTACCTCGAAGTGTGGTGCTCTTACTTTGAAAATGATAGCAGAATGCTCGACGACGAAGGCTCGTGCTTGCGAGCTGACTCTTCCGCATGCATCTCTATTGACCCCTGTCTTTATGCCTGTAGGCACCCAAGGCACTCTCAAAGGATTGTTACCTGAACAACTGAAGAAACTTGGTTGTAATATAATGTTAGGAAACACCTATCATCTCGGCAACCGGCCGGTAAATTTTGTCTTTGATTTAATAATGGTAGTTTTTAGTGAGAAGCGGCGCAAGTTTGTAGTACACGTGGGTAATCATAGAAAGTAAAGTTATAAAACTTGGTGTTTTGGCTATGCAATTTTTTTGTGGATACATACACATAGGGTAGGCTTTTCAGTTGAAGGTAAACCTGAATATAGTAACTTGCTTGTCTTTTCTCATGGTAAAAATAAGTTTGTTATTAAAGTCAAATTTCCTTTTTTTTTTTTTTTTTTTTTTTTTTTTTTACTTCCATTTAGTTCAAAAACTGAATATTGCCTCGGTCTTAATTTCAATTTGGCAAATTTAAAGTATGATTTTTATTTTAAGTCAAACGATTTGGTAAATTAAAAATATTTCTTTGACTATCGCATTTTTAAAAGTATTCTATTCAGTTGATTTTTTTTTAATTCAAACTTCCAATCTATTGCAATTTTTTAGCTAATATTGATACGAAATTCTATACGAGTTAGCGAAAAACTGGCTGTTTTAGTCTGCAAATAAGCATTTAGTCTTGCTTGGATCATTTTTAATTATTCATTAAAAATGGTTGAAAAATTCTCAGAGATTTGAGTAGGTGTTAAAAAGCAAGTGTTATTCATTGATTGTAAACAAATAAAAGAATATCCTTTATGAGTTTTAAAAAAAAAAAAAAAACTGAAAAATTAAATTCTTTTAAAATTTTTAAATTTAAACTTCTCTAAACACTAACAGTTAACATTACACACCAGAGTTAAAAGGTTAAAAAAAACTGTAAGTTACAATGTTAAGTAAAAAAATCAATTCAGTAGTAAAGTGGAAATTTTTTTTTTCTCTGTAAAAAAAAAAAAAAATTATAAAAAGTTTCATGTGACTTGAAAGATGTCAACAAAAGATGTGGAATTGATCATAAATTAAAAAAAAAAGACTTGTTGATTCGGATTGATTGATATGTTCTGTTTTAAAATTAATAGATTTTTTTTTTTTTTTTTTTTAATAAAATTTATTGAAACAAAGCAAGTAAAAACACATGATGGATCACTGAAAACAAGTTCTCGGCCCTACACATTTCCAAACACCAGAATTTATTTTAAAATCCTTTCCTGATTTTGCCGAGAACTTTTCATCTCTTTGAAAACAAATTTAAATTGCCATTTTTTATAAAATTTTAAGATTACAAAAAAAAAAAATGTAAGCACACGAAATGAATGGCCTTCTTAAAAAACCAAGCCAGTTCATAGATAATTTTTTTTTTTAAAGTATTTCGATGTTTATTTGCATCATTTTAAAAGAAAAGAAAGATAATTGTAAAAATCTGGTATTAATAAAAAAAAAATCGAATCTATTGTTTTCTTGTTCAAATATGTGTTTTTGAGTAAGTTTTACTTGTTTTATAAAACATTTTGTATTTTTGCTTGAGTATGTGAAAAAAAAAGATGTCAATTGTCGATTATTATTTCATTCAGGGACCAAATTCGTTGGAAAATGCAGGAGGTCTACACAAGTTTATGGGTTGGAATCGAAATTTACTTACGGTGAGTACTAATAATAATTATTAAAGAAGAAATAGTTTATTGATTTTCACTGTTTTTACTTTGTATGCACATTAATTTTATTTTTATTTTATTCAAAAATTAAATTCATTGTTGATCGATGTAAGCTTGTAAAACCTGAATTTTTTTTTATGACTGAAAAGTGAAAATAGATAGTAATACAAGTCTGAATTTCCATGTTTGGAAACAATATGGTTCATTTGTATAAAAACTAAAAGCCATTTAAAAAAAAAAAAATTATGGTTTCATATGTGTTCACCGAAATATTTCTGATAATCGATTCCATAGACTTACAACTGTAAGGCTTCTTACAGGTCTTCTGTAAAAATAATAAATTAAAGAGATCGTAGATACGATGGATTTTTATTCCTGAATTATTCCTTCCTACAAGATTTTATAATCTCAGAATTCTGATTTTAATAATTTATTCTTTCTTTCTTTACTTGTATTCGGAGTTAGTGAGCTTAGCAATAAATTTTATAACCGAGCAATGTGCAGCTTAATGTTTGAAAAGTGTTTTTAAGCACGTTCTTTTGGATACGGCTGTAAATGAATTTAGACAAATTGGAAATTATCAATCATCAAATTAAAAAAAAAAATTCTTATTTTTTTTTTAGTCAGTAGTTTTAGTTCTGTATGCTTTTAAAAGTTTTATTTATGATAATTCTCATAATTTTCTTCAGGACATTTAAAAAATATGCTCCCTTTTATACTGCATTAAGTAATTGAGGCGAATAAAGAAAAACAGTAACCAGCGAGTAAATTCAAGCTCTCCCAACTGGTATTTCAACCTTGAGTCGTTCCTCCTTGAGTTCTGTCTCAAAATCACACTAACAGACTGTTCTTGCCACCAACCGTGAACGTCACTCGAAGAACTGCCCCACTGGGAAAAAAGTAGTTACTTTTATATTTGTCCATATACCCATAATCCCTTGCGTCTTCATGTGATCCCATAGTTCATTGCGTCCATGTCCCATAATGCATTGCATCCTTATTGCATAAAAATGCAATGCAAGTCCCCCCTCATTCTTTTACGTTATCTGGCCGAGGACGGATTGCGACAGAGTGGTAAGTGCTTTTTTCATTTCAACTGCAGTAGCTTTACATGTTAAGCAAATACGGGCTCTTTTTTGGCAGGGACAAGGCAAGTCGCGACCAGTTGTGCTCGTCCCAGGTTCTGTCTCATGTCCGCCACAGTAATAAAAACATAGCCAGTAACATGTGGCAAGAATAACAGCTATTGTCTCATAATAACTACATGCCAGTGTTGGGTATATGAGCAGATAAACCAGCCTCAAGTACATTTTGATGCTTTGAATGCTACAATTTGGATCAAGGAGAAAGATTTCAATGACTTTGATCAAGGCTAAATTGTTATCATCAGAAGATAAGTTCAGCTTGTGAGGTGTTCATGTTCTGTTGTGATGAGTACCTATTAGCAATGATTTGAAAAGAAAAAAAACCAATTGCATTGAGGTGTGACTCATCAATACAAAAAGAGGCTTTCCAGTCAAGTATGGCCCAACAAAAGGATTGCTGTGGTACAAAATGTAGTTTGAAGATATATATCACAATGCATCAGTCCTTGTGGTCTATCAGACTGCATAGCCACTGGTCAGAATATCCATGCTAACCAATGTTTGTCTTCAAAAATTGAAACTATACCATCTATCAATGAAAGAAGTTTGTCCAGTCTAATGAGTTTCACTTTCTCCTGAATGAGGCAGTGGCATATATATATATATATATATATATATATATATATATATGTGTGTGAAAATAATGACATCAGTATATACAATGGGGAAAACAACAAATTAGTGGATGCAATAGGATGTTTTGGGAAACATAGGGCCTTAGCATTCATGTGATAGGTACATTTTCATATACCACTTACCGCAATATCATTGAAGATGACAAGTCAATGGCATGAATTTTTAGAAGTGTTTTTTCACAGTGTTGTTCTGACCAAATTCCCCAGATGTCAATTACATTAAGTTATGAGGTGTGTTGGACCAATCACTCTCCAAAATCACTATCTCATAATTGCATCAATTAAGGTAACTGCTGGCAACATCCTAATGTCAGATTCCAGAAAAAAATTAGAGGTTTTATAGAGTCCATACTGGATCAGGTAAGAGATCTTTTGCAGGCCTATAGAGGACTAAAAAACTTGAGCAGGTCATCAAAATGAGAACAGTTTATCCCTGTGGATTAAATAAAGTGTGTTCTATTTGAAATTTTGTTATCGAATATAAAAGGTGCCTGAAAAAGGTTGGAGAATACAATAGTTCAGACATGACAATAACAACCAAGATGAGGACAACAGTTCAGACATATCAGTTTTATAACCATGATAATTTTACAAATGACTTAATTAATAAAATAATTTTTTTATGACAGTTTATACATTTGAAACTGGGATTTTTAAAACAAACTCACTCACACAGCATCCTAAATTAAATGTTACATACACCCTTGTGCAAATTAATTGAAACAAATGCTTTAGTTTCATTTCTTTCACCATATGGTCAGTTTTAAATCCACTGGAGTGACAGGGTGTAATCGATTTCTATTTTTTCCCAGATTAGGTCATTTGCAGTGGTGTGCAGTAATATGAATTTTTTTTCAAGATATATGATGGAATTTGTTTGGCCTTGAAAAATATTGCATCATCCGTGATTGCATCAGAAATTTTTATCACACCAAGACACTATTGTCTAGACTGTCAATTAGTTGTCCTATAGCCATTGTCTGCAATGGACGTTACTCCAAAGAAGTGTACAAAAATTGTAATGCTGCACAAACACACTGGCAAGCCTTACCATTGAGCAAATCAAAGTATTATAGACTGGCCCAGAAACTCTTCTGATTTAAATCCAATTGAGAATCTGTGGTCAATCTGCAAGGAATGACTTCATGGAATGGATATATGAAGTACTAACATATGCACTGTCATGTTTCATTAGAAAAACATGAAAAAAAGTAAATAATGGAATTATTCATTTTGTTTCAATTAATTTGCACAAGGGTGTAGTTTTCTATTTTGTCATACAACTGAGTTTACATTGTGTTACTGTGGAAAAATAGCTTATCTGATTACTGTGTAGTGAGTTTGGGTCTCATAGGATGCTCCACATTTGTTATCTTGTGTGAGAATAAGCTAGGATTAAATACCTATTTAGATGCTCAGAAAATTAAAGTACACTTATTTTCATTTTGATAAATTATTTTTAATATAGATTTTATAAGAAGTTGACAAACTATTTAGCTAATTTTAATTTTCTTGAGAATTGACAAAATATGTACACAACAATTTGACCTTTTTACTCTATTTGAAATGGAAAAATCTTAAGGTTGTAAGGTTGGTAGTTAACCTTGAATTGTTTAGAATTTTTGTTAAGTGTAAAATTTCATTAGTTCCAAAATTTTGATTTCCGGAACTTGATATCTAGCAGAAATATTGATGGCAATCCAAATATTTGGTAAATGAATGCATGAATAAAAAAATAAAATGGCTGTTATCAACAAGTAGATTTCTTGACATACATCAATGTCTTGTTGAAATTTAAGCCACCTGGTTTGAAATCTAACATTATTAAATTTCAGTGATATTTTGAGAAGATTATTAACTGATTGATTTCTTTGATTTTAGGACAGTGGTGGCTTTCAAATGGTGTCTTTATTAAAATTAGCCAAAGTTACAGAAAAGGGGGTAGAATTCCAGTCTCCACATGATGGAACGATGATGATGTTGACACCAGAGAAATCCATTGACATCCAGAATTCTATAGGTAAGGCTAAAAGTATTATTATTTTGCTATTGAAATCTATAATGATTTGCCTAAGTTATATAAATTGTACTACTGATTTACTAATCACTACTGCTATTATTTTAAGTAAGCATTAATTGAATGATAATGTATGTGCTCTGATTTTGAAGGAATCTACAGGGTGCGATGGGTAAATTGTCGCCATTATATATTTTTAATTTCATGCAAGTGTGTTTATCTTTGATTTTGTTGACTGCACAGTATAGTGGGGTCAGTTGGGCACTATCTGTGAGAAAAAGAGCATGACACAATTCACTGCGCCAGAAATTAGGAAGCAACATGCTGTACTGCTTGGCATTTGCACCATAAGGTCCAATATGAACATTTCAGTGTTTGGGTGTCAATCTGAGGACAGTGCAGAGGATTCAGAAAGCGTTGGATGAGTCTGATAGTGATTACAATAGTACACCAGCTCTGAAAACTCACTCTAATTGTTCTGATTAGAAAAGAACTCTCATATTTGTTGGTGAGGGCCTCAGACTCAACATGGATGCCTACATCAAGTGTCTTGAGGAGGTAGTACTGCTCTGGGTCAAGAGGATGGTTGCTGGAAGACCCTCTGTTTAGCAACTGGACACCATGCCACACAAGCAGGAGACCCCCAGTCATTTCTGTAACTACATCATTTCTTAATTTGGCCATCTTACTTCCCCAGACTGCAACCCCATTATTTATTATGTGTGGGGCATAGTTGAGCAAGCGACCTTGTAACAAGGTTGGAGGGCACAAGGCTGAAACATTGTGATAACAACAACATGAGGACAATAGTCCGCATATAAATAGTGTAAATAACTCATCATACCAGAAATTCAAACATAAAACACTATTTTTGTTCATTTCTAAGAGCGTAGACCAGATACATGTTTCATATTTTCTATACACAACCCCCAAACATATCTACATTAAATAGTATAATTTCTAAGTTACTCATCTTAGTCAGGTTGGTGTCAAAAATATTACAAATTGTAGCAGTGATCATTAAAAATTTTAAAATATTATAATAATTTAAATATCTGAAAACTATAATTTTGACTCTTTTGCATAGATTGTTGTAAAAAATAAAAATACTTTTTCATACTTGAGATTGGTTTTAAACTATTTATAACATCAATTTTGGTCACTCAAAATTCACTTTATCATTAATGTCTATTGACAGAAAAATTAAACTATATGATTAAAAATAATCCAAAATTTAAGTAGCCATTATAAAAATATAGGATTTGATGACTACTTAAGTGGATTTTGAAAATATATTGCTTAAAATATAATGAAAAATATGTTTGTTATAGTAGTTACCTATTATTTGTCAAACTGTTCCAAAAGTTAAGTGGATATTAAATCCATTTTCTTCTTCCAAATGTGGTGAAAGCCTGCTTAAGTTTATCTCATGGTATAGCTGAAGTAGGGGTGACCAAAAATGACAAAATCTGATATTATCCACAGTGGTAAAAAGTATAACTAAAGAGAACAGTTTATATCATGTCAGTGTCATATGTTTAGTCAGGTTTATTTTACATCTTTTTGCCAGCTTAAAAAACCTTCACTTTTTTTTAGGTGCTGATATTATAATGCAGTTAGATGATGTGGTCTCAAGTTTGGTGAGTGGTCCTCGTGTTGAAGAAGCAATGCACAGGTAATTGTTTTTTTTTTATGGAGTCCTCTCTTTGGTACTATCCAAATGTAATATTTTCTCTCTTTTTATTAGATGCTGTGACTGCGATTGCACAATGGTTGCATTTAACCATTGTTGGTAAATCTTGAAAAATTAATAGAATCAGGACCCTATTTCACTTGCAGGTTTTTCACCCTTTTGTCATAACTATTAATGGTAGACAGAATTTATTTAATTTTTCTTCAATGTCTATTCTGTCAGTGAAAGTTCAAACATAGATGAAGGGAGAAATGGTTTTTTGACTTTTCAGGACAAGCTTGAAAGAATGAAAAAAAAAAGAAAAATTATATATCTGTGCAATTTCATTTTTCAAGACACTAACTACTATACCAACTCTGACATTTCTTTGACTTGTGTTCATAGTTGCATTTATGGACTTCCAGGCTTTAAAGGAAATCTTTCAAATTTATCTATACTTTGATTTGAACTTTGGCCAATTCTGTGGCAACATTGGCCAAAGTTCAAATCAATATTTGCAATTCCAGTGATAGCATCAGAATTCACCCTATAAAAAGTTAAAACCTTAACCCTTCTTTGTCATCTTTGTTCAATTCACATTGTGTTTAAATTTTCTGATCTGAGGAAGTCTTGACTGAAGCAAGATGAAACATCCCCAGGAATGAAGTCAGTTAAATTATAAGAAAAATAATGAAAAGAATAACACTAGGTTTATTTGTTGAGGGTTACAATTAGCAAATAGACCATAACCAGTTCAGTGATGCTGCCATCTTAACTACAGCCAGTTAATGAGTTCTTAAGTGTTGGCATTAACACATTGCAACAATTGGTGACTGATGGTCAGTTCAGTAATTTAATCAGGGAACGTTAGTCTCATGCCTGCAGACAAAGTTGGTAACCAAACAAACCTCTTAAGTATCTGTCTATATTTCTGAGATGAGGTATTATGTACATTATTTACATTATTCAGACTATTGTCCTCAACTTTGTGGCCATATTTATCACAACGTTTTGGCCGTTGTATGCTCCAGCCTTCTTCAGGTGGTTGGAATGTCGAACTTAACCCTTTATTTTGCTCACTGGGGTAGACTGTTCTAGTTCCACATGCTATGTTTAATGGATGTAAAGAATTTCCCTTTGTTTTTCTCTCTTTCTCTCTCCAGTTTCACTTTTGCTTCTTTTTCAATAAGTTTTTCAATAACTAATAACTTTATCAGGAAGCACCTCTGTGCTGTCTCTATAATAATTTCATGACAAACATTTCAATCCCTCAAATCTTATAACATGTAGGTCAGGAAGAACATCTCTTTCACTTTCAAGATAATTCTGTTTTCTTTAGGCTTACATTCTCTCAG
The DNA here is from genome assembly GCA_903632075.3 of Acanthosepion pharaonis. NCBI lineage: Eukaryota > Metazoa > Mollusca > Cephalopoda > Sepiida > Sepiidae > Acanthosepion > Acanthosepion pharaonis. The sequence continues at coordinate 211,891 of CAHIKZ030001872.1, forward strand.
CTCTTTTTATAAAATGGGTCAAAAACACCCAGATTCCTAATCTCTTTCTTGTCAACATTGAAACTTGTAATCAAGTCTTAACTTTTCTGGATTTTTAGATCAAAATGGTAAATACCACTTTTAAGTAGAAAAGAAACAAACTCTGAAGTACTTCTGCATTCCAATTGGCCACCAGGTGTAGATTCATTTGTAAATCTGTTATAAAAGTAAAAAATTTAGCTTAAATCTCATAAAAATATTTATTTCTATGAATTTTTGATTACAAGTTGGCAGTAAAAAATCACTTCAGTATTTGTAATCTTTCCGAACAAGACAATATTCTTTTTCAGTTATTTTTCTCAGTGTTTCTTTATGGACAGGAAAATGTTTGTACGACTAGGATTTTTCACACATTTTTTAATATACTAAATCAGTTTCTTGGCTAAAGACTGAAACCCAAATGTCCCTGGCTCCAAATCTCAAAATTATTGATTTCAAGTAAATATTTGTTTTTTTTTAGTTTTGGTGAGTCAACTGGAACAGGAAAATATAAATTTTTCATCCTTGGTACAAAATGAAAAAATCTCTTGTTGATAAGATGCTTGCTTTTTTTTTTTCCCTTCAAATTTTCAAAAAGGCTACCAAAATTGTGCACTGCAGCCAACTGACTATCATTATAGTTGAGATGGTGATTACTCAATGCACCACCTATAGGTTTAAAAGGTGAAGATGAGTTACAGATTCTTTTTTCTCCTTTCAAATACACAGTATAAATCTGTCTGAGCAAATTGAATCTATTTGCTATCCTTTTCATTTTACACTTGTCTTTTTCTCTAGAACAATCCGCTGGTTGGATCGATGCCTAAAAGCTCATAAAAGACCTCATGACCAGAATCTCTTTCCAATTGTTCAGGGAGGTCTTGATCCCAAACTTCGACAACAGTGTGCAGAAGGTAATGTATTTCTATAAGATTTATTTTTTTTAATGGAAAGATTGATGTTAATTATGAAATTTTTTTTTTTTTTTTTTTTTTTTTTGAGACAATTGTAATTTTTCAAGCATAGCTTAGATGTGGCACAAGGCCAAAAGTATGGGGCATCCAGTGAGGATTGAACTCACTACTCAGTCGTAATTGTTCTAGTGAGACAAGCTTGCTAACCTTTACACCACCTCAAGGTACCCATTTTTTTGAGACAATAAAAATCCATTAAAAAATAGTAAAATTAAATTTATTAATCAAAAACACCATTATTATTGTTAACAATGATAAAAACCCGACTCTGTTTCTTTTGATAATGGTCTCTTGATATTCTTCCCTATTGTGAAAGCTTTTGCTACAACAGGAATGGTGTTTAAGTTTAGATGTTGATATGGGAGTTTTGTTTTGGATTCCAGTTTCCTTCAACAAAAATTAATTTCATTTTGAGCTTTTGTCATTGTTAATGACAATTTTGTTCTCAGAAAATAAATTTAACATTTGCTACATTTAACCAGATTTTTATCCTCTTTCTGAAAATCTTTTTAAACAGCCTAATATATAAATATGCATGTTTTCTGACTATTTAGCATACAAAACTTCCATTTGTTGATGAATGGACAAATATTTTGATTTATTCAGTTCTTATTTTCAGAATTTGTGTTATTTATTTAATCATTTCACCCCAAGCAAGGCAATAAATCCACTAGGATGCAATTGTTATAGAATATCAGAAAAACTACTATTAAGGAGAGAGGACAATAAAAGAATTAAGACGACAGAAGATAACAATTGACATTGCATTTAAATTTTTGAAGATCAAAGTTGAATAGGAAGCAAGAAGCCGGAAGAGAGTTCCACAAGCAAGAAGTGCGATAAAAGAAACTGTTAGCATAGAATTTACGGTTACATCTAGTCATTTCAACTGTAAAATGATGAGACATTGCTGTCAATCTAGTACTTAATATATTCTTTGGTTCTCCACATTGTCTGACATTTTGAAATTTATTATTTTTTTTAATTTGTATATTTTTCAGGCTATTATCTTCATATTTTTGTTGTTTTTAACACAGCATTTTGTTTGATATATTCTTCACCCATCCAAATGTTAAGAGATTATTTTCATTATTCCTGTTGTGTAAGTTGATGAATGAGTGTATCTGTAAAGGAACAAGGTGAATAAAAAGAGACCAGAGGAAAAAAATATTTGTAGCTGACACATTTCTTCTCGGATGGACTTTATCAAGGTAATTGCCTTGCTAAAGTCCCTCTGAGGATGAAATGTGCTGGCTAAGAATAGTTTCCCCTCCACCTTTGGTTCCTATTGTTGATAACATTTTTTTTTGTCCTCCTTAAGTTGAATCTGGTGGTCTTTAGATGTCAATACTTATTTTCCTTCATGATATTCCTGAACTAAAATATCACAGGACGTAGTATTAAGGTCTCATGTTAGTTGTATTAACACAAGACTAACTAATACGGGACTCTAAAAACTTATGGACAACTATCACCTATTTATTAACAAATTTACAGAGCAATGAATTTCAGTTTTATTTGTCCTCTTGTTGATGCTACAATTTTGACTTTTACTATTTATTTATTTATTTGATTTGGTTGGACTGTGTTGTTTTAGTTGAAAAGATAACAGTAATAAACAGTTTCTAAAACCAGATATAGCCTCCACACTGTAGAAGGCCGAAGTATGTATTGGCTGAAACAATGGAAGAAAAACATGATAAAGACACAAGTTTGAAAAATATATGGATTAATGAGAAATTTAAAAAAATGAAAATACTTTATCTTCTATTGGAAATTTTCAATATTTAAGTATCAATGATAACTAATCCTATCATTTTTTTATGGCTACTGTTAATATATATATCATTTGGTGTTAGTGATTCCAGTAAAAGCCATCAGGTGACAGTACTGGTGATGGCAATATTGGTATACAATGGTTCCAGTATAGATCTAAAAGAAGAGCCATCTTGGATTAGTTACTGATCTGAAATTTAATAATCAGTATGCTAGTATTTATTATATAAATCATTAGTCATCTTTTTATATACAAGGTTTGCTTTATGTTTTATAAAAGTCATTAAACAATAAAACTATATACTTATATTTTTAATTCAGTTTGGCAATCAACTTGTAACAACATACCAATTTGTTTGGTTGTCACAGGTATCAAAGAGGATCTCTGATTTGACCCCTCTTAGTGTAATGAGATACTGTCCCAGTCACCAGACTTCTTTTTTAATTTATTACCAATCAATTGAAGGCTGTCATACTACAAGGTGGTCCGAAAGTCTTGTCACCTCTACCAAAAAGTAATGGGAACACTAGAAATATTACTGAACTCATGTCGCACATACTTCATGCTCTTGCCAGAATACACACAATCATGTGTCCATATACTTGAAAGCAGCCTCTCTTCCAAATAGTAGGAGCTTGTGTCAAGTGTCTGAAATAGAAAATTATATTATGTAGGGGATGACTTTCGGACTGCACTGTACTATAGACAACAATCATGATTTAGTAAATAATGTTATTTCAAATGTAAATTTTAATTTGAAGAAATATTTTAATGGTACTGAATTATATCTTATAGTATTTCTTAAAAAAAAAAATGAAATTGAATATTTACTTGGTTACAGAATTAATTCAAAGGGATGTTCCCGGATTTGCAATTGGTGGTCTCAGTGGTGGAGAACAAAAGGATCAGTTTTGGAGAATGGTGTCACTCTCTACAGATGTACTACCCAAAAATAAACCTCGGTACCTAATGGGTGTAGGGTAAGTACTTCAGCTTTATTGACATCATATAGCTGTTGATACAATAGAATGATTTTTCTCTCTGACAAATTTTAACCAATTGTTGGCTTTATTACATCTGATAAAGATATTTTACCTATGGATTACATGTAGCCAACCTTTACCAGGAATCAGAAATTCTACAAGGTTTTTTTTGTTTTTTACATTCTACCTGCTGCTTTTGATCCATTCTTGTAGAGCTTCTGATCCCTGGTAAAGGTTCAAACCAGACTCTGCAATGATTCCTAGTATATAATCATATTTCACTTAAAGTTAAAAAACACTTAATTAAAAGTACATTAAACAAATATAATGGCTGAAAGATGCCTGCTCTGTGGTTGTCACATACATATACACATATACATTTTTTAAATTTCAAATTATGTAACGGTTAGTCGATATTCAGCAGCTGAAGATTACATTGTGCATGAAATTCCAACTCATGCTAGCAGTAAGAGATTATATATATATATATATATATATATATATATATATATATATATCCCTCACCAATAGCATAGCTCTCACTTTCCTACTCAAAACAATCATCAGATGCTGATTGAAAACTGACTGTTGCATTATATATATATATATATATATATATATATATATATATATATATATATATATATATACTGTACTATAATGATAGTGAGGCACTCCATTTTATTTTGCGAAAGGGGTAAATAAATGAAAATAAAATAAAAAAAATAATATATACACATATATATTGGAACGGTATTATTAGTTTTTATTACTTTTATTTTTTACTATTAATATTTTTTTTATTGGTTTTTATTTTATTTTCATTTATATACTTGTGTGTGTGTGTGTATATATATATATATATATATGTGTGTGTGTGTGTGTATATATATATATATATATATATATTTTTTTTTAACACTATTTACATTATTTGGACTATTGTCCTCATCTTTGTCGCCATATTTATTACGTTTCAGCCATTGTACGCTCCGGCCTTCTTCAGGCGGTTGGGATATCGAACTGAACCCTTTATTTCGCTCACTGGTTCCATGTGCCATGTTAGATGGATGTCAGCTATCAGTTATTTCCTGTTAATTCTCCTCTCCAACTTCTCCACTGCCTTAACTGGGTATTGAACTCACACTCTTTGGGTCCTGTCACTGGATCTAACTAACACCTTTATCCACTGTGCCATGTGGCTTTATATTTAACTTGATCATTGTCATTAATTATTATCTATTCTTATTCTTTTGATACTATGCAACAGTCAGAAATCAAAGCAAACACCCAAATTGTAAAATTGGATAAAATTGCAAATTTTTTTAAACTTTATCCAAAGGAACATAAGGCTCTGGTTAGAAAGGATTTAATAAAGAGTTACAAGAAAGTAAATACCGACAACTATAATTATGTGAACATCATCAACTCCTCGAAAAAACAGATTACTGATAAGCTGAAAATCAGTGATAGGGTATCCAAGCTTTCGACTAAGGAAACTCATGTTCTACTTAAAGATCATAAACCCAATTTCCTAAACAAATTACCTCCAAGGATTATCAATCCAACAAAGTCTGAGATCAGAAAAATCGGCAAAATGATCCTAGAACGTGTGAACATACAGATTAAGAACCAACTCGGTCTCATCTAATGGGTCCTGACTACAGAAGTGATTGACTGGTTTAAGAGCTTTAGCAATAAAAACCACTGTTTCATTCAATTCAACATTGTGGACTTCTATCCATCCATATCCAAGAACCTATTTAAAAAATGGCTTTGGAGTTTGCTGAATTTTATTCTGATATTTCTAAGGATAAAATCAACATCTTTTTAAATTGCAGAAAATCAATAATAATCCACAACAATGAGCAGTGGATAAAGAATTTGGATTAAAATTTTGATGTATCTATGGAATCATTGGGCTCTGCTGAATCAACTGATTTGATTGGATTATTTATTTTGTACAATCTTACAGCATATGAGGAAATTAACTTAAATGATATAGGGTTTTATAGAGATGATGGTCTAATGATAGTAAATAATTCTACTGGAAGGTAGATAAGCTGAGAAAATTAATTCATAGAGTGTTTAAATCTTTACATCTCATGGTTAAAATTAATTCTAATATTAAACAAGTGGATTTCTTAGATATAACTTTAATCTTAGCACTTAATAATTTTCAACCCTTCTTGAAAAACAATGCTAGGACCATTTATATAAATCCTAATTCCAATCACCCAATGTCAGTTATTAACATATCCCATCATATGTTGAACGTCATATTACCCAGCACTCCTCTAGCAAAGAATTATTCGATAAGCATAAAATTGTTTATAACAAAATCCTTACTTGATAGTGGCTACAGATCTTCCAAAATTAAATATGTTGAAAATTATAGTTACCCTAGAAAGAAGAATACAGGGGAGAAAACAATTTGGTATACACCTCTGTGGTGAACAGTCCTGTAGAAGCAAGTGAGCCAGAGTGGCTTGCATCTTGTGCATAGGAAAATAAGGGTCTTACCTTAACGTGCGGCCTGTGGCATCAGCAAGTTTGCTCCGTGAAAAAGTGCATTACTCTCCCGTCTGGCAATTCCAGCAGTATGTGCAGTAACAAGGGTACAGTTTGGCATGCTTCCACCAATATCAAGTCGTGTGCTGATTGGTCGAACTAGAGGAGGCTATTTACCTGGGTAACTGACAATAAAAGCAAAAAATGCTGCTTGGTTGGTCAACTGCGGTGTTGGCCTGATAAAAGAGGGCTGAAGTAGTGAAAAAGGGGAGAAAAGATGGATTTATGTTTTGAAGTGTTCAGAAAGCAAAAACGGCAGATTGAACCAGTGGTATCTTGATTTTTACAAGTGACGTCATAGTAATAGTGACTCATTTAAACTACAACCTCCCTTCAATAAATTAGTACATACCAAATTGGTGCAAAAATTTTAAAATTTGATTGATAATCATTTTCCTAAGAATAGTCAATTAAGTCACGTCTTCAATTGTAATACCCACAAATCAGTTGTAGTTGTATTAGAAATCTGGATAAAATTATTAAATCACACAACAATAGAATACTGAAACTTTATAATGATAATAAGTGTAACCCAAACACAAATTCTAGTATACCCCAGGTAACCAAACTATGTAATTGTAGAATTCCTAATCAATGTCCATTATCAAACAAGAATGAAATTCCTTGTATATATGTGTTCCATCTCATCAACTGAAAACCCCAATAATATTAAATTGTATGTTGGGTCCACTAGGAATGCTTTTAAGGAGTGATATTATAACCACATATCCTCTTTTACTAATGCAAGCAAATGCAATATGACTTCACTTTCTAAATATTTCTGGAAGAAAACAAAGCATCTAAAGTTAAGTTGAAAATCCTCAAACAAGCCAGAACTTGCAGATCTCTGAACAAACCTTGTTTTTTTTTTATGTCTACTGTATTATGAAGCTTTTGAATAACAGTCAATTGTTAAACCAAAGATTTGAAACTACCGTTTTTTGTAGGCACATTAAAGATCTAACATTGCAATCTTGCTAAACCTTCAAATTTATAATTCACCTCCTTTATATATTTTTTACCTTTTTACTGATCTATCTTAAACTACAATTCTAAATTGTTTATGCACATGTATAATACTAGCAATAATATTAGATAAATAGATTTATATCTATACTTATTCTACAAGTTATATAGTTTGGTAATAGGTTTAATTTATTTGATAGAAAATTTATATTAACATTCCATACTTTGTCTTTTACTTATATCTTAAATTCTGAACTAAATTTTATTGTAATACTTCAAATAACTTATGTATTTTACATCAAAAACTTTCTACTTCTTAAAAGACCCTTTATTAATTTACATACTATGTTTATTCCAGAACAAAAACGGAAACTTCAGCCTAAATCTGTGGCATTCAGCTCTGTTTCTGTCTTAAGGTTACTGTCCATTCATCAGTGGAATCGTTTTCAATTACTTCTATGGCTTTCCTTTGTACCTATCTCTCTTTTCTCCTTCATCGTTTTCTTCTTTTCTCTTTCCACCTTTCCCTCTCTCTCTCTCCTTTTTCTTGGAAGTTTTGGTGTGTTTGCTTAGATTTCTGACCATTGCATAATATCAAAATCTTTAGTGGGCACTTCTGCTTAGATTTAAACTTTTCAGGTTTTTATTTTAACACTTTAACATTCCTTCACTGCCCAAAATGCTATCAACAACAACTATTGTCTTACTCTGTCATTTTCTTTTCTTTCCTTCTCTTTTCACCGTGTTTTACCCTTTCTTCATTTCCTCTTAAGGTGTTTCTTCCTATGTTTTTTTCCAAAGACAATTTGAATAATAAGAAAAAGGAAGTGACGTTCCATAGGCGACTTATCTTAAATAGAATTGTTCATAACCACTTTTGGTTCTCACTAGTCAAGATGCCTTTGCATTGAAACAAAAATGCATCTTTGTCGTGAGTAATTGTTTTTGTCTGTATGTAAAAATTCATAATATATATATATTAAGAGGCAATGTTAGGATAGTCTTCTTTGTTATATCTTTATCAATTTTAACTATTTGGAATCCAATTCTATATTTTTTGCTTCTGTTAGGAACAAATTTAGGTTGAGTATCTCAGTGTTTAGCAACTTGATTTTACAGGCTATTAATTTAATTTGTTTCTAAGCAAATGTCACTTATCTGTGATCTTGTGATAGACTAAACTAATACTACTGAAGTAAATTTGATCCTTATTGGGTGCCCCCACACTTGTGGCCTTGTACCATACTAAGCTAGTTAAATATTAAGAATTCTCTTTGTGTGTTTGATTCATTAAAGGGATTTAAAAAATTTATTAGTTAAAAACATTGTGGCACAAAATTGTTGAACAGTGATGTATACAATGTTTCCAGAATCTACAAACACACTATGTGAATAACATTTTAAACAAGTTAAGATATATTCAAAAGAAGAATTTGCTTGGTGGCTGAATTAGTTGTATATTTCCCCACTAGCACCCATATTCACTGTTCTAGTGTTAAAAAAAGATTAAAGACAGCAGGTAGGCTCTTACCACTCTTGGTGCAACACAATCTTACTACACCTTACCTTCCATTTAGATTTGTGTCTAAGTTAAACTTTGTAAATATCTGTAGAGTACTTTTGGGATCTACAAACACCTCATTATTGATAGGATTCAAGATATTATTCACATTCAGGATGTTATTGATATACAGGGACCAGAACCTAATTTCTATATGCATTCATAAAATTAAATATCTTAGTATGTTCTTTTGGTAAAATGTGATCTATTTGGTATCACTTATGTGCACATAAATTTGACTAAATTTGTGATATCCTCTTAAAATGTCCCCCAAATTATTTTCCTTAGTTGGGATAAAAAAGGTAATTTTGCTGGATATGGTGTAATATACCCACTAAGATTTGACTGAATCTGCAATACCCCAGAAAATGATATCTAATTCTAATATTCATTGTCAGAAAATAATTTTATATCCTGATGACAGTTTTGTGAAAAACAGATATTGTCTTTTATGTATGAAGGGGTGGGGGGTACTGAAAAGTTCTTGGATTGATTCACTTCCCTAATTTTGCCTTTGGGCTGAGAACTTTTCAGCAAACACTGTGTGTGTGTGTGTGTGTGTGTGTGTGTGTGTGTGTGTGTGTAATGGATGAGTATTTACCATAAGAGGTTTTTGTGATACCGCAATTTTTGATTTTAATATTTTCAGCTTTGCTGAAGATTTGGTTGTTTGTTCAGCACTTGGCTGTGATATGTTTGATTGCGTCTTTCCAACTCGTACAGCCGTGAGTTTTTTTACATTTTATTTGAATTAGGCAACAAAACTTGCCATTATTTTCTTTTCTTTTTTTTTTTTTTCTTTTGTGTATGTGCGTGCTTAGAGATTCGGAAATCAAGTTTTAAATATTTCTTTTATCTTTTCTCTTTCTTTTTTGATGTTTTTTTTTTTTTTTTTTATCATTGTTGTTTTCTAAACTATACTTCATTGGCTGTTAAATGAGTAATAGCCTGTTCCCTTTCAAAATTCTGATCAAATGCCTAAATATCAGATTTTTGAAGGGCTTCTTTCTTAGCATTTATAAAAAAAAACAGCTTGTGTTTATCTGTTATTCATTAATGTTTATATTTTTTTTTTGTTCTGTACAAGTACAGAGCAACAAAACACACAAGTGAGCAAGTTTAAAATGTTCTTGACATGACCCACTTCCCTAAATTTGGACACATAACCAAACATTAAAATTTTTTTTGAAGGGCATCTAATTCAAGAGTTTCTCACCACTCCTTCGTGTTTGTGTGTGTGCATGAGTAAAGTTGGATGGGAATTTGACAGAATGGTAAATATGAGACAATTTTGAAAAATTAGTTTGACATGTTTTGCTGATGGACCAGCATCATCAGAAAAATAATTTCACAAAAAATTAGTAGTTTATTCAATGCATTATTTGGATTAGCATCCTTATCTTTTTGTTTTAAACAACACACTTCAGTTAGTCAACTCTTCAACCTTCCTCAAGTATATGTCTCTTTAAAGAATGAAGAAGGTAGGAGAGTCCACTGGCCAATGTTGTGATCAAAACAACAAAAGTGAAAATATTCATTCAAATAATGACAATTCATTTGGAGATGGTATCTTTTACTGTTACATCCAATGATCTTTTTCAAACTAATCAGAAACTTAACCTCACCAACCTAGTTGCAGAGTTGATCTTCACTGTCTGCTCTACATTTGTAGTTGTGTACTTTGCTAGGCTTAATAAATCATATTTAAAAAAATGAATCCTATACATACATGCTCATTGGGATTGAGATCTGTAGAGTTTCATCTTCCTGAAACTGTTACTAGAAAATTTATGCAGCATGGCAAAGCACATTATTGTAGAAATCTGTTGCTATGAAAAGATGTACCTGGTCTGTGGATGTACAGGATATTTGACAAAGCACTTTTTACATGAATGATAGATGTTTTCTAAGCAGTGCATTAACCAAACTATCAGTGTATCCTGATGCCATAGGTTCTCCAAGATAACAACATCTATGCGTGTACTCTGCTGTCCAGAAGAAACTAAGATTCATTTTTTACCAAACAATCTTTTTATACAAGCTCCAGTTCCAAGTTTTGCAAGTCCTTTGAAGACAATTTGAGCAATTGACATTGGTTCACATGACTGGCTTGCTACTATGCCGCCCCATATACAACAATGAATGATGTACTGTGTGTTGTGACACATTCCTTCTGTCCCTTTGATTAAAGCTATTTGTATAAGGACGTATTTTTAGAAAGATTATTTTAATTTTTTTCTTTTTACATGAAATTGTTGAAGATTTTCCTTTATTGTTTTTATTTTATTAGAAAAGCTCTTTTTATAAACATCTTTGCACAAAATGTTGCTTATATTTTCTTATTTTGATTCAAATTGCAGCGTTTTGGCACAGCTTTGGTATCAAATGGACAAATGAATTTAAAAAACAAAAAATATGCTCGAGATTATCGTCCTATAGATGAAAACTGCAACTGTTCAACATGTCAACAGTACACGCGGGCTTATTTGCACACAATTGTTACTTATGAATCTGTGGCATGTCAGTTACTCACAGTTCATAATATAGCCTATCAGGTAAGTGTTTTCTATGTAAGAAACATTTCAGTCCTTGTCACTGTAGGGAAAAAGCACTTTTATTAGACAAGCAACAGAAGATGGGAAGTTGAATATTGTGTAAAATTGTTTTACTTTTTGTGGGTAACTATAAAATTTTATTTTTAAGGAAATGAAATGAAAAATGTTGAGCCATAAGCAAATATGGTGGTTTATATAGGAGGAAGTATTGTGGTCATGTAAGTGTTGTGGACAATTACTGCAGCATAAAATTTAAAAGAAAAAGATTAAAATAAAACAACTTGTTGTCTAGAAGATGCCAAGTTTACCACTCCATAGTGGACAGGTCCTCTGCAGAGTTAAATACATGAATGAAGAACAACAGCCAACATTAATGAGCAACACATGAAAACTTTAATACAAGAGAATGCATGGAAAGATGTATGTATTATATTTCTAAGATTAAAAGTTGAAACAATCACTTAGCTTCAATCTTTTACCTGAAATAAAATAGGGTTTTCTCGTTTTTCTTTTCTTTCTTTTTCTCTTGTTTTATATTTCTCTTTGTTTTTTGTTTTTTTTTTACTTGCAATTCGGTTTGTCTTGCTTGAGAAGCAGTATCTTTGATCTATCCTCCTTTCTGGTTATTTACTCTCTCTCCCTGTATTCAGTCATCCTGGGTAAGACATTAAACTACATCTAGCAGCAAGGCCTCTGAATACTTTTTTGAAAAAAACCACCTCTTAATTGCTGGTGTTTCCAGGTCCACCCAATACAATTTTCTAAGGCAAATATAATATTACCAGCAAACTTTTTGAAAAGATTTTTGACAAAACAAAAATATTACAGAAACAGATTTTGACAAAAAAAAATATTACCAGCAATAAAAAATTTTATCCATTAAATAACCCAATAAGGTTGATATGCCGTAAAAAACAAAATAAACCAAACCAATACCAAAGAATACAATTCTGATCCTTCATCCAATTGAATCTATCCAAAAATTCCTGGCATTAAATGACCCATCACATTTAACAATTAAAAAATGCATTTAACCAAAGCAAACCAAAGTATTGAATTGAATTGGAATTTGTCTTCATCATGTGATTTCTTTTGCTTGACAGTAACAAGTAAAAAGAAATGTTGCTCACACAAAACTCTGTTTCCAATTTATTTTATACTGGAAGTTTGTGTGAATTGAGGATAGCATTTCTTCTCTTCTGTTTGGTGAATCCAGTTGCACAACAGTTTCATAGCTGGTTTGACTCCTTTGAGTTTCTTTGCCCTAACTGGTATTTTTCTAATATTTCCCACTTAATATTTATACTTGGTCATGTGATTCTGCACATTTGTGGGAATCTATTTTCAGCTTCCATTTGGATCTGTTGTTGGGATCAGCTGCCTCAATATGGTGGAGTCCTGTACCAGACAAAGTGTAGTAACTATTTAATATATAATCTATTCAGTCTAGTTGTTTGAAGCTACTTTGATAAAGAATCTTGTGTCAGACTCAGATATTAGTAAATATTTAGGAATATTTAAACTGATTCAATGGATCATGGGACCTGGAATTTTAGAATTTAATTCTACTTAAAATTCTCCTTTTTTGTTGGGTGGGGTAACTAGCATTCATGTTTCATTTTCTCAGTTAAAATGACATATGCGTGCCAAGTCATATCACCTGTTTTTTGTTTTTTTTACTCAGGCTTATGATATTAGATTATTAATTCCACTAAAAGAAAGAATTTGACAAATTTTTAACAGTACATGTTTAACAGCTGAAGTTTACAGTAGGTAGCATCCTGATCTCAAAAGTTATTGAAAGGGAGATTGGTCCTCATCAACAGTTCAAAATGCATCCTTTTTACAAAGATGATAGACTTCAATCAATACTGGTCACAATCTTAGCTTAATTCGATGATAATTATACAATAATTGATTTGAAACACAGTAAATCTTGGGTATATCTTTTACACACTGTTTACTGCATTCTTGTCCTCTTCTCGCCTTGTTAATGAAAATCTCAGAACCAATTTATATAATAAGTTCTAATTATGATGTTTATCTTTCACTTTCAGCTTAACCTGATGCTGTCAATTCATAAAAGCATAAAGGAAGATAAATTTCCAGAGTTCATCAAAGACTTTTTTCTGAAGATCTACACAGACAGAAATTATCCAACTTGGGTTATTGAGAGCCTCTCAAGTGTAGGTGTACACCTACACTGAACAAATCATCTAAAAGAAAAATTTTTCATCATTCATTTTAAAATAAAAATTAAATTTCAACTTTTATATTTTGGAGTCTCTTGAGTTTCTTGTTTTTGTTTTATTAATTTATTTTTACGTGACTTTTAATTTTAGATGTTTTTTATTTTTTTTTAATTTTGTGCAGTAATCAGAGATTAATGAAAAATTACTGTAGTATTCTCTCTTCATATACAGTTTTTAATTGCATTTCTTCATTTGTCAACTGCATTTCTTATGCATAAAAGTAAAAATACTTATTTCATTTATTCAAATATTGAAAAAATTTTATCTGTTTTTATGAGGTTTTCCTTTTTCTTATGGAATTTATTTAGAAAGTAGATTCAACATTACCTCAGCAACAACAATAATACAAAAAAGATTTGTTTTCAAAGATGAATGCAAAGTTTGATTTGTTTGTGTTATATAATGGTGTTTGAAAATTTTTATTTACAAAAATTTAGAATGTTTATATATATATAGAATGAAAAGGCGTCTTTTCAATAACTTCAATAAAATATTAGATGATGTATTGATATTTTGGATGATACGCGTCTGATGACAGACGATAATTTTTTGTTGCTGGTCTTTTTTTTTTTTTTTTGAATTGGAAGCTGCAGATGACTCCTTTTAATCAGAGGATATTATCCTCAGTCAGAAATTTTTTCTCGGTCGATTAAGACATTTTGTTTTCTGGCTCTGTAATAAACTAACTTAGTTTGCCACGTAAAATTGAATGTTATTTTTAATGTTCAGCTTAGTGTCAAATTATTTACATTAGATAGATTTAAATTCACCAAATGTGAAAGAAAGAATTATATCATATAATTTATTATATAAATATATATATATATATATATATATATATATATGATAAAATCTAATTAAAATTTAATTTAATTAGATTTTATTACTTTTATATATATTTTTTATTATATATATAATTGTATATATTTTTGTATATATAAAATTGTATATGATACATTAAGCATATTGATTTCCTTTTTAGTGGATAAAAAAAATTTTAGACACTTATTATTAAGGCATTTTGTATTCACAGATTTAAATTTTTATTGTTGACATTTACATAATGTATACTTTAAATTTTGTAAAGTAAGGTTTTTGAAAAGTCTTTGAATAACTCATTTAGTTTTTATTCTGTATAAAGTTAGATGAAAATATGGATTTATCACCTACATTAAATCTGCTTTTGAGAAAAGGAAATTTTTTAAAGGATAATATTGAACACATTGTTCAATATGTTAAAAGAAAATCAATTTAATAAAGATAGTTTAGCAACTCAAAAAAGATAGTTATGGAATTATTAAATCCTGTTGATTTAATTAATGAGCAAATTACAAATTGTTATTTTGAAAATGAAGATGAAATACATCAACATATTAAGGTGGAAACTTTGTTTCACGCCAGAATTAATCATTTTTTTTGCTTCAGAAATTGGAAGAAGTTATAAACCCTGTTTCCGCCTGTGACTAGTAATTCTGATTTGTTTTCTTCTCATTATAATGTTGCTCCTAAATTAGAATGTCCTGTGTTTTTTTTTTTTTTTTTGTCCCAGGACAAATTTTCCTTTTTAAATTTTATAAAGAACTTGAAAATTGTAAAAAATTTTAGCGTTAAAATAAGTCTGAATAAACTTAAAAAAAAAAAAACATCTGAAAGGACAATTAACCCTCAGATCAAAAAATCATTTTCCATTTCAGACCTAAATTTTGATATTAAGAAAATATCTACCATTTAAAAAAGATTTTTTGGACAGGGATTATAGTAAATAGTATATTCATTTCTATTTCATTGAAGCTAAGGTTTTAAGAGATTTATTTGAATGCAATGTTTTTTTTTTTAAAAAATTTAAACTCAAATTTATGAATTAAAAAATTCATTCAATTTAGACTTTTTTGAATTTAATAGCATTGGTAATAAATATATGAGTTATACAATTTTCGAAAAATTGCCAGTAATCTTAAAAGAAATTAGAATAGTGGGAAATAATTATTCGTCACTTAATGACATTTTTGATAATTATTCAGAAGTAATTAGAACATTAGAAATTATTAAACCTAAAAAATTTTCTGTTTGAAACATGATCTTTAAAACCATTTTTCAGACAAATTAAAAGATCAGGATACCAACAGGATGGTATCTACTTTACAAAATTTTTGCACTAATGCTTATAATATTTGTTACAGTTGATTAATTTTTAAAAAAATTTAATTAAAAAAAATTATTGTTTTTTTTTCCTTCACATTTAAGGCTAGACTTCAGCAATGTGCAGTGAATAAGTTATGTGTTAAATATGCTAGTCCTAACCATTCTGTGGATAATTGCTGTGGTAAGAAAGGACTGTTGGATCCTTGATGGAAGTGTAACAAAAACTATCATATAGGAGCATTGTGTCCAAATTTGGATGGATCTCTTGTAACTTCAAATCCTTGTTTCCAACTAGAAGAATATTTATTACTTCCTATTTTTGAAATTAGAGCCAATTGTAATAACATCACATGCAAATTTAATTGTCTTATGGATACTGGGAGTCAACAATCGTATCTTTCAAGTAAAGTATACAATATGTTTAACTGTAATACAGATCTGCTGAAAAAGAAGGAGTTGGTTATTAAGACTTTTATAGGTGCTATCAAATGAGATTTGAAAGAAATTTAACTAAATCTAAAATTTACAGATAAGGAATTATCTCTTCCTTTTTTTGGTGGAAGAAAACTTAGAATTAGATTTTCATTTGGATGGGTTAGGACCTACCATATATAATACTTACCATACATACCTATATATATATAAAATAGAAACTACTATGTAAAATTTGAAAGGTGCAAAACATTTATTACATAAATATGAAACACTTCAACAAAATACAATTTTTATAAAAAGCTTGCACAAAAGTTACCTTTCATGCACCTTACGAACAATGCAAGATAACAAAATTATAGGCCCTTAAAAAGATTTAAAATACAATTTTTCAAATCATGGAAAATTAACCTTGGGAAGGTAATACAAAAAATGGAAAGAAAAAAAGAAAATACTCTTTAGAAGATGCACACAACTAATAGACAACAAAACATGCTGACAACATTTACATCCAAAACAATTTTCATAAACTGTGGTTTTCTTTTAATACTCTTCTCTCTAAAAGCAAGTATATCAGGCAAACCTAGACTATTTTTTTATTATTTTATATTACTATATATAAAAAAATTAAATTGACAACAAAAATAATAAACACTATTTATTTCTTAGATTGTTTATTTACACTATTTATTTATATTATTTATTGGAATGGTTGGCAAAACATCGGCTAATTGCTGATTCAAACTTTATAAAATGATAAATAATAAAGATTTCCTTATAGTTGGTTCACATATTTTAATAATTTAGTAAATGTTTATAAATTTATGAATAAAAATTGTTTTCATATTTATTTCTTTATAAATTGGTAAATGATAAATATTGCATTGCATTAGTTTTAATTGTATTAGCTTTTAGAATGTTGTAAATATAAAATTATTCTTGTAAATAAACAATCTAATCTAGTGTCTAATTTTTGTCATAAATACTCAAGAAAAAAAATGTATAAATTCACTTGCATCATATGTTTAGGTTTTATTCCAATTCTAATCACTTTTTAACACAACAAATGTTGCTGAAGGTAGTTAAAAATGTAGTGTCATGGGAAAAACCATCCTTTTGACACAGTGTCTTTTTGTGGGCATGAAGGTCCATGTTTGCCAAATTTTTATGCTAAGTTAAAGATTTTATAGATTTTTCCACTCTAAACTGTTCGGACATTTTACATTAAATAACCTGAAAACCAAGTCTAAAAATAAAAAAGTGAATGCTGTAGCAATAGCAGCCTTTGTAAATGCAAAGAACACCTTAATGCATTAAACTAAACAGTCATCTGGAAGTTAAACACTTTAAACATTTATTAGAAAACAAGAACTGTTTGTACCATAAGAAATTTAAGCTGCTTGAGCATGTATTGTCTGCTTTTCTGAGAGAAAACAGAAGCTGTGTTGAACTCTTGCTTAAACTTTTGAATTTCAAAAATATTTTTGGTACACTTCAATTTGTGGGAAATTGGCTGTGTTTGTTTTTTGATCAAAACTAATCAAAGAGTTTCCCTCCAAATTCCAAGGAGTGAATTTGGAGCCTATCTGAATGAATAAATAGGGACCTTGGATTGAACTAGAGTTGACAAACAGCTTCTGCATGAACTGGGGTTGCCCTGGTCCAGGAAGAAAAACAACTACCAGGCAAAAATTGTAAAGAACATCAGAGTTGCTCCTTGGCGGACTTCACCACATTAATTTAACTTTGATAAGAAGGTGTAAGTGAAGGTGTACAAATAATCATCAGCATGTTGGCGTGTGGTTAGAACTGGAGTTCCAACTGTCATAGATTCATTTAGCAGTTGAGGTCTCACTAATTGAGATGAGAAAAATCTTGGCTTAAATAAGCGACTATAAGCTCCGATTCATTGCACGGGAAAAATTATTCTTCACGTGCAAACAATCTGATTGGTTGGCATCAATCAATCAGCGAGTGAACTTTGGGGAGACTTAAGGAAGTTTCTGTGAGCCACTTCTCCCGAAAGTGCACAAATTTGACTACTTAAAAAATAAAGTGATTCCAAAATTGTCACATTACTGCGATTTGTAAATTGCCTTTGGAAAATGTATTAGTGATTTATTAACCAATGATTGTTTGGCATTGTACATGTGATTTTGTGTTTGTACGTAAGTAGGTTCGCACACTCCCACATCAAAGAAGATTCTTCAGCTGGTGTGATTGTTTTGTTCACTGTTACCATGGACTTTGTTTTGAAAATTGTACTTATTCTTTGAAAACTATTCACAGAAGTATTTTCTCCTTTCTATCTTTTATTTTTATGTTGTTTACTTTTTCTGAGGACCTTATGCAGCATTGTCATTTTTATTGTAAAAGAGGCAAATTTCATGTAGTGATTATTTTTACATACATGTTATTGGTTATAATTTGGCACACAAGCATTTAATTCGTGTAATTCTTTCATTTTTGTGTG
Source organism: Acanthosepion pharaonis (assembly GCA_903632075.3). Classification (NCBI taxonomy): domain Eukaryota; kingdom Metazoa; phylum Mollusca; class Cephalopoda; order Sepiida; family Sepiidae; genus Acanthosepion; species Acanthosepion pharaonis. Next base: position 230,595 of record CAHIKZ030001872.1, read on the forward strand.
TTAGCAATAAATTTATTGTCTGTTTTTTAAACTCAGCTTGTGTAATCTGTCTCTGTTATGTGCCCTTATAAATTAAATGTTGCCTCAAATGTTTGTTTGAACTGTATTTTTTTGTAGGTTTTTTTTACCAAATAAAATAGCCTTTAGTACAGACCTTAATTCTTTGACATACATGTCTACCAGTATTAAAAAGTACACTGAGGAAAGTAAGACATTTGTATTTGATAACAAAATATACTTCAAATATACAGCACATATCTGTATGAAACAATATCAGAACAAATGATCCCTCACTTGCTACTATCAGCACTTCAACATTAAGTTATAACATCATAGCAGATGAACAAAATTTCACTGCAATTCAAAGAATGTTCTATTCCATTCAACATATCTATAATTTTCATGTGTCATAGCTTAATACTGAAATTACACAGACTGAATATATCTCCAATTTTACATTTTTATTCTTTCATTATTTTCATAATCTATTATAGGCAAGCAAATGCTCAAGATTCTGTTTACCAATATAGTTGGACCTGTACTATATCCAAAGGGGTTTATTTACGCATAATTGTTAATTATTTCACAACATTGTTAGTTGCTGTATCAGTGAAAGATATATGTACAGAAACTGTGACATGAATTATCCTTGTCAGATTGGGTATAACTGACAGGGGCACTAATTTCTGATTAACATTTTTTAAAGAATTCGATTAACTCTTCAAGTTGAAAAACATTAAGATACTATGTTAATGACCTTGTGGGACATTTTCAAGGACATTTGCAACATAACAAAACAGATCAGACTAATAATTTATATATTGTGTTCCTATCGGTCAGGTACATTAAAGAAGACAGAATTCAGTCCAGTAGAATTTATATTTGTGACATTTCTCAAACCACTTGGACAACTTTTGAAAATAAAAGAACTTCAAAACCATCAATTATATTTATCAGTGACCTATAGAATGAAAAGCCACAAGATCCACACCAGTTACAAAAGCCACTACACAAAATTGTGTAAATATTTAAAAACTTATACAGTAGCAATTATGTTTGTATATGTGTTGTAGAGTAGTTTTCACAGTGGAGGCTTGTATTTCACTAAGTCGGTCATAAAAGGGTTTGACGTACAAAACGTTAGGAACTTGAAATAATAGTTAATGATGCAGCAATCTAGTTGTGGTGGTTGATACTTTAATGTCTGACATTGACTGACACCAACTCCACAGAGCCCCCTGGCGACTGCTGCTACTACTACTACTTATTATATCTGGGAGAGTCTATTTACAATAGAATAGGTATGTTCTAGTATAACAATATGTCAGGAAAAAAGATTGTTCAATCCAAACTATACTGTACCTTATAAAGTGTTAGACAAATCTGAAAAGTTTTATGCCATTCTAAAACAAAATAATACGTTCTGTGACCATCAACAGACTTAAACTTGCTTATATAAAAACAAATAAAAAGATAAAGCAAAACTTGAAAACTGAACCTGCAGTTCAGTTTAGATTGATTGATTCAATTTCTACAGTTTATCAACCCTTTGCAGGTTATTTAAAGCCAGAAAATACTTTTAGACTGGAAGATTTTTTGAGATAATAATAGTTTACTGATACAAATCTTACTAATTAACCCATAGCTGGGGGAGAAGTGGATTCATACCTTTCCTAAGTGTATTTGTGTATATATAAGTGAATATAACAAACCCAACAGGAATTGAAACTTGTCTCTGATTAACAATTACAAGCCATTATCCAATACAACAGCTGCACATTCAAGCTTTACAGCACCTGCTACTTGCAAGCAGTCAACCACCTAGGTACTGACCATGCTAAACATTGCTTAACTTCAGTGATCTATGGAAACCAGTGTTTCAATGTGATGTGGCCATAAGCCAATTCAGTTTAAATATTGTACCTTAAGTAGCTACCTTAAAAAAACTAGACCTACCATTGAGCTTAGATATTGTAGCTTAAGTAGGTACTTCAAAAAAAAAAAAAAGCTGAACTTACCATTGAGTTTAGATATTGTACCTTGTAGGGACATTATTATTATTATTATTATAAATAAATAAATATATAATAATAATAATAAACAAATAAAATAAAACAATAACGTAAAAACGTTTTATAAAATAAATAAAATATAAAAATAATAAATATACTCCCGGCATACAACAAAAACTGTTTCTGCCAGAAATATGGAGATCCTGCCAAAAGACATTCATTTAAATTCAATCTCTTCAACATGAACCTTTGTACGGGTAGCACATGTCTGACTTTTCTCTGTGATATGGCATTTAAAGTAACTTCTGCTAGGCTTACTGAGGAGGTTCTCATAACCAGCACTTCAGTCATCTAATTCTCCAGTGTTTTTCTCGGTCTTGCATTTTTTCTTCATTGCGTACTGGTTAGTAATCACCCTTTTCATTCCGTACATGATCAGTCATACCTAGTTTCATTGTTGCACCTCTTGACAGGGAGACAGATTGTGGTAGATTTTGATCCTCCTCCTTACCCCTAAGATTTATACCTGCAGAAACTGATGTTATATATGCAGGGTAGTTATTATTCTGAAGAGTACGTTTGATGCTGATCATCTGCTGTTATGTGCCAGACACCTGGAGAAATCTGGAGAGCACAACACCCAAAACGTTGTGATAATAATAAAGATGAAGACTTTTTTGTACATTTTAAAACAGTTTCTACAATAATAGCAATCTAAATATTGCATAAATAACAGGTCATTCTGAAAAAGATAAAAGAAAGTCTTCATTGGTTTATTTAAAAAAAGCCAACGCAAAAGATTCCTATTTAGAAAATATTAATAATGGAATTCAAACGCTAGATGAATTATCTCCCTTACTTTTACACCGGAATTTGTTGAGATTCACAACACGTGTTTTTGAGGTAAGTTATTTTTTCTTTTAAAATAAATTATTTTACAAGTATAATGAAACTTAACAAGATGCCAATCACTGAAAGTATTTTTGTATCGTTCTCTATTTAATACATATTAAAATTCTGTGTTATTTGAAATATTTTGTTGAATGTCTAACACTACGTCCCCAGTCGGGGATTGAATATTGAAAAATTTCACTCATTACTAAATTTTCCTTTGAATTTAGTTGTTTTTATTTTAACATCATTATCAAAACTTCTTTTGTATTTGTTACTGAATAAGGTGCTATAGAATTCAAAACGGATCGGTGACTTTGCGTTGAAATTTTTTATCATTTCCAGTTTACATTTGTTAATACGCTGGAATTGTACCTGAGCTTAAGTTTGAAATGAATTAAATTCTGAAAATTAATTATCTTTTTTTATGAGAAGCTAAATCGGAATCATTTTTTATTATTCCTAATTTAACAGCTGTATGAATTTCATGTTCATTTTCAGAAAGTGGAAATTTATGATATTGCTTACGGCTTAAAAGAATACATTTTTTAAACGAAACCGAACCGGCTTCTTTGAGGTCACTTTTTGTTGAGTTAAAAACAATTGAATGTCCATTAATTTTCTCCCCAAATCTATGGATCAAATTTTGTTTAATTTTAAAATGTCAAATCCGAATTCCTTGAAACTATTGATGAATTCAATAATAATGAAAAAAGAATCGATTTCTGTCCTCAAATTTTATCCCAAATATCACTAGTGTAGTTGTAATTCATGATTTTATCGATCACTTCCTTTGGCTTTTTAAAGTTTTGCGTCAGAAAGGAAACGAAAAATTGTGCCTTAAAAATATATAGATTTATTTAAAACATCTATTTGAAAAATTCAAATATTTGTGAGGACTATAGCTCACGGAAGAAAGAAAAAACAAACTGTCCTTGGTCAGTTTGGGGGAAAATATTTCCTTTCCGCATGCATATAGGATTGGAAGAATTATGGTTTCGTTTAAACTGAAATTATTAGTGAATCAAGTTTGAGCTGTGCTTCCTTAGGTTCAATTCGTACAAATGCACTTGGGAAAAGCATTTTTTTCAAATACCTTAAGAAATTTTAAAGAATTAAGGGTTCGTATTTTTCAACGAACAAAAAAGGGTTCATGACTGAAAAAACAATCTGCATGTTCATATTTTTTGTTTATATGGGGTTCTATTCAGAATACATTCTATTTTTTTAATATCTTGAGAAACTGTTCACAATGACCAAGTGAAAATGATCAGTGAAAGGGCTTTTGGCAAAACATCATCCAGATCACTCCCCGTCCCTGCAATTTCTGGTTGTTATAAAAAAAAAAGAGTTCAGACCATTGAGAACATGACAGCAAGGCAGCAGATGTCAATTCCAGAAGAAAATTTTGCAGATTGTTTTGAAAAGCTGAAGGGGTGTTAGATTAAAAATTGTGAGTACTTTGAAGAGGACTAAGGCATAATGGAGGCTATTGTTATGGCTGAACGCTTTTCCAGGCAGACTATTTTCTTTTACTTTTTTTTACACACACACACACACAATTTTTTTACTGTTAATATTTCTTCACCTTTATGTTTATTACGTTTTGGTTGTCTTTAGAAGTCTCTGAATATTTTTTTCCATGTCTTTTAGTACTTTCGCTGCTATGGACTGACTTACCTCTCCCAAAAAGCGATACCTCAATCAATTTTAACATGCATTTTAAAAATGAAAAATTTATTATTTCCAATAAGGCTGTATTTCAAACCGAATTTAAATTGATTGGAATTGTATTTTTTTTTATTTTTATTATCAGTGAAATCGCTAAAATCGTCCATACTGACAAAAATCTGTCAACACCACATTTATTCTCTTTATTAAAAAAATCTTTCAAAAATAAATATTTTTCTGAAACTTTCTTTGAGAAAGAGTAACTGATTTAAAGTTTAAATAATCTGAATCTAAACCCTAACCCGTTCTTTTGAACAGGAGTAAAGGTTTATCCCTTTTTCTGTTTAGGATTGCTATACTCTTAGTCTTAAAACATTTGTTCTTTCCTATGCTAATATAACTCCACACAGTAAGCCTCTACCTTGAGTGGCTATTGGGCGAACATTAAAAAAATTTTACATTAGTAAAAAAAAAAGAAATTAAAAATAAATATTATTTACTTTTAGTTTAAAATATCGCAGAAAAGCATTTTTTTTAACACTGAGGTAAGTGTTTTTATGAGGTGTTGACATATCTATCAATAACCTAATGTCTGTGAGATTTATGTAAGAGGGAAATACTTGCAGTAAAATTACATGACAAATACAACGGTAATTTTTTAAATATCCAGTAATTTTAAATATTTTAAACATTCTAATATTTTATTGAATTTTAGATATTTACTTATGAAGATGTTTGTTGAGGAAATGTTATGGAATTACCAGTAAATTTTAAATTTACTATAGTTACCAATTGTATTTTCTGATAATGTCATGTATAGATGTCTGTATTTACAAAAATCGGCATGTTTATACATCAAAAAAAAAAAAATTCAAAATTATGTTTAAAATACTGGGGGGTCTCTGAATTATAATTTTTTTTCTTTTATGATTAGTGAATATAGTTTTTATTTAATAACAATATCAATTTTCCACTATAAATTAGTACAGAATTTTAAAAGATTTAAAACTTTATAAATTATTCTAATTAAAATTTTTAAAAAAATGAAAACAATTCTTATAAAAAATCATTATTCATCAAAAATTTGTTTCTTTTCTTAGGACAATAATATATTTTATTCGTAAAACAAAAGCATTTCTAATTCAATAATGTCTCAGTTTTATTGAATTTTTTTATTCTACGATTCAGAACAGATTTTCTCTAACTGGGTGTCCTGTTTGACCCCAAAATTTGATGATTTAAATTCTTCTAGGACTTGCCCACATAACTAATATAAACATCACTACAAAAAAGAATTTCTCAATTTCATAAAAATGAAATAATGAGGGGGTAATAAAGGTTAAAAATAATATATATATATATATATATATATATATATATATATATATATATATATAAAGGTTTTCTAAAAACAAAACAATTAAAAAATAATTTAATTCATTTGTGAATAAGTCCTGAAAGATCTATTAAAATCTGACAATTATTTGATTTTTGCAAGAATTTACAAATCAATGTGTTTTTTACTGCAAAAAAAACACTCGAATTTCCCATACTAATTTATGGTCTCCTGTTGATGCTAGAGAAACAAAATAAGTAACCACAATCTTCAAGGTGTTCTAAAAAAGGTTAAAAAAAACATTTTTTATCAAAAAATCTTTTGACCTTTCCTCTTAATAATAACAAAGATTTTGATGATAAAACTTTGTTTTTATTAAGTTTGGGACATTTTTCTTCATCAAGTCGGCTCTTTTCTTTTTTTTTCTTTTTTGGTGAATCTTTATTGCTTGCTGTTGACATGATCAAGTAGTTAAAAAAAAAAATTAAACTTTTTCATGATTTTTTTTTTTTTTTTTTTTTTTTTTTTCAGGCTTTAAAATGGCTGCTGCAAAGAAAAAGAAGAATGTCCCAACAAAAATATCGAAAAATAAAATGTTTAAGAAAAAGACAAAGTCATTTCCTAAAAAGAGGAAAGAAGATTCTGGAGTTAAAGAATCATTGCCTGATGGTAGCCAAGTTGAAGTTTTTGACATTGCTTCTACATGTAATCAAGATAGTTTCAGGAAGCACAAAAGAGTTCCAATGAAAGACAAGGAAGGGAAATTTAAAGCTTTACGAGCGGTAAAATTTACATTTTTCTTTGATGCTACAATTGTTTGTGTTTGTTTTTTTTTTTTTTGTTTTTTTTTTCCCAGTATGCATTCTTCAATTTTGTCCATGTTTATGAGAAACTTGTGTATGATTATGCAATTGTCTTTACTCAATTGTTCAGAGAAAATGTCCAATTTATGGATTTAATAATATGCTGTAGCTATCAAAGATTTTTCCACAGAGCACCCTGCCTCGATATTTGAGGTTAAATTATTGTTTAGTTTTTCACAAGACTATTGATTTTGATGGAAAAATTTTTTTGTTGAAATTTTTATTTCGGATAATACAGATAATTTATTAAGCTAATTAACATTTAACATGGAAGATAAAAAGACATGACAAAAAGTATAAAATGTAACCAGAATGAATGCACTTAATTGTAAGTGTTCAAAAACAGCATCTTAGGATGGTAGAAGTCTTTATTTGGTTTGTTAAATCACTTTCTGACTTCTAGTGTTTTTGTTTTTTTTTAATTGCAAATTCAAATAGTTTGATCTTTTAGAATCTGAATATACTACACTATTGAATGTGCTTAAATGTTCATTTGTGTCTAATATTTTGAGCCTCTGTTTCTGATGAGAAACCAAAAAATTTTTTTTTCTAAAATTTAATTTTTTCAGAAAAACGAATCCGTTCCTGATAGAAAACTAGTGGATGAAAAAGTTATTCAGCGTTATAAACGTGGGAAAAGAGTAAAATTAGTAAGTATTTGATTTTACTGGATTTGTTTTTATAAAAAATAAAAATTATTTTTCTGTGCTCATTAATTTACCCAAGTATTTTGAACTATTACATACTAATTTATACACATTGTTATCCTTTATATTTATGATGTTTTAGCCATCGCATTCTCTAACTTTCTTCAGTTGCTTGGTATATTTAGTAAGATTCAGAGAATTTTGAATCAAACCTCTTATTCACTCAGTAGGAACAAACTTATTCTATTGCTCTCTGTTTCAAGGGACATAACTCATAATATTTAATTCTTAGGCAATATTTGATATTTTGAGCTCTTGGCTAATGTTAGAATTAACTAATTTTACCTGGTTAAATGCAGCTAGTATGTATTGAAAATGATTGGCAGCTCTGGAACAATCCGAATCTTAATCTTGCCTATTGATCAACTGGTAACGTTCAATATAAAATGGGCAGTGTGTGATTTGCAGTGTAGCAGTTAGATGTGCTACTTATCACTGTTATTGTGAATGAATGCATTGGATTACAATTGCCTGGAATTATAAAAAATAATTTTGAATATCCTACAGAGTTTCAGGAAGCTAACTGCAAACATTTTGGGAATCACTGTATTTAGATGTTTGCTTACATCTACCTACCTACAGTATATATAATGCTTTCTACATTTCCCCAAAAATACATTGACTATCCAAAGATCTATTAATGATTAGTATGTATAAAGGTTGGTCGAAAAGTAAACAGATTTAATAGTCAAAGCATGCAGAGCAGACTGAACTGAGCACTGAAGTCTTAGGAATTTAAATCTGATTTTCAAACAATCTTCTTACTTTACAATCTCATGGTATTCCACATTTGAATTTTGACTACTCGATACAAGCTTTGTGCGGAAGTTGATCTTTCACCTTTTGTCATCATTGGAGACTTGCTGAGCTGAATGCTTCCTTTATGGGCCCAAACAAATGAAAGACTGATTATCTGGTGGCATTTGTCAGCATTCTGAGAACCCACTTTGAGTGGCCAAGAGGCTATACTAAATGATAGGCATTACCATGGCTTTTACAGAATATTGATTCTTCTGTTAGCATCTGAGATTATCAACTTGTATGGCCTTATCTTCATTCACAGTAGCAACTGGCCTTAATACTAATCAATATTAAGCCACAAACAGCTTTTTACCTTTCATTGTCAAATGTAAGAGTTTTAGAGTTGTGCAAAGAATAAGGCAGACGTTTTTTCACAAGGAAGTTTTGTTTTTCATGAAGTTGTTAAACATGAGGGCTGATTTTACAGCAGGATTTGTAAGTGGAGAGACCATTATTTCAAAATGTAAATTAAAAATTTTATTGTATGCTTAAAATGATGGTGAACCATTAAATTTTCAACAAATTCTTAATGTCTACTTTTTCAGCAAAATATGAAGACTAGATTCCACAAATCCTATTACAAAAAAAAGGAAAAACTTTTGGATTTTGCTGCTGAACAGTCAGCGCGATCTGAGCTACTCCTGCAAGAAGAAACCGGGTCAGTAATACATTATCTTGCAGAAACATTGATTTTTTTATTAAGTTGGGTATGTTATCTTCTAGCAAATGAAATGTCATATTCATGACCATTCATGATTTGGGGCTATCAAGATGGATTTAAGTAGACATTTTAAAAGATTATATTCTCTCATTTTGTTTTATTAAATTCCATTATTTTCTATAAAACTTAGTTTAGTTCAATTGATCATAAGACTAATTTTAAGTTTGACATAAATTTCAAACATTTATTAGAGTCTCCAAGTTTTTAAAATTAAGTATCAGATTTTCATATATTTTTATTAATTTTTACTTTCTCCATCTCCTACTGGGTACAAAACATCCTCCTTTTTTCCCCAACAAGTAAATATTTCAATCAATTTCTGTCTGATTGATTCCTTTTCTTTTACAGTTATATGGACGTCTCTCTAGTTTCTCAACAGAAGATTGCATCAGAAGTAGATATAACAAGTGCCACAAAGGTATGTAGAAAAAAACATATATATATAAATTGATGTTTGATACTTGATGTATATATAAGTTTGTATAATTTTAGTGATGTTCTTTTCATAAAAAACACTTTTATCAAGTGTCTCAGTTATTTTATTTATTTTTTCAAATAAATCCATTTTATATTTTAAGGGAACAGATTTATGGATTTTTATTCCTGCCTTGTATTGGCTGAGCTTTAGCCTAAATAATAAAAAAGCACTATTGATTTTGATCCAATTATTATTATCTAATGAAAACACTGCTTTGAATGGATAATAGTGGGAAGAGTGGGCTTTTACAATTCTTTGGCAAGAGGAGTCAAGATAGAAGATCTTTTGTATTTAATAATAAGTTTTCTACAGCTTTCCAATGAGTAATATTAGTTTAGTAATTTCTTTTTCACTACTGTACAAATTGATTAAAACCAAATTTAGTTCCTGCACGAAAAATAAAGCATATTGACACTTTCCACAGACTTTTTAATAATAGGTCATTTTACTAAATCCTGCTAACCAGCAAGTCCAACTCTCTCTAGATTTCATCCTTTCTCCCCTTCTCTTTTACTTGCGTATATATAGAGAGAAGGGAGTAAAAGGATGAAATTCCTTTTACCTGGTTTTCTTATCTTCTGCCTTTCACACAATCTTATTTTTCTTGCTTTCTCCTCTACCTTGCTCTTCTCAATGCCTTTCTGTTTAAAAAGGTTTCAAGGTCAGAAAGTGTAATTAATTCTAGGACAGAAAAGCCATATACTACACTCTGATCCTTTGTAGAAACATCCAGACAAACAGAATAATAGCCTAGATTGTCATTTCTTTCTGAAAATATCACTTGTTCATTGTGAATAATTCTTTTGCATTTAAAGATGCAAGTTAAGCAATTTTGGGCCAGACATTGCAAATTGATGATTCACTTTATTTGATTATTAAAGAAAAAAACATAATCTGATTAAAATAGAAAACTGTTGTTAAACTTTCTGCAATACAAGAGTAACTGGTAACTACTTTTTTGCCATCCAACACTTCATGAAGCAGTAAATCAATGTTTGTTAAAATATACTCTCCAATCAACTAATTAGGAATAAAACCTTCAGCATAGCTTAAAACACAACAGATTGTTGTGACATTTTATACACTATAAAATTGACTAAGTCTGACAATTATTTGAATATATTTTATTGTTATACGTTATTTATATATACACAAATATTAAGGTAAATGTTCTGTTTATAATAAAGGCTGGTAAATGTTGTTAATACTGTTTATTATAAACAGAGCATTTATTTAAATATTTGTGTCTACATAAATAACGTATAACAATAAAATGAAGTTCATAAACTATGAAATAAGCTTCTTCAAGGGAAGCCAAAATGATGTAGAATGAACTTCTTTAGATCTTTATAAAGCTTCTTCTTTTTTTTTTTTTTTTTTTTTAAATAATTCATGGGATTTGTGGAATATCTGGTGAGACACGGGAAACTTTAAGTAACTTATCATTTGAACAGTTTAATCAATTTGTTAAATTTCATCAAACATTTAGGTAGGACCTCCATATTTTTTAGATGTTTTTTAATTTTTTGTTTGTCAGAAAACTAAATCTTGAAAAGAATTGTTTTCATTTTCTCTTTCTCTTTCCTTTTAAGTTTTTTGAGTTAAACCTTGAGTTTGGCCCTTACAAGACTGATTACACAAGAAATGGCCAGTAAGTAGTTTTTCTCTTCTCATAAACCAATCTATTATATAATGAAGCCTATTTTTCCTACTGTTTTAAGTGCAGTAGGGAGGTATGGAATTTAGTGAGTTTGATCCACACTGGGTCCATTCCGTTGTGTCCAACTAAACTTGGTAAATGATGGAATTGAAAATTTTTAAATAAAACAAATTAGCAAATAAATGCTATCAAGAACAAATGTTCTTGGAACTGATATTTTGCGTTTGGGTAAAAAAATCTCTGACTTTTAAATGAAAGTTTATTTAAACGATTTTCAGTTACAAAAGTATATCAAGTATTGAATTTTAATGTTTATTCACTTAAAAGAAAGCCCTGAACTTAATCCTGATTAGACATGACTAATTATAGGAAAAGACTTTTAAAAGATAGTGTTATCTAGTGCTAATAAACCCAACCAGTGTTAAAAGAATAAATGACAAACCAGGAAAAGTAAGTGATTTCTATTTATATATATATATATATATATATATATATATATATATATATATATATATATATAATATATGGGGAAAAGTCTGAAAATTATTTTTTAAAATTTTTTCTTTTTTTATATGTTCTTTTTATAGATATAAATATTTAAGTAAATGCTCAGTTTATAATAAACAGTATTAACAACATTTACTGGCCTGAATGTCCAAGAAATTTTTATAGAAAATATGCGTCCTCCGACAGGAATCGAACGTGTATCCTATACGGAACCGTCATATAGCCTGATGTGCCTTAACCAATTGGGCCACAGAGGAGCGTTCGGTTAGCAAGGTCAATTTTACTGTTTTTAAACACAATTCTCTATGATTTTCTCTCATACATTCATATATGCTCAATATCCATGGCCCAATCGGTTAAGGCACATCAAGCTATATGACAATTCCTGTTGGAGGATGCATATTTTCTATGAAAATTTCTCGGACATTCAGGCAGGTAAATGTTGTTAATACTGTTTATTATAAACAGAGCATTTACTTAAATATTTGTATCTATAAAAAAGAACATATAAACATAAAAAAATGTCTTTTTTATATATATATATATATATATATATATATATATATATGAAAAATAATACACATTAAGACTTTCATTGTCTAATTCTCAATTTTTAAAATTTTTTTTCTTGCAGATTTCTTCTTCTTGGAGGCAAAAAGGGCCATGTTGCTGCTTTAGAATGGCAGACAAAGAAATTACTCAGTGAGTTTAATGTTATGGAAACCATAACTGATATCCAGTAAGTTTATAATTATATTTTCATTTTTATATATATATATATATATATATATATATATATATATATGATCTTTAAAAAAGGGATCATATTTTATTCATAAAAGGATACAAAAGTATTGCTGTGGTTAAAATTTTATGTACCTTTCATTCGACACATCTTCAGAAAAAAAAATATCGCTGGCAAGTAAGAGTAAGTGGTTGAAAGAAAAAAATTATTTTCAACAACTGGTGTTAAAATATACTAAAACTAGGGGAACAAAAAAAAAAAGACACCATTTTCCGAGTTAGTCATTGAATTGGCTTCTGGCTCCCCGAATAAAGCCATCTTGTGCTTTAATTCTCTCTGTCTAAACAGGGCAGATTGTTGTACATTAATAACAACCAACTCCAAGATGTCTAAGTGTAGACTGATCTGTGCAAGACAGAGAAAAACTCAGAGTATATATATATATATATATATATATATATATATATATATATATATATATATATATAATCACTTTAAATGTTATTTTTACTGGATACTTGTATTTGAAATGATGCTCTGTTTATTTATTAAACAGAATTTATTTTTGTCTATCAGCATGAATATTCAAGCAATCTTATTAAAGAAAAATGTGCTCCCTCTGGCAGGATTTGAACCTACATTCCTCTGGGCAGAGGTACTTATCATTAAATCCAATACGCTCTGACCAACTAGGCTACAGAGAACCAATTAGTCAGGCAAATTGAATCTTTAAGTGCAAAATTCTTTCGTCATGAATCTCCTGAAATTTTTCATATCTGCAGAGCTTTGTATCTGAACATAAACAAAGGAAATTTTAGGGGAAGTAATTGATTTTTCATTAATCTGACAGATTGTTTATCACTTTAAACATTATTTTTAGTAGATACTTGTATTGAGTAGTCACTCCATTTATTTATTAAACAGTATATTTATTTTTATCTATATAAATAAGTAAATGTACTGTCTAATAAATAAAGGAAGCGTCTACTCAAATAAGAGTATCCACCAAAAATTGAATATCATAAAAAATCTCAGATTAATAAAAAAATTCATTACTTTCTCTATATATATATATATATATATATATATATATATATATATATATATATATATTATTTCATAATTAGTAGGGATAATGATAATGCTAAAGAGGATATAAATCCAAAGAGAGCTCAATGTAAGAACAGAGCAGATATAATAATGATGAAAGTGGAGACTTTTGAAATCCATGGTAATAATTTATTTCGTGGGAACAATCAGATCCCGTCACTTCAGACCAAACAATTTTACAGCAATAGATGAATCTTAAATTCATCCAGGCACAAGCAAGAAAAAAAAAATTTTTTTCAAATTATGTTTGAAAAAAATTTTTTTTCTTGCTTGAGGGGAAGATATAGATTTTTCTCTCTCTCTCTTTCCCTTCCCCCATATTAAAACCTTATTTTAAAATCTATATCTTCCCCTCTTATACTTGAAAAAAAATTTTTTTCTCTTGTGCCTGGATAAATTTAAAATTCCTCTATTGTTGTAAAATTGTTTGTTCTGAAGAGATGGAATCTGATTGATTCCGCAAAATAAATTATTACCATGGATTTCTAAAGTCTCCACTGTCATCATTATATAATAATCTCATTTTAAATATTATTTTTTTTAATGGATACCCATATTTCATTAGACACTATTTATTTTAAACCACATTTTATTTTGTCTACTGGCCTTGAATATTCAAGAAATATTAAAGAAAAATGTGCACTTCTTTTAACAAGATTTCTCATATATTCAGGTAGACAAAATAAATTGCTATTTAAAGTAAATGGAGTGTCTACTCAGATATGGGTATCCATTAAAAAATAATATTCAAAATGATAAAAATGTCAGATTAATAAATAAAAATCCATTACTTCTTCACACACACACACACACACACACACACACACACACACACCTCTCATCAACAGACTAATGGGGAGGGAGGATTAAAGCCAATTGTCCGTAGATGGGAAGGGATTATTTTTGAGTTATAAAAAAACTATAGTAACTACCAGTAGTTATGATCATAACGTAAATACTATAAACATATATATATAGGTACCTCCACGAGATCGCTAAAAAAGAGCATAGCATGATGAAAAAGACGCCAAACTTGATGAAAACAAAATTTTATCATCTAAATGTTTGTTATTATTAAGAAGAAAGGTCAAAGTATTTTTGGTATTTTTTTTCCATTTTTAATCATTCCTAGCATGTCCGAAATTTTCGTTAAAAATCTAGTTTTTTTTTTTTTTTGAGTCAGCAAAATTGACCATTTTTTTTTCCATTTTAAAAAAAACTGGAAATCTCACTTTGAAATTTTTTTTAAATATCAATTATCATTTTTTCAAAACTTATTTTAAGAAAATCAGAAATTATAATGTTTATTTAAAATATTTTGAACCAAACTTAACTTGGCTTTTGTGCCAAAAAGATGTAATTTGAAAATAAAACAAAGCAGGTCATAAACTTTTGCGTCTCTTGACATGTGATGAATGATATATTTACGAATTCCATGAGGCTAATTTGTTCTACTGAAGGAGAAAAGTGAAATAATTTACATTTACGTGAACAAATTATTTACCCCGTTATTTTTAACGAAAACTTTCAGCGGTCTAAAATTTTTTTTTTTTTTTTTTTTTTGTACTTAGCTTTCACCTTTACGTTTATGATGCTTTATGGGAAATATATTGTAAAGAAATTAAAATAAAACTGTTAAGAGTGACATTAAATTTCATATTTCTTAAGAAAGGTATCTAATTAATTTATAGGTACCTTTCTTATGAAATTTTATCAGAATTGTACATAAAATACTATAATTTTATGTACATTTATTACATTCTACTGTTATTTGTATTTGCATTCATTTTATTATTAATTTTGATATTTCATTTATGGAAAAATGTCGTAACTGAGATTAATATAAAAATAAGATCATATAAATTTCATAAGATGATACTGATACTTGTAGGTACCCTTCTCAGTTGAAATTGAAAAATCAAATTAACTTCTCCACACGTGTTTCATAAAAAGTAAAGGCCTTAACAGCGGAGAACAATGCTTAACTCAAATAACGCCAACTTAATTATATTCTGGTTGGTCTTTCCGTATTTTATAATTACAGCTCGATTATAAGCACAAAATTACATTTCTTAATTACTGGGGATCTTCTGATTAGTCAAAATGATACAATTTACAACGCGCTAAAAAAAAGTTCTATCTGATAAGGACACTTATGAAAGCCGATGCGGCTTTTAACTAATTTTATAATATTTTTATAATATTTTTTTAACTAATTTTATAATATTAACTAATTTATATATATATATTTTAACTAATTTTATAAATGTAAAATCTATTATAATTAATGAAATAACAAATAATTGTATTAAAAATTCATTTTTCATCGAAAAAAATTTTTTTGCTTTCAGAAAATATTGTCCATATTCATAAAAACAACTAAAAGCAAATAAAAGCATTTGAAATTAAATAATATCTTTGTTTTATTGAGTTTTGTATGTTACAATTCAGAGCTGATTTTCAGGTACTGCGTATCCAATTAAAAAAAAAAAAAAACATGATTTGCATTCCTCAAAGCCCTGTGCTTTTAATTATTGTAATCACTAAAACTGATGCGATTGAATTTCTAGCATTTTCATAAAATTAGTTATGGGGGGTAATAAATATTTTAAAAAAATATTTCTACCATGACTTTCATAAAAAAAAACATATTTATAATAATTTCGATCATCTGTGAATAGTTCCTGAAAGTTTCATTAACATCCGATAATTATTTCTATTTTTGCACGATTTTTCAAATTAATGTGTGTCATACCAAAAAAAACGTGCTAAAAATTGTCTGTTATTTACTAGTTCGCTGATACAAATAGAAAAAAGGTTTTTTTAATCAAAATTTAGAATGTTCTAAAAAGAAAGAAAATTTTAAAAAAATAATTAAAAAAAACTTTGGTCTTTCCTCTTAATAATAACATAAGCATTTAGACAATAAAATTTTGTTTTCGGCAAGGTTGGCGTCTTTTTCATCAAGTTATGCTCTTTTTTTAGCGATTTCGTGGAGGTACCTATATATATATATATATAATGTGCTTAATATATTAATCAAAATAACAAAAATAATAGATTTCTCACAGGTACTTTCTCATGCACGTACAATGTATCATACTTTATATACTGTACACTTGACTTTGTTTACAATTGAAAAACCCGCCACCACTGCAGGCAAGTTGTCACTTTGAGAACTTGTACAACTCGTTCTGCTAAGCTTGCAAATTTTGAAATACATCGCTGATGATTTGTTTTTTTTTTTTTTTTTTTTTTTTTTTGCCTGCAAATTTTGTCCATAGATAACAAGTTTGTTTGTATGTATGTATATATATATATATATATATATATATATATATATATATATAATCTCAAAATAAGAGAAAGAACAGATGGAGTAAAAATCCACTGTGTTTGTATAGCATTTACTTTTAAAAAAATGCTCAATACAGTGTCATAGAAATACAATCATAGTATTGAAACATGAAAGCTTTTGTATAATAAAAATATAACAATTATTATATTTTTATTATACAAAAGCTTTCATGTTTCAATACTATGATTGTATTTCTTCAGGTGCCTCTTTTTTTTCCCTCTTTATTGCTTTACCATTTGTTTAATTAATATTTCCCAATGGATTTCAGGTGGTTGCATCAAGAGACAATGTTTGCTGTGGGACAAAAACAATGGACATACATCTATGACAACCAAGGCATTGAGCTTCATTGTTTAAAAATTCTGAACCACACAACCAAAATGGAGTATCTGCCATATCACTTTTTGCTTGTTGCTGGTGTGAGTTTTTAAATTATTCACATGAATTGCTTTTTTTTTTTTTTTTTTTTTTTTGTCATTGTACAAGGTATTCAAACTAATATTCTCATCATTGTTTGGTTTTTTTGTCTTTACCTACCAAGCTTAATCTGGCATAAGACAATGATAGTGGAGCAGCCAGGAAGGATAATATTTGCTACGTTAAATACATATATTAGGTAGATGATAGGTGCCCTCCATCTTTATAAAGATGAAAAAAAAACTCACCTAAACAGTTTCAGAACTAATGGTAATATATCATGGAGTCTGTAGTGAGTTGATCCCCAAGGAGGCTTGAGATCTATAAATATGAGTGCAGTATGTTGTTTGTGAATCCACTAAAGCCACCAGAGAGAAGGGATTAGTTAATCTGCTATAACAGCTAGAAAGAAAATATTTACTAAATGTGAGCAGAACCAAAATGCTGGAAGAGAGAATTGTATTAGCAGTTGTAATTGAACAAGGCCACCACATTATTTGCCCAGACTTTAAAAAAAGAGGCAAAATGAGCAGACATACACTTACAACTGTTGCTCTATTATCCTCATAACTGTGAACAAAAAATGGGGGTGGATGCTAGATTTAAAACCCCATGTAAACAACAACTGAAAATCTTAAGGTTTTCCAGTTTTCTTCAAGACTTGGTTTGCTCTTAGAAATTCATCAACTCCAGTTTTGTGTAACACATGGCTGATTTGGGCTTAGACTATTTCAATCTTGAGCTTGGGATGACTTAGAAATTTTCCAAACACATGGGTGGAGAAGTTTCCATTGTCAAATCGGTAACCTTAACACTAGTCCATTTATATCACATATAATGTTACATTTGGTTGTCATGATTAGATTAGTCTCAGCCACAGAGTTACAAATGACTCCTCAAAAATTGAAACAGTCTTTTTATTTTATAAAATTCATTTTGTTAAATTTTAAAGTATTTTGCTAATTAGATTAGGTTTACAGGACAGGTACAATTTACTGTGGCCGTGTTTGTAACCAAATGGATTAAATTTATAATTTATCTGATAAGGAAACTTTGAGATTCTGGACCTGTTTTAGTTCTTCAGCTTGCATATTTTAGCAATTACGTCATTTACAAGTTGGGATTACTAAGGAGCCACTTTCTATTCATAGAATTCAAAACACTTCTGATTTTGAATTTAATTTTTTTTTTCTTTCTTCTCAACTGGTTACCAACTATATTAAATCAATAACTACAAGAAGAGAACAATTCATATTGAATTAGCTTAGTGCGCAAAGTGAACATGGACTAACTACCTCAGCTGGAATTTGAATTTCATTCACCAAATTTATTTTTCATGCTGTTAGGCCATCCATATCCCAAACAATAAACTGATTAAAAAGCATTAAAAAAAAGACCACAAAAATAGACAAAGGAACTGAGTAAATGTCTGATAATAAAATAGTTAATCTCAGAATTGAATAAGAATGACAAAAAAGACAAGATGAAAACGCATGTAAAATCAAGACCACTTCCCTGAAGGAAGGACTTCTAAAGTATTGAATTTTATCTAAATACCCAGTTTAACAAAGGATGTGAGTGATGAAAAGCAATGAAATTGATATCAAGAAAACTAGTCAAAAACTAGGTAATTGTATATTTTCAGAGGTTTTTTTTTTTTTTTCTCATTGCAGAATGCCGAAGGGTTTCTCACCTATTTAGATACATCTATTGGAAAGAAAATTGTCAGTTTACGTACACTTCAAGGAAGCTTGAATGTCATGTGTCAGAATCCATCCAATGCCATCATACACTTAGGACATCATAATGGTAAGTCTCTAATCTATTATTTTTATTGTAAAACTCTATATTTTTGGATATGTTGAAAACTAAGACAATGGTTTGTCTTTTAATCGGTTTTTACTAAATGTGATGTCATGGCCTCTACAATGGCATGCCATCTTTTATTTGTTTGTCATATCATAAGTATGTAGTGGAGATATATATATGTGTGTGTGTGTGTGTGTGTGATAAAAAAAAAATAGTTTTAGGACATGCTGTATTTATAGGTAAAAGTGCTCAATGTTGGGGACAGAGCATATGTAAATATAAAAGTGGAAACTTAGGCCAACATTGAGTGGTATGTTTAAATGCAATCTTCAGGCCATGTGTGTTGAGTGGGGGCTCAACTATATATGATAGTCAATGGAGCATTATGAATAGCATGGTCAGGTATTTCTGCTGTATTGTATTATCCCAACAGTTATTGGGTAGGTAGCAATAGTTATATTTCAAATTGTTCTAAAGGTTGTTTAGTAAAAATAATTGTCTCCAAATGTGTTTATTTGTAGCTATTGTATCAGGTTGTTTGCTACCTTTTTAACTCTTTATTTATTATTGATTACTTTGAGTATTTTGTTATTTATTCATTAATTATTTGTTTTTCATTATTAAATTTACTTGTATTTATGCGTGTATTCATAGTTTGTTTTGTTTATTAATTTGTTAATTTATTTTGTTTATCTTATTTATTTTTTGTCCCTAAACTCTCTTGTTCTCTTTCATCTCTAAACTCTCTCGTCCTTTTTTTCTTGTCTCTAAACTCTCTCGTCCTTTTTTTCTTGTCTCTAAACTCTCTCGTCCTTTTTTTCTTGTCTCTAAACTCTCTCGTCCTTTTTTTCTTGTCTCTAAACTCTCTCGTCCTTTTTTTAAATTGTTTTTTAAGATGAGCTTTCATTATGTTCTTTCTTTCTATAAATCGATTACTAAATAATCTTGTAACATCATAGTGTCCCTTATACTCTTTCCTTAATAAACATTAAAAAACAAATCAAATCTTTTCAATATCACAATTTAACTTTTGTATTTTGGTTGTGATTTATCCACCAGCTGCTTTGACTCTCATGAATTTTGTTTCAACCATATTTGTTTCAGAGTTAATGTATGACATCTATCCTAGCCGTTCCATATTCCAGTTTTATCCCCTTGGCTGATCGTAGAGTTGATCACTTCGGCCCAAGTCTTGTCTCGTCCCACATTGTGTTGATTGATCGCAAGACTGGCTTGGTCTGAATGGTCAACTGGAATCGATGACTTGGTTTGATCCAGTCAGGGTAGTCACACAAAAGAAAAAAATAAATTGGATAGAAGAAAAAAAAAAGTATTTATGTACACTTCCTTGGTACAAAGTTGATGGTACAGTTATTGATGGTTTAAGCAGGACTATATTCTCCATGCAATAACCCATGACCCTTCCTGATTATTGCGACATACTGTCGTTAGAATTTTGGAACAAGGCTTTAAGTTGGAGGCTGTTTCTTCAGGTTGGCAAGTCATATCAGATTAGGTACTGTGCTCTCTCTGCCATAGTCTCTTGGCATTCTGTTTTTATGGACCCCTGCTCAAGTGTTGGGCATGATGTGTTCTGGGAATGCCCGCATTCCCCAAACAACCAAGGGGCATGGAAAGTCTTCCACCTGAGCCCTCTCCCCCTTGATCACTTGACAAAACCCATCCCCTAAGCTAGGCGTAGTCTATAGGAAAATCCAAGATGGCAGTTGAATGAAATATACGGCAAAAATCCCATTCGTTAGTAATATTTTAAACCCCTCATAGAATGTAAAGTTCTCAAAGCAAACCTGTGCCAAACTGTTTTCTTGAATCCCTGATAACGTGACTGTCCAAAAATGACAACATCAAGATGAAATAATGGAAACTGACTGTGGAAAACACAATTATGTGCAACAAGTCTTTGATCAATCAGTTAACTTCTAGATGTTTTTGGGCCATGTTATAGAATCCAGATGGCTATTGTTTGCACGTGGAATTATTCACTGGTAATTAAACTTTGATTTGGCTGTGAAAAATGTCACTCAGGGGTTAGCATTAAAAAAATTATAGCCAACTTTCTGAGAAAAATCTTTTTTTTTTTTTTTTTAATGAAAAAAATATCTTTTTTTCACTTCAAAACAATTTTTTTCAAACTTCAATCCTTTCTCTTTAATTTGGTGTAAACATCATTGAATAAAATGAACTGCTACATGACCTGACGATGGGAAATACGAAAGACATGTGGCAAAAAAAACAATGTCATCTGCTAAGTGTTGTTGTCATCACCTGGGTCACAAGGTGTTAAAAAACAAAACAAACACATCAAGCCATTGTTCAAACATAGGTTATTTTTATTTATTTATTTATTTTATTTTTTTCCAAACCTATCAAGGCCTTTTTACCAATATTTCAACTTTTTTTTTCACTCTTTGCTCTTATCTTGTCAGTGGTGGGATTTACAAGTTGACAATGATAGCTTGTTCTAACATTTATTGCTGACTGGCCTTTGACCCAGACATGTCAAAGTCAATTTGGCTTAATTTTCTTTATTGCTGCTATTTTTTTTTTTTTTTTTTAAATCACTCTTGGTATTTAGGAATTGAGGATAAATCTTTCACCTTTCCCTAAAGATTTCTGTGTCAATTTTTTTTTAACCCCCAGTGGCTAAAATTACCAACGAACTTTGTCACATTTTGACCCCCTAGGAATGTTGTTTTCTTTCAAACTCTCAATTTTATACCTGAAATAGTTTGATTATGATTCCCCCCCCCCAATGGTTAATTTCCCATTATTGGGGAAATTTTTGTTTAGAACTAGAAAAAATGCAAAATTCACTATTTTTTCATATTTTACCCCCTGAAAAAGTCTTTGATTAATTTTACTTTTAAATGAAAGAACATAATTTGCTTTCAGAAAATACCTTGTTTCATGGGGTTCAGATCAAAAGTTTTCTTAATATTTTGTTCGGATGATGATAAAACAGTCATTTTTCAATATTTTACACCTATAAAAATACACCTATGTAAATAATTTTTTTTTTTTTTTTTTTTTTTTTTTTTGAAAATAAGCTGTGACAAAATGACTTTTGCCATTTTTGTGATGATTTTTACTTGGGATAAAAAATTTTTACCATGGTAAACATGAATTGACTTTATTTAAGTTTAGAGGGTGGGAGGCTATAGGAGCCACCCCCCCCCCCTTAAACAGCTATGTCAGTTTACTAGCACCTTTCCAATAATGTCACAAATGTAAAGAATAAAAAAAAAAAAAATAAAGAAGGGGAAGGTATTATTTTATCAACATGCACTCAAATAACCAAGAACATTGGCCTGAATATTGTCAAGAGGCTAATGTTTAGCAAGATGCTATAGGCACCTCATACTTTTGCCTAAGGTAACTCAATAATAATAATACGTTTAAATGGTTGTGATCGTGAGGAATTTTTCTGCACCAGATATGGTAATGAACTATTTGATTGTCAACACTAAGCTCCTTTCAGGATTTCATTTTACTTTAGTTTTGCATTTCATTTCATATGAAAGGGATTATGACAAATGAAACAATTTACATAATTTTTATTTATTTACTTTATTTAATTTCAAATCATATTCATTTTTTTTGTTTACTTTTCAGGAACAGTTACATTATGGTCCCCCAATGTTAAATCTCATCTTGTCAAAGTCCTTTGTCATCGAAGTAATGTCCGAGCAGTAGCTGTTGATTCTCAAGGACAGTAAGTAAAAGATATTTTACATTCTTTCATGATTTTGTGTATGTTTTGTTATTTACAATGGAAATTATAAATTTTAAAAACCTGGTTGATATATTTTGCTTTAGAAAAAAAAAATTCACAAAACATGGGTAGTTGAGACATTTAAAATTGTAGGATACTTACTGGACAATTGAGGAAATCAAATCTTTTTTTTTCTAATTTTATACATTATCAATTTCCTTTGATTGTTGTCTTGACATGTTAAAATATTTGAAGGCTTTCCAGAAGGTGGATTGCTATAAGAATTCTATATTTAGTCCTGGACTTACAAAACAAAAAGGAACACTGACCTTGATATTAAATAACCCAACCATGTTTGACATGTCATGAAATCAATCTGACCAAATTTTGTCATTTATAACTTTGAGAGTTGTCATTAACATATCTAATAACAGCAAAAATACAACAAAGAAACTAGTGTCCAAATGATGTTAGATAAAATTTTGTCATTCCAAGTTACCATAGTTATAGAGATTTTTTTTTTTTTTTTTTTATTGCCATGTCCCTTCAGAAAAGATTCTTCTTTTTCTTTTTGATATCAGTGAGTTGCTTATAACTCTTGAGAAATATGGTTTCCTGTTATCTTCTTCAGGGTTGTGAATTTGGAGTAGCCATTTCAGACTAGTTGCTATCCACAGCTAGAGAGCTCGGTATACTATTTAACCCATAGCCTAGGAGAGAAAGACATGGAGTTACACATTTGTATGAAAGTGAATGGTATATGATATGTAATTTGTGTATGCGTATCTTGTTTAAAATTTGTTATATTTATGAGGAAAGTGTATTCAATATTGGTGACAATGCATTTATAGGGAATTATTGCAAATGTCTAAAGTGTCCAAAAGTGACAATATGGACAGATTTTGCACTCGTTCATTCCCACCAAATAAAAAAAAAAAAAATGTAGCAATGCTGGAAAAACTAAATAAAAAAAAAATAAAAAAATTAATGAAATTTTCCTTGTCTACCTTATTAAACAAAAGATATATACCCCCCCCCCCACAAAAATATGATGATTGCCAACCATCTCTTCTTACTTTAAAAATGAAGATTTGTTTGGTCAGTAATTCGAAAATATGCTTTTAAGTAGGCTTTGATTTAAGGGGGTCGTCAGTGATGTTTTGACTTGGTTCATCAGGGAGTTTTGAGTCTTTCAACATCATACTCCCCATCACCAAATCGACCCAATCAGGGGAGATCAACCCCTGATCCCCCTTCTGTTTAAATGCTAACAACTACTCTGGCCTTTTTAAAGAATAAGAGGAAGAAAGACCACATATTACGCACATCCGATTGGATGTTTGTAACAACCAATCTGCGGACTAATTTTTAAATGGCCCGCGGTGGGGACTGGCTTCTTTTTTTATTTTGGTGGATTGCAGTTTCGATGGATAACCGAGGAGGTAATCTTTTCCTTCCGCTCCTCATATCCAAATTTCCCTGCTGCGTAACTAGTGATAATTTTTGACATTGTCGCTAGTCGTTTATCCACCGAACCTCTTGATGTTATTTGAATGATCTCGCTGATGTCCACGTCGAAATCATGCCAGGCGTGTTTGTCACTGGCTGGTGGCCATTTTATCTTTCTTCAAAATGGAGTATCAGGCACTGCTTAAACCTCTGCTTGGGGGACTGGGCACTGTGGTGATCTTCTGTGCTATTTAGAACCTCCTGCGTCTCACCAGGGAAAAAATCCATATGCAGGAATTTTTCCTGGTGAGACGCAAGAGGTGCAATAAACAGTATTGACAACATTGACATAAACAGTATTGACGCAGGAGGTGAATAAACAGTATTGACAACATTTACTGGTCGGAATGTCTGAGAAATCTCAAAGAAAATTATGTGTTCTCTGACAGGAATCAAACCTATATCCTACACGGAACTGTCATATAGCCTGATGTGCTATACCATTTAGCTATAGAAGAAGCAGCTGGTTGACAAGGTTAAATTACTGTTTTTAAACTAAAAACTTCCCATGATTTTCTATGAAATTTCTCGAACATTCAGGCTGGTAAATGTTGTTAATACCGTTTATTATTACTTAAATATTTGTATCTATAAAAATAATGTATAAGTATATATATATATATATATATATATATATATATATATATATATATATATATATATTATAAATTAATTGATTTAAAATGTTTTTTTTCCGCTACACAGTTCCATCCATGTTTCAAAAATAGAAGCTAAAATTTTAATTTAATTTTGCAATTAAATTAAAAGCATTAGTTCCATTTCATCTTCAAGCGAATTTTGGAGTAACTTTTAAAAATTACCGGTTTTAAAGACACAGCTAAAATCACGTTTCCATGGTTACAGAATATTCTACTTAAATTGAACAAGGGATGTCTAGATTTTCCTTATGTCAGTATCATTGTATCAGTTATTAGCTACAATTTGGTAAGGGGTAGGGATGTATTTTACAATGAAACCTGACATCAGTTGAATGGATGTCGTCTGGATTGAAAAAAAAAAAAAAAAAAAATTATTGTTAACGGTAAAAAATTTCAACATCATTTTTTTTTTCTTTTATAAATTTAAAGATTTTTTGTTTTTTTGATCATAATACTTTTTATTTAACTACAATTTGAAATATTTTCCTTTTTATTTTTATATATTCTT
Organism: Acanthosepion pharaonis; assembly: GCA_903632075.3. NCBI lineage: Eukaryota > Metazoa > Mollusca > Cephalopoda > Sepiida > Sepiidae > Acanthosepion > Acanthosepion pharaonis. The sequence continues at coordinate 256,090 of CAHIKZ030001872.1, forward strand.
TTTTAAGAACAGTTAAATGTATTAGAATCTATTATATTATGTAGGATTATTTTAACATCAAGTTTATGTATATAGGTTACATAAATTTTTTTTTTTTTTTTTTTTTTTTTTTAAATTTATGACTATGACGGCAAAAATGGTTACTTAATTTCACTGATTTAGTAAACTTTTATTTTATATATAAACCTAGTAATATAATGTCTCTCATGTAAGTACAAAGGACATGGGTCATTCAAAAGCTTACATCTTATGGCATTTCATATTAATTTTATTTTACTATAGGTGTTTTTTTGGGATTCTTTTTAGTGCGTGTAGTATTATTTAAAAGAAATTTAGGTTAGAAGTCATTCAATTTAGCTACAATTTTAATTACAATTTCAAAATTACAACTTTAAAATTTTAAAATATTTTCATTGTTTAGTTTTAATAGACTATATTATTTTTATAACAGAAGGAAAATTACTCATAGTAAGTAAAATTATTTTTCCATATCAAAGTATATATGTAAATTACAATTTTTTTTTTTTTTAAATTTATATATTATTTAAGTAATATTAATGGCACTTACTACAAAACTAGCTAAGTCATTTCTCAGATTTAGTAAACTTTATTTATTAATTAATTAATTTATGGTTACATATATTTGAAATAAATAAATAAATTAATTAATTAATAAAGTTTAATAAATCTGAGAAATGACTTATATTTATAGTATATTTTTATTTATATATATATATATATATATATATATATATATATATATATAATCAATGTATCTATTTTGAATATGATCACTCCTTTCCACCATCCTGTTTTTTTTAACTTGTCAAGTTCCAGAAGAAAATGTCTTTTCTTTTGTCAACTATGCTTAATTCCCTCTTTCCTTTCTTTCCCTCTCCCCTCCTCATGTCTCTCTTTTTTTTCCCCCACAAAAAACCTTACATTGAAATTTTTGTCTTTCTTCCATTTAATATTAAAACTTTTTTCTTCTTTCTTCCTTTTCCTTGTGCCTGAATAAATTGAACTTTTATTTATGAAAAACTGGTCTGAAGAGATGGACACGAGTTCCACGAAATAAATTTATAACCTGAACTGATAGATTTTTAAAGATTCTGTATTCATTATTTTATATATATATATATATATATATATATATAAACCACCTCAATTTAACAAAGTATGTTTAGAAATAACTATATAAAAAGGGAAAATATTAATTTTGTTTTTGAAATGAATGTATGAATACATGGATACTATACTTGTTAGTATGTACGTAGATGAACTTAGACATTTATATGTGAAATTATATTATGGATAAGGGTGCTTATATGGATATATGTACTTTTTTAATTGTGGGCACATGTGTATGGAGGTATGTGTGTGTATATGTATAGGTATATATATATTTCATATATGTGAGTATAAATATATAAGTATGGGGTATGTTTAGGTACTAACATTATTTTTGTGCTAGGTAATATTTATATATATATATATATATATGTGTGTGTGTGTGGATGTATGTGTAGATGTATGTGTATATGTATATTGTATGTATATGTACAGGTATATATATGTATACATGTATTTATATATGTGTAGTATTTTGAATATTACTTGTAATCTGTATATGTATATAGATGTATATACCTTAGAATTAATATTTGTAATATATGTGTGAATAGATGTATAATATTGTAATATAAATACATATGCATGTGTGGATAGTTATGGGTAGAATTCTTTTCATATGCTTTTTTATGTATATAATCGTGTGTGTATATGTAGGTATTTGTATCTATGTATGTATGTGTATATATATATATATATATGTATATATATATGGTTGTATATGTATATAAGGGTGTGTACATGTATATGAGTATACCTATATGTATATATAGATGGATAGATAGATAGATAAATAGATTGATAAATATATATATATATATATATATTCAGAGTAACATGTATCTATCCAGCTCTTATCTCAAATAACAACTTAAAGGAGACTGTTTGACCAACACAAGGAATGTTAAAAATTCATGTATGTATGTGTGTATACGTGTATGGAATATTTTTAAATGGAAGTACTTGGGTCATTTTAATGGTATTTTAAAATTACTCTTTTTAATATTTAATATCATTTTTCTTTTAATGTTCTATAATTGAATTTTGAGAGTGCATTTTTTATCTTCTGAAGGGAGTTTCATTTTAAAATTGATAATTTAAATTTAAATATACCACTCTTTAACTATTAATAGTAATAATAATATTAACAATTTTTTTTTTAATAATGAGGCACTTCAGAAAAAAAAAGTTAAAATTTTAACTATAAAATCAAACTAAAATCTAAATAAATTTCAAATATATGGGTGGATGGATGGATGGATGGATGGATTCATTCATTCATTCATTCATTTTACCCATATAATAAAGAAAAATTGCATTCATCATTTTTTTTTTTTTTTTTTTTTTTTTTGAAATCTATCTATTACAGCCTCTTTGGGTATATCTGTATTACTGTCATCTGTCTCCTCTCTCTTTTCCTTTTCTTTTCTCCCCACTCCCCTGCCATTCCTATATATCATTTCCCTAAAGTTAACCATCTAAATAGGTCAAGGTTCAGTCACTCCTCCTACCCCAATGTAAAGCATGCTTAAGAGAAATATGAAATTAACCCCTCCCTATACTCTACCTTGTCTCTTTAACTACAACTCTCGCCCCCCCCGCTGTTAAATTACAAAAATTACACTACCCATCAATTTCTAATCCCATTTTTCCTTTCATTTTGTTGTTGGAATTGTTACCTGATGATCCGGAGTCCTTTAAAAAGGATTTTGGTGAAATAAATTATTGTAATGGTATATAATATTTTTTTTATTTTTTATATATATATATATATATATATATATATATATATATATATATATATATATATATATATTATTATTATTTTTTTTTTTTTTTTATACAGGTATATGGCAACATCTGGCAATGACTGTGTTTTATTGAAGATTTGGGATCTAAGAACATATGGACTCCTTCAGTCATACAGAATCAGTGCTGGTGCCAGTTGCTTGTCCTTCAGCCAGAAAGGGAAGTTAGCTGCTGGCGTTGGAAATATTGTGCAAGTAAGAAGACTGAGGACCTTCTTTTTTTGTGACTTTTATCTCTTTACAAAACAATACAAAATATTTTTTAAATACATCAGATTTAATCATAAATTTTTGAATAATCATTTTATATGGTCTGATAAAATGTGAAAACGTCTATTGCTCCAAAAGTTATACCTCCTGTTTCATTGTTTTGGCTCACAACCTAAGAAGTGGATGTTGGTAGTATGTCAGTAGAAGTTGATATATGCTACCAATAACCTATAATTTCTTTTGTCTTGTTACAAGGTTTCAGAATAGTGTCTGACATGAAAGTGGATACAAAGCAGAAGTGCATCATTGAATTGTTCTATGTGGAAAAATGACACTGGCATTCATTGATACTTGTTGAATGTTTACAGAAACCAAACAGTGTATGTAAGCATAGTTAGACAATGAGTAATGCTTTTCAGCATTACTGATATGAAGAAGGATGTCACCTTTGCTGGTGCAGATTTTTATGCCTGCAGGTTCTGGCTTTTTGCTGCTGAAAAGGCACATAGACAATAGTGATGACTCTGCTCTTTCCAATATTATTGTGTGCTCCTTGTATCTGTTATAGTTTATATGAAAATGTTGGATGCATTACTTTTGGAGTGTCATTCCCTTCCCTCTTCATGTTCACCTCCATCTAATCCATGATTTATGGCAACAGTAACCGAACATTTCTTTGAACCAAATTTTCATGTGTGTATCAAAAGGTAAATTTCATTTCAATTCATACAGGTTTTTTTTTTTTTTTTTTTTTTGCTTGCACACTTTTACTTTTTTTTGCTTCGTAGGTTTATGATGATTGTTGTTCAAAGACCGTAACCAGTCCTTATTTGTTACATCGTTTGCCATCCAGAGCTCAGCATGTAAAATTTTGTCCTTATGAAGATGTCCTTGGGGTAGGACATGAAAAAGGATTTCAAAGTCTCCTTGTGCCTGGTAAGTATTTTTTTTTCTATGCAATTGTTGTCTGTTCTCTTGAATTGTTAATGGTTACCAAATTTCCTGTTTGTTTGGCAGTGAAAAGAAAAGTGGGACGACTTTTAAAAACTACCAGGTTTTCTATTATTGTCATCTGTTATCTACATGTGAGATATATTATGCTTTAAAAATATCACAGAATTTACACAACAATAATTCCATTTTTTATCTTTTTCATAAGTGATTATAATTTTTGTTTCTTTCTCTTTTAGGTGCTGGTGAGGCGAGCTTTGATGCATATGAAGTTAATCCATTCCAGTCAAAGTCTCAACGTCGTGAGACTGAAGTGAAGATGTTATTAGATAAGGTAATGGGTCGCCTCTATAAAATAAGTTTTGGACTGTTTCTAAAGTATCAACAATTTATGTACGTTATGGGCGCTCTATAATAATAATAAAACATATCTCTCTCTCTCTCTCTCACTCACACATGCACACACACTTTTCTTATATAATCACTTAGTGATTGTGTGTAAATATATGAGGAGGTACTGAAAAATTCAGGCCCTAACCTGCTTCCCAGAATCATATTTTTTTTGGTTTTTTTTTTTTTCACACCCTTTTAGCCAGGTCAAGAACTTTTCAAAAACCATTTTGTGTGCATACACACACACATATATATGATATATATATATATATATATATATATATATATATATATATATATATATAATTGATAATATATACACATACATATACAATCATATATCTAAAATATATAAATACACATACATATATATTTGTATAAAAAATAATTCCAAGAGGATAGAATCCAGGTAGAGCTCAATGTCCAGGACAGAGTAAGGATATAATAAAAAGGCTTAAACACTAATATTCCATGGTCATAATTTATTCCATTGGAATCGTAAATACGATCCAATTCATCAGATCTACAAATTCAAAAAGAAAACAGAAAAAACAACTCCGGGAATAAAAAATAAAATTTAGTGAGAGTGTATGTATGAGAGTGTGGGATGAATGTTAGAGTAAATGAAAGCTATAGGGAGGGGTAACAGACGAGAGAAGAACAGGAAGGTCTAAAGATGAAGGGGGGATTCAAATTTAACAGAGAGAAGTTTTAAAGAGGGTTGCACCAATAACATAGATTAAAAATATACAACTGGGAAATAACCAACGAATCATCAGTTGATGAATGAATGTTACCAGGATTGAACTCAGGAACTCAAATTAACAAAAGTATGTATAATACTCTTATAATAAGCTGGTCCAGCTACTAATTAAAATGAGCAATTCCAGGTTAAAAAAAAAAACAAGCTCCTGATATTCATTTGGGTTCAGAAAATTTGAGTACAATTTTTAGCCTAACAATCTATACCAACCAAACCTACCTATAACTGCAGAGCAAATCATGAATGTCCCTTAAACGGCAATTGCCTGCCAAGTAATATATACTAAGTTACCATAAAAACAAGGTAACGAAAAAAATATACATAGGGATAACAGTAACATTATCATCTTTGCACATACTGGTACTATCATTTTGAATTTATTACCAGATGAAGAATTGTCAGTTATAAACCATATCTTCTGGTCTATAGAATTCTTTTTCCATGGACAGTGTTTCATTAAGGTTGAAAACTTTGAACAAAGATGCCATAAAACTTTTGCTTCAAAACTAAAAAAATAAACTGATTTTGTCAGGGAATTGAATAACTTGCAGAGAAGTGGATGGAAATTAATCAAACATGATAGTAGGTTCTTAACATGTTTATTTTTATCAAAATAATATTACACATATTTATCTCAATGAGCTTCATGTATTGTAGATATTATATAGAAAAATGTTAATTTAAGTTGTTTTGGGTAAATTTTCAGTCTGTTAATGATTAATTTGTTGTTTTTTTGCTCAAATATATTGAGATTGAGATATTTGGGTTGTTGAGTCACTAATTTTCTCTTCTTTAATTTCAGATCCAACCAAGTATGATCCATCTTGATAGTAAGAAGATCTTGGAACCGGATTTGAAATCAACTGAGGAAATTATGGATGAAAAGAAAAAACAGATGGAGGTAAGTTTAAAATTATGTTTATTTTTATCTTTTGATTTTGAACCAATATTTTCAAAGAGTGAGTAAATTAGCAGTGTTTTTTTTTTTTTTTTTTTTTTGAATCATTTTTTTTATCACTTTCTGCTATTTTAACTGTCAAAAAGTATTTGACTGAGAAAGGTCTAATAAAATTCAACAATAAATGAAGACAAACTAAAAATGAATATGCTATGAAAGGTTTATTTTAATTTTTTTTTATATATAACCTTTTTATATCACATTTAAATAATAATCAACATATGTTAACTTTTGATAATTCTAACTATTCTCAATGTTTTTAGTGTTGTTAATCAGGATTTTTTCTATCTAGCATTTTTATACATAATAATTAACAATTTGTGGTGGTCTGTTTTGGGCTCTATTTCAAGGACCAACCTTTAAAATGATTGAATGAGTTTTTGTTTCATTTCCTTCCACTTCTCAAATTCTGTTAGCAGCTTCAGAAACCTTGATGCCCAATTTCAAATAATGCTTAAAAAGTTCCAGAATCTCTAACTGTATCTGTCACTACAATAAAGTGGAATCATACATTGTTTTTAGATATCTTCTTGAAATAAACTTCAGAGTATGTCTGTAAAAAAAAAAAAATGAAAATACTCCTGATATAACATTATAAAATACTTAATCTCAAAAGTATTAAAATTTAAAATTATTTGTAGGTAGGAAAACAATTATGGTGCAAAAATTTAGACATAAAGACTAACAAATGCAATATATATGTGCTTTGTTTAACCCAATGATTCCCAACATGGGGCGCATAGAAATATTTTAGTGTGCACCCTTCGGCTTACTATATCAACAGAATAAGGGGGCAATTTTAGAATGAGTGAATTGTTTTCTAGTGAGCTCAAATTTCATTTTGCATTATTATTTCATGATTAAAATGATCAAAGTATATTACAGAATAAGCTTTCATTCAAATATTTTATTTCTGTCTTTCAGTTCTCTTTTATATCTTTTGAAACTATATATTTAACTGTCTTGTTTTTTTTTAATTTTTCTCTTTCATGGACACCATGGTCTTTGGAGGTTTGTTTAGAGACCAAATTAATGGCCTTTTAACCTCACTTTACATGAATTGCAGTGAAATTTTGAATATGTAAGAATTAACTATTAGACACACACACACACACACCAGAATTTTAGAAATACCAAAGTGGGGCATGGCTCAAAATTAGTTGGGAACCACTGGCTTAGCTATGGTGTTTGTGGTTTAATCAGTTAAAGCATCATCTATGTAAGATGAGGTAACCAAGAAATGGAATACAAATTAGTTTCATCAAAAGTTACTTTTGAATTCTCCCTTCAAAAAAACTTTAATATTCCGAGGGTATTTGACCGTGACCATGATAGTTGTGCTAAAAACAAGATAAACCCAAAATTAAGATCACAAATAATTTTAGAATACAATTAAATGATCAGTAATTTGCTTAAACAAAAAAATTGATATTCATTTAATATGCTAATTGAAAAATCCACATTTTTCACACAGGAAATCCATTATTTTTTTTTTTTTTTTTTTTTTGTTAATGATGAGTTTCTAATGTAATCCTTACATGTAAAATCAACCAACCAACTGTAAAAATGTTATGTCTTCATTGCATTTAATGAAGCTAATGCAATCATGAAAAATAATGTCGCTTGAAGTTTACTGAATTCTGGATATAAGGATATAAGGCTCTTTCCCGATTAGCTCTGATGACAATCCTCGGTGTCAGTATGAGGAGAGTTAGTAAACAAGGGTCTCAATTTTGCTGCATCAATCAGGCAGATACCATATTTGGACATCATTGCCCGAATCGGGAAAATGGATGAGGTAAGATGGAAAGTGAGAGAGAGACTAGAGAAAGCAAAGCCACCCAAATCAAATGTCACAAACCCAGAGAAGCTGGCAATCGGAATCCTACAGAGGAATGAAAACAACATCATACTACTAGCTGACAAAGGCAATGCGATTGCAGTGATAAACAGATCAGATTATACAGGAAAACTGGAAGACCTCATTAGAAATGGTAGCAGTAAATTTACTTTTAAACAACCGCACTAAATATCTCTTAAAATTTTTCCAAATCATCATAATTTTGTGTAAACGTACATGCTGAACTCGAATTAACAATTAAATTATGAAAAAACCTACCATTTTGGAATTATCAACAAGAAAAAAATCAGACTTCTTGTTGGTCATTCGTCCGTCATTACTGCCATAATGTTCAGTAATTCAGTGTGGGGTACTTCCGTTGGCGTAAGCACAAATTTTGGCCTATTTACTTCTTTTACAGCTATATCTCTTTTTGAAATTACTACCCATTGTTTTTTTATTTTTAAGTGTAGTTTTATTTATAACAGAAAACCTTAAACAAAAACTAATTCAATACAATAAAATCTTTTTTCTGTGTAGAATAGCAAGAACAAATTAAATAATACAATAAAGCATTTTTTATATTTTAAAATTGAAAATGAAACAAACAATAATTAATGCGTAAACTTGGTAAAGTAGAAACAAAATTAGGGTTTATTGTATTATTTAATTTTTTTTTAATTTTTTTAAAAAATTTGTCCTCTTTTCTACACAGAGCCATATCCCTAACACCTAACCCTAAACTTAATCTGGTTTATTGTATTATTTAATTGTTTTTTTTTTGTTTTTTTTTTTTTTTTAAATTTGTCCCCATTTCTACACAGAAATAACCCCTAACCCCACCCCTAACACCTAACCCTAAACTTAACCCAATTTATTGTTATTTAATTTTTTTTTTAATTTGTCCCCTTTTCTACACAGAAAGAACCCTAATCCAACCCCTAACCCTAAACTTAACACTTTGTAAAGAGCATGATTATGTACCGAATAAAATTTCAAAAAATGCTTGAATGCGTAATGATTTTCTGCACCAAAAGTCTGTAAAAGAAGTAAATAGGCCAAAATTTATGCTTACACCAATGGAAGTACACCGCACTGAATTACTAAACATTATGGCAGTAATGATGGACGAATGACCAACAAGAAGTCTGTTTTTTTTTATTCTTGTCAATAACTCCAAAACAGTAGGTTTCTTCATAATTTAATTGTTAATTTGAGTTCAGCATATACATTTACATGGGATTATGAGGATTTGGTAAACTTTTAAGAGATATTTAGCACAGGCGTTAAAAAGCAAATTTACCATGGTAGCTACAGTAAAGAGAGATCCAACAATGGAAACGGAACAAAAACTGTTGCAGATCCTAATCAAGAACAAGGGCTACTTTGCACCTAAGGCATACAGGCAGTTGTCGCAGCATTACACCAAGCTACCTCGAAAATAAAGTCTCCTCAAAATTCACAATGACTGTATTCTGCTCAGGCCAATTGTTAGCTTCCAAGGCTCCCTGTGCCACCTTCTGAATCACTTCCTTATAGATATCATTGACTCATTAATAAGAAAGTCACCTCTATATGTTCAAAACTCCACCTACTTTGTGGAGATAATCAAAGATGCTCCCATCCAATCCAACCAGATGGTGAGTCTGGACATGGTAAATTTATTCACCAAGGTACACACAGAGGAGGCACTATCAGTAGTCAGGAACAGACTGGTCTTGGCCTCATCCCATATATCGACAGAATGAAGGCTTAGCAATGGGCTCACCATTATCACCAGCAATGGCAAACACATACATGGAATACTTCAAAGAAATGGCATTAGAATCCACATCACTAAAGCCAACCCTATGACTGAGATATGTAGGTAGGTGATACCTTCATACTTTGGACACACCAGGAAGAGGTCCAGCTCCTACTGGACCTCTTCCTGAACTCAATAACATCATTGATACAGTTCACAATGAATAGAGAAAATGACAACAAACTGGTATTCCTGGATGTACAAATATCTCAAACAGAGCAGGAGTTCTAGACATCCATATATCACAAGCCAACATTCACCAGACAATACCTCAACTTCAACTCCCACCACCCATACAAAGAAAGGGATCATCCACTGCTTACAACAGTGAGTAAAAGTCATAAGTGGTGATCCAGAGACATGAACAAGGAATGGTCAATAGAAGCATTACCCTTCAATGTAATAATTACCCTGGGTACATGGCAGCAATTTCGGCAAACTGGGATAGAAGGATACAAGAGGATAATAACACTCAGAAAACAACTTTGATCTGCCTACTCTGTGAAGGGATTATCAGAAAAAATACAAATGATGTGTAATCCATATAACATCAGGATGATCTTCAAAGGTGGTTCAACAGTTAGCAGACACTTCTTCTGAGTAAACCCCCACCCATAGAGGAGAACATGACTAAGGACTGTGTGTATGCCATCCCATGCAGCTGTGGTAAGAAATATAAACAGGCCGTCCCCTTAAGGTAAGACTGCAAGAACATTGTAAAGCTGTAAAAGAAGAGGAAATAGAAAAATCAGGCATAGTTGACCACATATAGAGGGAAAGGGGAGATCACCGCCCCCTGTAGGATGACGTTGAAATAATAGACATCACTGGAAAATATGAAAACTTAAGGAATCAGCACATATGCTAGGCCACAAAAATCTCCTAAGCTGACCAAGCATAGAAATGAATACAATATGGGAAGCAGTAATATGGAGTGCTAGAGAAAAGCAATGAATGAGTTTTGGTTAAATATGGTTAGTGAGACATTAAGTTTATAAGTCCTAAAAATTCAAAGACACATGGCCCAGTGGATAAGTGTTGGTTGGATTCACTGACTTGACACAGAGTTGTGAGTTCAATACCTGGCTATATCAGTGGTGAACAAAAACTTGGAGAGTTGAGTTAAAGGGAGATAACCGAGACAAAGGAAGTGGCATGGCACATGGAACTAGAACAATCTACCCCAGTGGACAAAAAAAAAAAAAATGAAGGTTTCCATTCAAAATTCTAATCACCTGAATAAGGCTGAAGTGTACAATGGCTGACTGAAACCTTATGAATATGGCAATGCTATTTGGATGAGTCCAAGTCATATTCCAGAGAGGTGGGTTCATCTTTTTCCGACATGGGTCCACTTCCAATGTTTCAAATTACGTTTTCTCTTACCCTGGCATTGTATCCTAATATTAGTTTTAGGAATAGGTACTTCAAAGGTATGTCCATATGTGAATTAAATTGAACTGGTTGTTTATTCTGTGCATATCTGGGCCACAATTGATTTATGTCTTCTATGTTGAAATCGTCCACTTTCAACAATGCACATCATACTACCAAGCTGTTGAATAATTTTTCCTTCCTGCCAATTTTCATTCCAGCCTTAAAACTTTTAAAGAAGACTTTATCGCTGATCTTAAATGATCTGGTAGTTTCAAATTGTCAAATTTTCTTTTTATTCCCCGGCAGTAATTTATCAATATGAACTTTCCTAGCAAACATGAGCTCTGTAGGTAACATTTTTGTGGTGATGTTTGCATTTAACGTCATTTGATATACATTCAAAAATTCTTGTAGTGCCTTTTCTTCAGCTTCCAAGCCTTTAGCTTTTCTTAATGGCCTTTTGATGGTGTCAACAAACCACTCAGCTTTGAACATTCAACCTTGGATGATAAATTGGCACTGTCAAATGATCGACCACATAGTTTTTTCAGAAATTTTTAAATTTACTAGAAGTAAATTGAGTTCTATTATCAGATACCACACTGTCAGGTAATCCAAACCATGCAAAAGTTTGCATAAGACTTTAATCATTATTGCAGTAGAACATTGTTTACACTTTAATATCTCCGTTCATTTTTTGAAACTGTCAGTCATGATTAAATAGCATGCAGTGTTTAGTGGTTCACCAAATTCCATCTAGTCTTGCCCATTGGTTTATCAGTACTTGGTAATGTCTGATAATTCAAAGATGGTGATTTTGCTGCTGAATCACAACCATTATATTTTCTAACTCTATTTTGAATATCTTTGCCCAATAAATGTAGCTTCTCATCAGGGGCTTCACTATTCCCGGATGTTATACGTGGAATTGTTTCAAAATCCTTTTTTGTAGTGATAACTGAATTACTACTATTAATGTGTACAAAAGTACTCCATCACAAACAGATAATGCTGTATTATTGTTACTAGTGATTTTAGTTTTATGACTTAACATCATTCATAGATTTTGAATAAACATATACTTTTTAGAATGAATTTTGATATTGTCTATCATGACCAGCGATTCTTTAATAGTGTTGCACACAAGGCTTTTAATTTCACTTTCAGATTCCAGCAAAGCAATCACAGTATCTTCAAAATCTTTACATTTTGATATCAATCTGAACAAGTCATCTGCGTGTCCCAATTTTTTTGATGATAGAAATTCCATTTTGAAATCATAGTTCAATAAAATCATAGCCCAACACTGTTTGCATGAGAATCCCCCTTTTTAGAACCAAATATACTTAATAATGGACGATGATCTGTTTGCAGTATGAATTTTCTTCCTAATATCATCCTGTGAAATTTCTTTACAGCAAAAATTATAGCAAGTGCTTCCTTTTCAATTTGCCTGTAGCATTTTTCCATGTTTGTCAAGCTTCTTGAAGTGTGGGAGACTGCATTCACTGTACTGTCTTCAAATGTATGGCTTATTACCGCTCATATGCTGTATTCCCTTGTGTCTGATGCTACTATTATCTGTCAGTGTAGGTTGTAATGTGTCAGCAATAACTCTGAAGTTAGTAGTTTTTTTTAATTCCATTTAGTACCCTTCTTAAGTAAATTATTCAGAAGTACTTGCAATTTGTACATATCTGGCATATAAATATTATAATAATTTGTTGGGAGGCATGTCTATAATGGCACTTGCTCTAGCAGGACCTGGTATTCTTCTTTTTCATCGATTATCTGACCTGAATATTAATATTATCCATAAAGAATTGACATTTCTGTTCACTGATTTTGAAACCGTAATCATCTAGTCTCTGAAATACTTGCTGAATCAGTAACCCTAATTGGCAAGCCTAACATGGAAAAAACTGACAAAGTTGCAAGAGGAATATTGGGCAAGAAATTAATTTTTCTTGTGAAAATTACATGTAATGTTGCTCTTGCAAGTAAAACAAAACATATTTATGTATTTTCATAGTGCTCTTAATAAGTATGTCATCTATGTAAGTGACAACACTGTCTACTCCAGCCAAGATTGTATCAATTATTTGCTGGAAAATACCTGCATCTACTTTTACACTGAAGAGTAATCTTCTAAATTGGTAGAGTCTTTTATGTGCATTAATAGTCAAATACTTATGGTATTACTTATCCACTTTGATTTGTTGATAAGACAAGGTCAATTTTTTGAAAAAAATTACTATCAATTTATTTGGTAAATATATCCTCTGGAGTTGGTAGGGGATATACATATGGTATGAGGCAGTCATTCAACCCGTTCAAAAATATCTGTACATAAACATTATTTTTCTTCCTAATATAAACCACCAGTGTAGCCCATTCTGAATAATTTACTTTTTTTTCATTAACTCTGCTTTTCTAACCTATCAAGTTCAGTGTTAATAAACTCCAACGCAGCAAAGGGTATCTTTCTTTTAGGCTTAAAAACTGGTATCACATTTTCTTTTAATTTAAAAAAATGCCTTTGACTTTGGACATTTTCCCAACTCCTGAGAAAATATTCATGAATTTATTTTATAGTTTACTAAGTGTTTCTTAGTAATCTTTTTTTTCTGGAGAACAATTAATTTTTCCACAGATTGAATTAACCAATTCCATAGTTCAAATAATTCTACCCAATTAAGGCCTAGTAAATTAGTGTTGGAATTTTTTAATACATAAACCTGTTTTGTTTTACTTGCAAGAGCAATGTTACATGTAATTTTCTCAAGAAAAATTAATTTCTTGCCCAATATTCCTCTTGCAACTTTGTCAGTTTTTTTCCAAGTTAAGCTTGCCAATTCTGTTCCAAGTTTGTTCATCAATAATTGTAATATCACTACCAGTGTCCACTTGAACTCTCACTGTAGCATTATTCATTTTTACTGTCACAAATTTTCTGTTATTTGAACTTTCCAGTTTTTTAGTTGGCAGCACTACTTTCAGCAAGTTAATTTTTGTATTTCTTTTGTTTTTCAACTTTCAGTAACTTCATTTTTGACCTTTTTTTTGTACTACAATTTAATATTTTGGTTTTAAATGAACAGTCCTTTCTGAAATGAAGCATATCACAGCCATCACATAGGTTAAGTTTGGCAGTATTTTTATTTCAGATTTTTTCCTTTGGTACTATTGTTTTTTTTCGAACTTGTATTTCTGACATGCCATTTTTCTTCAATTTTTGCTGTATCGTGCTTTAAATTTCTTTTAGCACTCTTCTGCAACAGTCTGTATCATTAACTTTGAATCCTGTTCTGGTTTTGTAAGGATTTGAGAGCATATTTCTGCATTGTTGCTTGATGTTAGATCTTTACTGAAGATTAGACACTTAAATTTGTCTGAGGATACCTCATCCAGTTTAAATTTCTCACATTCATGGTTGACTTTACTGGCATATGTGACAAGATCTTCAACTTCATCCTTAGTGAGGTTCATGCTCCTCCAAAGTGAATTCTTTTCACCAAAAATTTTTGATAATATCAATACTGTTTTGTTAAATGACACATTTTCTAGAGTATTTGGCAAAATGAAATTGAGATTTTTTTCATGTTCAGCAGGGCACAAATTTCAGAAGACTTACTTTCTTTTCATTTGACCATCCTTGAAATTCTTTTCTGAAAAATGGCCTTGTACCTTCTGATGTATGATAGGAATGTAATGTTTTGTTGCAATAATGTCTTCTGAAATTCTTGCTGAATAATTATCTTCCATTCTTCCATAGTGTATTATGTTTGTACAAGTCGTCATTAACTAGGAAGAAAAAGTTTTTTTGTTTTTTTTTCTTTTTCGTGTGAATTCAAATCCTTGTCGCTACTGTTATGCCTTCATTCCATTGAATGAAGATAATAAAATCATGAAATATAATGTCGCTTGGAGTCAACATTGTCTTACTTAATTCTGTGGTAAAGATATAAGGCTTGCTCCCGACTAGCTCTGCTGACAATTCTCAATGTCAGTATATATGCTATCCAAATCATATTCTGGAGAGGTGTGTTCATCTGCACAACAAAAAAACTGAAAGAAAAAGGATGTTTTTACAAAAATTATTTCCAATTAAACCACTGAATATATTTATTCCATTCATGTTTTTATGACTTCTTTCAAAAATCAAACTGTTTATGCAAGATTAAAGAAAGTTAAAAAAAAAAAAAAAAAATATGGTAAAATATTTTGTAGGATTTTGAAGATAACTGGTGTTATATCATCAAAAGAGGAAAAAAATATATATTTAATGTTAGCACAACAAAGAGGATTTACCTTTTTATTTATTTTTTTAATTTTTCTTTTTTTTTTTTTAAATCAGACATTTAGGCTGTCAATGAAATGCTGAGAACAATTTTAAAAATAAGAACAAACTGAAATTGTGAAATCTCATTTGAAAATCTTTAGACAGTGAAAGATAAAACATTTTTAAAGTTACAGACTCAAGTTCTATCATCTTCCAATCATCTGAACTTTTTTAAGTTTAATCAATTTTTGTTCCTATTTACTGCTTCTACAGGTACAAATCTAATTTCCTGATTTAATCTGATTAAAATGTAATGAAATTATTTTATTTACATTTAGTATTTTTTTGTGTTTCGGTCATTCCATTCTACAGGAATGAGATCTCTAAACTGATTTCTAATTTACTAAAATTTGAGTAAAACCTTTTATTCACTTTTATTTTTTTCCTGTCAATTTGGAGTATTTAATAGAAATAGCTTATGATAAGTGGACCATAATTATTGAATTGTTACCACATCATCTTTGTGTTATCTGATAACCAGATTTCTAATTGAAATTCATCCTGAAATATTTGAAGGTCTGGCTTGTTAATTTGCATAATTAGGATCCAGAAAGGTTATTCTTAGAAAATGAGTTAAAGAAAATGTGGTCTTATTTTACCTTTTAAAGAAAATTTTGTGTCTAAATCAATGTCAGTGAAAGAATTAATACTGAAATGAAAATCTGTAAGAATACAAGAGATAAAATGCATGCAACTATATTTTGACTAATTTTTGTTTTTCTTTCTTTTAATTAGGTTACTTCTAAGACGAATTTCAAACTGAAGAATAAAATGAAGGGTGGTAATCGCGCAGGAAATGTGATGAAACGCAAAAGTGCAATAAAAGATGAACAGAAGAGAAATATCCGCAAAGCACATTTGATGGAACAGAAAGAAAAAGAATGGAAAGCCAAATACAATATTGAAACTGATAAGGCTTAAGATTACTATTGTTATCTCTATTTCTAAAGAGTCTCTATATGAAATCTATTTGAGGTTTGATAACGCATTTTAATTATCAATATATGAAGCTGGTCTGCTACAATGTCAGAAATTTTTAATATATGTGATAGTGATTATTCCATGCACACATGTGCACACTTATTTAGTAAGTGAAAGTTAATCATTATTTTGATGTATTAAACAAATTCATTAGTTTGTAAAAAAGAATTGCAGTCAATGGTGTATCTCAAAAGGATTTTGAAAGTATTATACAAGTAGAAAATTTTACTTACAATTTTTACTCAATATTCATAAAACAGATGAAAAGTAATGTGATATATGGATTTATTTGCATTTGAAAATAAAAGGAATTTTACATTAAAATTCAATCTTGTTGATTAAATATTAATAGAAATGTAGTTTAGTTTTTCTGGTAACCACTGTTAGGATTCCATTTATTGTTAAATTCCATTTTTATAAAATAATTTGAAGCATGGAATTTAAAAATAAAAAGAATGTTTTCAGAAGAGCTGTTCAAGAGTACTTGAATATTTTTTGAAATGGATATTTATTAAGTTTAAGAAGAGGTTATTGTGTGTCAATCCTTCTCTAAATAGAGAAGGCCTATCTTTCTTTGAAAAAAAAAAACGGACTTTTACTTATTCACAAGTACTGAACAGAGACACTAGTAGATATATTGAAAATATCTGGCAGGCTCTGATATTTTGATATAAAATCCTGGAAACTCCTGTTGACAGCCAAAATGCTGTTCTCCCCATAGCTGACCTTGAAAAGGAATTATAATATCAAGCAACTGTATATTTATGTGAATTGGCAACAGATCATTTATTATCTCATGTCTTTGTTTTTCTCTCACTCTTTGCCTGTATCTCTTCTTTCTCTTATACTTTTTGATCTTTGCTGTTTGACAATGTATTTAACTATATATGTTATAAAAACATATATTATTTTTATATGCAAATAAGAAATGCAAAAAATATTTCCTATTGTATCTACTCTATCTGCATCCAAAAAGAATTTTTAATATATTTATATCTTTACCTTCCTTTCAGTCCTTAGCATATTTTGTCTCTTGATATCCAACCAGGAAACTTTTCACTTTCTCTTCCTCCTGTTTTGATTTTTTTTGTTTTTCTTTTGTTCATTTTTCTTATCTTTATTACCTTGTACCTTCTCTACTCCTTTATTTTTCTCAATATATTCTGTTTAATATTACTATGTAGATTTCTTATTCATAAAACTCAAAAGGGCAAGATATTAGATGGATACTATGCTCTGATCTGAGCAACAAATGTGCATCAGACATACATACAAACATCGTAATGGAATAAATTCTTTGATAAAACTAATAAAGAAAGATATTGTTTGTAACTTAGAGTTATTAACATTCAAAATTTATATGGACAATTCAGCTCATTCTTTGTTGGTGTTACCATATTTTAACAGATACATTCTTCAGCCATATCCAGGTTTATTAGTCATAAAAAAAAACAAGAAGAGAAAATGTTACCTAATATATCAGCTAATTCTAGCAATACAAAACACAGATGATACCATACATGCCATACCCATTTAATTACTCAGGGAGAAAATACTCCAGAAGAAGGCTGTAGAATGGATCGGCTGGAATCTGGTAACATTATCAGCAACACAATGAGTTCAATTTAAAAACGTGCTTTACTTCTTCATCAAAGCAGGCACAGATATATTTTATAGAAAAAATTATGATTAGAATAATTTGGTTTACAAACAATTTAAGAGAAAATTTGAAGATTTAAAGCTGGGGTCAACAACCTTTTGGGGAGAGTGGGCCAGAAAGCTATCCAGTGTCTCAGAGGAGGGTCATTATATCAAATGCACTATAATAAATTGCCTCTACCTCAGACAGTTCCATCCAGAAGGCTGACTCGCTCTGGAGGTTTAAAAAAGAAACAAAATTAATATCATATTATTTAAACAAGATTCCTTATTTTATTGCAA
This sequence comes from Acanthosepion pharaonis, assembly GCA_903632075.3. Classification (NCBI taxonomy): domain Eukaryota; kingdom Metazoa; phylum Mollusca; class Cephalopoda; order Sepiida; family Sepiidae; genus Acanthosepion; species Acanthosepion pharaonis. Next base: position 274,589 of record CAHIKZ030001872.1, read on the forward strand.
GGATAACAGGATAACAACTAACATAATCAACAAAAAATGCATTACTACAAATGAAATACATTTAGAAATGACCAATTATTTAATGAGACACTTGTTGTCTGCTTATTGTTTGATAACTTCTCCACATCAGTAGGGGAATATTTGTTGATGGCAGGAGCAAAACATCATCTAGGTGGTCATCATCTAACCTTGTACTTAAATGACTTTTAGTAGATTCACAAGCATATGTACTTCCAAATAATAATACAATCATTTTCACATTATTTAATAGGTTTTGATATTTTCCACTTGGCAAAAAATATTTCTTGTAGAAGTCAGTAGTAGATTCAGAATGAAATTTTGATTTAAAAAATTTGTTGCATTGTAAGTCAATTAACACCAACTGATATTTTTTCTGCCACTTGCTCCATGAATTAATTAGATAATTCATGTTCAGTTGTTAAATTGGCAGCTTAGACAAAAATACATTGCAGGTTAGTTGTGGCTCAAGGGCCAGGGCTTGCTGACCCCAATTTAAAGTAAACTAATGCTTCTTGTTTTAACCCCATTCTATCAAAGCATTTAGAGAGAAAAACTGGATGCATTCTGATATTCAGTCTTTGTGACTGATGTTTTGGAAATCTGTCTCTCTCTCTCTCTCTCTACACCCCCACACAAGTGCATATATATATATATATATTATATGCACGGTACTTATTAGAAAGCGCTCAATATCAAAGATAGAGCTAACATATTTGGTTGGATTGATGTGAGTTTGTGACCCTGGGTTTCATGCTTTTGCAATTGTCAGACAAACTGATTATTTTTTTAAATAAAAAATAAATACCTATTACCAGGATTTATACCAAAGTAAATTAATAAATAAATATATATATAAAATAAAATAAAACCCCAACAATCACTCTTTAGTTCAAGCTAGCACCACAATAATTACATTTCTTGTTTTTTATTATTCTCCCATCACTATTACTAATCACTACTACCAATTTACGTCACATCTACTATTATCATATAAACCCGTCATAATTATTAACGTAAACTACCCCCTCCCCAGCATATTTAATACCACCATAAAAATAACCAATAAGGATTACAAACTGAAATTTCTACCAGTCACATATACAGTCATCAAAAAAATAAAAAGCAAGCAAATAAACAGCTTTAAAATAATAACTAAAATTTTTTTTTTTTTTTTTTTTTTAAATTAAAAATAAAAATTATAGCAATTTTCAACTATCATAATTTTATAAAGAATACCTATTATCAGGATTTATACCAAAATAAATTAATATATATAACAAAATAAAATAAAATAAAACACCAACAATCACTTTTTAGTTCGAGCTACCACCACAATAATTACATTTATTGTTTTTATCATTCTCCCACCACCATTACTAATCACTTCTACCAATTTACAATAACTATTAGCTACTTATATTATCATTGTCTCCAATCCCTTACAAAATTACTATCACATCACATCTTCTATTATCATATAGACCCGCTATAATTATTAATGTAAACCACCCCCTCCCCCAGCATATTAAATACCACCATAAAAAATAACCAATAAGGATTACAAACCAAAATTTCTACCAGTTACATATACACAGTCATCAAAAACAAGCAAATAACCAGCTTTAAAATAATAATAAACCCTTTTTTTTTTTTTTTTAAATAATAGTAATTTTTACCTATCATAATTTTACACAGACCCCACCACACGTATATACATACATGCAAGGAAATATTATTCAGTGAAAAAATAGAAAAATGCTCTGATTGTTGACATGTATACATTCACGAGACATTCATGCTACACTTCCAATCTTTGAATTTCAACATACAAATGCGTATGTATAGACACAACACCACCCATATACATACATATGTCAAATCCGAAATTGTCCACATATGTTTATATATGTATGAGTCCCGATGGACAAGCAAGTGTGTATGTGTGTCTGCATACCTCATCTGATGTACGGACATGCATCTATGTTTGCGTTAACACGATGACGATTCCCCCCACTGCCATAATAACACCAATACACGCAATCTACATAAACCCAAATTTTAAAAAAAAATAATCAGTTTGTCTGACGATCGCAAAAGCGTGAAACCCAGGGTCACAAACTCGCATCAATCCAACCAAATATATATATATATATAATTGTTTCCAATTTATTATATTGGAATTGTGTGTTCAGAACGATAGTATTTGTAGATATAAACAGTGAACATAAAACTCGACACTGCAAAGTCAACTTGAGTAATCATCAGACAATATTAGCATCCAATATTAAACAACAAAAAATTTAAAAATCAAAAATTTCCAATTCTGTAGATTTGCTCAAAATATAGACTGCAATAAATATTCTTAAAATTCTGATAAATTTGCATGAAAAAAAAAAAAGGATAAAAAAAAATTTATAGAGGAAAAATCTCTTTCTTACAGAAAAGCAGCATCAAAAATTAGAAAATATTGACATTTATATTTAGGTCAATAACTTAAAAAAAAAAAAAAAAAAAAAGTTCCTAACAAAATAAGGCAACATTGCAAGCTAAAGAAATATACCTTACAAAAGTGTCAGGTTGTCACACTAAAAACTCAACAATTGGTGATTTCTGCTATTGCTAAATTTAATAGATTGAATTGTGTGACTGCTACAATATTAAGGAATTATGATGTTACTGATTTCTTTAAGTCATCTAAAGCAAAAGGCTGAACATATAACATGACTCTTCAGTGTAATCAAATGAATAAAAGACTTTCCATAGTAGACCACTCTGACAAAGCAGCAGATATTGTCTGTTAGGTAACAAAAGAATTTAACATGAAAGTTTCTCAGCAGACATTTGCATTGTTTATATGAAAAGTCTTCATACAAATTCTGTTGCCATCAAATTTCTAAATAGCAAGAAGAACCAAAAAGCTAAATTAGATTTTGTACATGAGCATATTTTTTGAGTTTATAAAATTTGGGCAAGAATTTTCTTTACTGTTAAGTTTAATTTGGTTGGTACCAACAGCAAGCTCAGTATGTGAGAGATTATGTCCCAAATTGATTTTTTTAAAATCCGTTAAATTTAGATGATGTCATGTATTGATGTTGGTATGTCCTCTGGTGTTGGCATTCGTTCAATCATTCAATCACATGGGCGAATTTAAAATATTATTGAACATGTTTCTTTGGGACCTTTTTTTTTTTTCTTTTTTTTCTGCAAAAATGTTAAATTCTTGAAAGTGAAAACATCAAGGGTGAAAGTTATGGCAGAAGTTCCTGTTTTGGTCCAGTTAAGAATCTTGAATAATGCTAGGGCAAAGAATCCAACAACAATGTCTGATTTGTGGTAGAAAATGCAGGTAGACTGGAACAAAGTCATACCTGAACAATGAAAAAATATCATTGAGGTCATTTGATTGTAGAGATACAAAAGTCATTAAAAGTTGTCTATCAATGTTGTTAATTTACATGTCTTTGCAATTTTGGATGCTACACTTTAGTGTAATAAATTTTTGGTTATATGACTTTCCTCAGTTCATATTTATGCAAATTTACCATGAATGTACAACCAATTTTTAAAAATATTTTTTACTGCAAGCTTGAATTTGTAGAATTGTAAAAATTTTTATTTTAAAACTTTCCTTCCTTATCTACACACAGTGAGTTTTTATGAATTGTTATCAGAACCAATTTCTTAGACAATATTAAACTGTACAAAGATCTTGTATTTATTTATTGGAGGTTCATCTTGATATCCTTTAACTTAAGACATGTAGACATTGATTCCATTGGTAGAAGCCTCATCCCTGGTAGAATTTTTCATTTTCTACATTTTTCCAATTGTCATCAGTTGATTTAACTGTTGTAATCTATAATAATGCAAATGATGACTTATAAAAAAAAAAATATTTTTAGTAATTTCAAGTAATTATTATTTTTGCTTTTTTTTAATAACCACAAATTCATAATACATAAAATGAAATCCAAATAGATTAACTCTGATATTTCAGTGTGTGAATTTATTGATGATGATATTATAATAGTAGTTGTAATAGTAATTTGATTTAAGTACAAACTCAAAAATCATAAGATAGAGTATATCTGTAAAAAGACTATATGAATAAAGACAAAAGGTAAATTTCTCTTTTTCCAATGTGTTTTGTCCTCTGAGGGACTTTACATTTGCCATAATAAAGCCCCTCAAATGACGAAATGTGTTGGCTAAGATAAGTTTTCTTTCTGTCTTTATTCATCACATTTAATCTAACATGAAGGTCATATGAAATATGCTATTATTCTGAAATAACAATTTTTACATTATTTTTCCTTTCACATTATTATATTTAAAATGTTTTTAAAAAAATCTTTCATTTATGCATCATTGATGGTCTCCCCTTAGATCCACAATGTCAAATGACATGAAAAACAAATAAAAAGAACAAATTCCCTGACATTTGTGGCAAAGTTACAACCATGCCCAAGATTTTAGTATTATATGAATAATGGTTCATTGCTGGAGTGATCGAAGTAGTTATACTAATTAAGTGAAAATGATTATGGTGGATACAGAAAGTTCTGAAAATTATAATGGAAAAAGAAACGAAATGGTTAATTAGAATTTATAAAAAAAACATTTAAGGCTTGAGATTGGAATTGGTGAAAGCTGAAATCTTTATAATCCTAATTTAAAAGGGTGTGTGTGAAAAATTGCAAATGAATGAGTAAGCAAAAATTATCTAAGTATCTTCATATTTGTAGTGGACCCCCTGGAGTGGGGGGGGGGGTGAAACAGCCTGAGCAACCTGAATTGGTAAGAGGTCACAAGAAGCCCACTAACATTTTGAATTAAAGACGTGAAATCTGACACGTGAAACAAAATGGACAACAGAACAAGGATATGTAAGATTAATGCAAAGTTTATTTACAAAGCAGACCTCAGTGGCTGTAGATTAGATGATCTGGTAATTGAAGGGTGGTCGGGCTGGTTGTGTTGACGACAGGATGTTGAGGTGTGATCATTCCGATTGTGTTGACAGAAGTTGAGGTGCAGCTGTTCAAGTCATGTCGACAGTTGGAACGTTGATGTGCAGGCATTGTGTACAGGCTGGTTGAAGCTGGTGTCAAAACCTCCCGTAGTATTATAACCAATAGTATATGGGAAAGTTGAAGTTAAGGGAAGTTGATCACTGCTGGTTGTCACAGGTGATTGCTGCTGTTCGTTGCATATTTCTCCAAAACTGTTCAAGTGATGAGAAACTTCAGAAAATATATATATTTATAGATTTATCTTGCAGGCCCTAGCTCAATAGTTAAGGGCATCTGATTTTTTCATGATAATTTTCTTTAAATAAAGAAAAGACCTCAGTGACAATTCCAGTATTTGAAGACTATATAAATAGAAGCATCCATATCATCAGACAATGGGAAGAGAGCCAATTTGATCCATCAGTAAATCCTGTTATACCCACCTGGCCATTAGAGATGTGTGATTTAAGTTCTTAATGCCTGTCCTGCAATCAGGCTCTTACACTTTTACAAATGTCTCACAGATGAAAAATATTCTACTTTAAAATCTTACAATTTTAGTATTTGGCACAATATATTTATACAAAGAAAACATTTTCAAAGATGAAGCCTTCTAAATTTGCATATATGTCGGTCTTAACTGGTCAACTTTTACAGTCAATTTTGAACCAAATCTTGACTTTTATATTAGAAAAAAAAAAAATGATATCCTTGATTTTTCAAATTTATAACAAAATGAATTAAAGTTTGTTTTTATTCATAATGGAAATATTTTATACAATTTAAAATAAATAATTACATATATAGTATAATTTTTGTTACATATGTATCTGTGTGTGTGTGTATATATAACTAAAAATATACATTATTTACATTATTTGGACTATTGTCCTCATCTTTGTCGCAATATTTATTACAACGTTTTGGCTGTTGTACACTCTGGCCTTCCTCAGCTAAAATGTAATAAATATAGTGACAAAGATGAAGACAATAGCCTGAATAATGTAAATAATGTACATAATACCTCATCTCAGAAATATAGACAGAAACTAAAAATATATCTGTAAATGACCAATGTGAATAACAAAGACAAAAGGAAAACTTAGCCATTTATGTAATTAATTTTCTTAGTTCTCTTCACCACAACATCTTAATTAAATATGAATGGAGAGAATTAAGAAAATCAATCAGTTACATAAATGGCTAAAATAAATCTTATTTTTCCCTATTATTCATATCTGCATGATGGACTCTCATCTATTTTGATATATGAGGATCTGACAACCTCATTCACTTTTTATATTTGGATCATATGCAACACTTGCTAGTGACTTGCACACAAGTCCACATATGCAACAGTGAGAATCTCGGGACATAGCAACAGAAACATTTGCTGACACTTTTTGCCATTGTCTGGTGTGTATATGGTCGCTTTTGTGTTCATATATACGTCATATATGTTGGGCACTCCCATCGATTTTTATGTGTGAGTATCCGACAACCTCATTCAGTTTTTATGTTTGTGTTGTATATGACACTTAAGTTCAGCTAGTAACCAGCATACAAGTCCATATATTGTGCAACAATGAGGATCTCAGGACATATAAACAAAAAGATTTGCTGACACTTTTTGCCATTGTCTTTCGTATCTTAGCCGCTCAATACGACTGATTTCACAATTTTTGAAGCAACTCTGGCACAGTTGTCTCCAATTATTTCTATCCAGGGTAACTTGCACAAAGTTAGTATGAGGCACATTGACAGGTGAGAGGTTACTCTTTAGTTTGTCTTTATACCTGAGCCACATCGACCCAACGGTCCTTTGTTGACTGTCAAGCTGGCTACACATGAGGACCATAGGTATTCTGTCACCACTCATCATTACAACATGACCATGAATTTACCCAAAATGTTGGATGACCTCTGGTCTCTTGTCACTGCAGGTGAGTTGGGGTACATTATCTATGTGCTTCAGAATTATTACTACAGATGAGTCAAGTAGAATTGGAAGAGAATTTACAAGCAAAACATTTTGTTTTCTACAAAAGATGTTAACACCTCAAATAGAATGAAGAGAGGAAAAATAGAAGACTTACTCTTATTTAGCACACTACTACAGAGCCAAACTTGTTACAGGCTATATTGTGCCTTATTCTATTGACAAACACTCAGCCTCTTTGAGAACAAGTTTACAATTATTACAAGCAAACATGGGTGTCTATTGTAATTGGAACTATCACATTGGTACAACTGGAAAAAGTGATTACTGTGGGCTATATCGAATGAACAGGCAGGTATGAACCAACGAGAAGATTGTGGTTTCACCTGGTTTCCAAGAAGGTACAAAAACATCGATGCTGTCTTTTACACAAGAAGAAACCACACTGGAACATTTCTCAATAGGAAGGTTAAAGGTATCAGTGTAAGGGGTGTTGTGAAGAAAGTCACAAAATGAATCCCAATCAGTATGCTGGTAACAGAAAGAAGTCTTGTGAATAGGAGGTTATGTCTAATAGATGACACAAAAGAAATATCAACAGATACTACAGAATGATCTAAATTGCCAAGAGGACAAAGTTGCAATGATTGCCAAAACTCAGGAGAGTTGGTAAGGAACAAATCAAGTAAAGAAGCATGTTAATCAGAATTATTAGGGAAATTATTTGACTGAGAGACTAAGCAACAGAAAATTGAAAGTCTGAATATTGGTAACATTAGAATAATTAAGCCACTTGACATGATGAACATTAAAATCAAACTCAATGTTTGCAGATGAACATAGAGAGATGGCTATTTCTATACTGTCAAATATTTTGTCTAATATGTTGCAGTCCTGATAAGAAGGAGAATGATAAAGGAAAAAGAGATGGTTAACAATGTGCAATAAAGTTGAAAACACATGAATGAATCATCCGGGGATTCAAGAGACCATTCCCTTGCCATTGGAATTATTATTGCCATATGACCCGAAAATAATCAGTGAATTATTTAAACAAATGAGCCATAATTATCAACAGCACCTTTTTATAGTCATCTGTCATTTATTGTCAAGTAAGACTGATTTTACATTTACATAAGTAGAGAAGTAATTGTTTTAAGGAACATAGTTAATCATAATCTGTTGCACATAAATTGTAGCCAAGTCAAGGGCAAATAATTAAGTTTTGCAATGCTGCACCTTCCCTTTTTTGTGTATCTTGTTATTTTTTTTTTAATTTCTGACATTCTACTTTTTTCTTTAACAGATTTGTTGAGATTCTGTAGGTTTAAACATGGAAAAATTAATAATTAAAAAGTTAACAAAATTTTTATTAGATTTTTTTTCCAATAATTATTAGCTTTGTTTTAAACCACCTCATGATTTTGGAGACACATATTTGTTTGTGAGGAAGAGAAGAAACTGGAGTTTGATATTTTTAGTAAACCAATAGAAATAATCTTGCATATTAAAAGCACTGTTTCTTGTTTAATTAGAAAAGTTAAGAAGTGTGCTTAGATGGGTAACCTCTTAAGCCACCAGGAACTCTAACTTGTGACCTTGTGTCAGACTAAGCAAAAGAAAAAAAGAATGTGTAGCAATGATAAAGATAAAATGGGGAATGATAATTGCATTCTGGATAGAAAACAAATTGATTATAAGAAATGAGAATGAATGTACATTAGAGTGTATCATACAAAACTCACAAAAGGATGTTATGTCATCCAAGGTGTTTCTTAAAATGTTAAAATACAAATACTATAAAGATAGCCAAATAGAAAAAAAAAAACATTAAGATTCTCAAAAAACTGGCAATTAAGTAAGGTCATTGAGAATACCATAGATGGAACATATGAGCAATGAGGAAGTTTTAAGGAAAACCATAATCACTCACATCCTTCTGGCATAAAAGAATTCAGGTTTGCCAGACTTGGGCTACTTTTGAAAATCCTAACACTACTTAACTAAATTCTTAATTTCTCTACTTGCAAATGTTTTGAATTACTTTTGAAATAAGTTCAGCTAATTTAGGCTACTAAAAAGAAAAAGTAAATTTAAAATTTAATTGCTCTGGGCTTCCAAATGTATCCCAATCTACTTCTTGTCTAAAAATTGTCAAAATACTTGTTGCTAATTTTAAATCTCCCATAAAATGCGATAACCAATTTATTTAAAGTATTGTATTTTGCTATGATTATATAAATAATGTTGGTGGGTTTATTCAATAAACCCACCAACATTATTTAAACTTTATTGTTTCTTAAAGTAAGTTATAAAAATTCACTGTTCACCAGTATTTGACCAAATCGGTCAAACAAAAGTTATTTTGCGGTGATAATTTGAGAATAAAACAAGGGGCGATAACTTCTGCTGAACAGCTGATGATAAACAAAAAATTTGGCGGGATCTACAAAGTAACACTATTACGTGGAAAATTTATCATATAAAAGTATTATTTTAAATAATTAAGACCAGGTAAGACTTTTGGCTTTTCTTATATGGAATTTCTGTAATTCTATTGCTATTTTATTCCTTACTTGCTGACTGTTTATCGCCAGACATGACACCCTTTTCTTTTGTCACCATTCATGAAATTGAAATTATTTCTAAGTTAAATTAAAATTTAATTGTAAAATAATTTTAGAAAATACATTTTATTTGTCCACGTAAAATACAACAGCGTTTTTTTTGTTTTTTTTTTAGAATACAACCTTTTTCATCACAATTAAAAAAAATAAAATTTAGGGTTTATTTATTTAATACTAGAATTCTTTTCTGTTCCATTTTTTTTTTTTAAAGAAGACTTAATTTTTTTCTATTAGAGAATATTTCAACGATTTTTAGCATTTATATTACAAACAAATGTCTTTAAAGCTAATTAATCGAATATAATAATCTTTCAAAAGATACATTTATTTTAGTCAGAAGTTTAAAACATTTGAAAAATTCAACTAAAAGTTCTTTTATTAATAGGCTAAATTACTTTCTTAGAAATTTACAAAATTTGGATCTCATTCGGAATTCTGATTTTGTGGTGAGAATTTCAAAAACTAATTTTAACACATTTCTCATTTATTTGCATTTTTAGTTTATTCATCATTGTAAATTAGAATAAATGTTACCAAATGCAAAAAGTTAAAGTATTTCTACTTTTATCCGTTTTTACTTTTTAATTTTTTTGTTTTGACATTAAAAAAAAAAAAAGTCATCTAAATGAAAAATATTTTAACTTTATTTCTATTTAAAATCTTTGTATTTTTTTAAAATTATCAATTCTTCAAAACACAAGTCGACGAACTTTTTAAAATATTCCACTTTGACTTCACTTATTAATTTAAGATGTTGATTAATTACTTATTTTTTCCGTATTGGTTTATTTTTGAAGTTTTTTATTACCTCTGCATTTTTTACAAAACACCATTGTTTTTTTTTTGTTTACGATACAATTTTTAAAGCATTGAAATCTAGACAAACAACAAATAAAATCTAATTTTGTAATCTTTATGCTGTAAAAAAAGTGTAAATAAATCTCTTAAATTAAAATTAGTCAATTCTGCATTATTTATTTACGACATATTGAGATATAATTTACATTTTTTTTTACAGTACACACTGTCAAAAATTTAATAATTAATAATATTAATTTATTAATAATGATGTGTCTTCTTGACTTGAAACAATCCATGGAGTGAATTACTTTTAGTTTTCTTTAAAAATTTCTTTCTAGCTTTTATTCTGAAAATACATTTTTATCCGTAAATTTAAAAAAAAAAAAATAATTCAACTTCACTTCTGTGACGATTTAAAAAATCAATTGTTATTTTAAAAATTGGTTATTTATTGCATGATGAAGTTATGAACATTTTTTTTTTTTATCTATTTTTTATTGATTGTTGCACATTTTTCAAAATATGTTGCACTTTTTGAATTAACTTAAATACAATTATTACTATTTGAAATTTTTAATTCATAGATTTTTGGGACCACAATCATAAACTTGCTACCCTGAATGAATGATTGCACTTAACTTTTTGTTAAAACTAATGTTTACTTTTTACCCTTTTTTAAAATGTTTTTTTTTTTTTTTTTAAATAAATCCGACATAAAAAAAAAAATCAAAGATATCTATCATGGTTTTATTTTTAAATATTTTCAATAAGTTTTTCACTTCGTCTACTCTTCCTAGTTTCTCTCCCAGACTTGCTCTCTAGATGGAGAAATTGAGGAAATGGCATTGTGTAATTCACCATTTATGTTTGAGTTTTTTGCTGTTTGCATCGTTCATCTTTATTTCAATCTGATCAAAAATTAATCACGCCTATTGACACGTGGATTTTAATAATTGTTAGAATATAAAATAAAAATCTGCTGAAAGCCCCCCCCCCCCCCGGACACGCACTCATTGCTTTCAGAAATGTTTGATTTAAAAATAAATAAATAAAAAACCAGTTCCAGATGCTTATGCACAATATGTTAATTTTTTTTCTTCTGTTGTCATTCTGAAGCTTGCATTTTCTACAATTTTTACCTGAAGAAAAGGTAATTTTATTGTCCTTGAATTGTGGAAGTAAATGAAGAAAACAGAAAAATTAGTCAATCAATTCCACCTACCCCCGTGACGACTATTTTTATTTTATTTTTTTTTTAAATTTTTCTTATGAACAAAAAATCAAGATGAATCGTGAAATATTGTTGAAAAATAAACTTCTTTTTTTTTTTTTTTTTTTTTTTTTTTTTTTTTAACACCTGTTGATTCTATTTTTAATCACTCTTCTTACCTTCTCTTCCAATCCAATTCTACAAAATATCTGGGATAATGACTAGTATCCTTATCGTTGTTGTTTATATTTCAAATTTCACTCTGCTGTCATAAAAAAAAAAAGTTAAATATATTTTGAAAAGTTTGTTTATTTACTGAACTATTTATAATTTAAGAGTTTTAACACAATATTTCTTGGACAAACATGTGGTATTGTCTACATTATCATAAGAGACTGCTACAAAGTAAAGATGGTGGTTTTCCCACATGAAAGAGTTAAGGTTAAAGGTGACAGAATCAATAAAAGCATCAACAGTGTGAAAGTTTAGAGCGGACAATTCTCTTTTAGGTGGAAGAATAAAGACTCAAACTCCTGTTCAGGGTGTAACACTAGAAGAAGAAAATGTTTACATACACAAAAAAAAGCTATAGGGATATACACAAAATATGAGAGAAAATTTCTTCAGAGCTCTTGTTGAGGAGGAAACAGTCAGAAACCCCATAGTTTGTAGTTGAGTGAATTTGTAAGCTGATGACAGGAATTTCTAGGTCCAAGGAAGCAGATCTTGATTAATTTTTAGTAGAGGGCTGATGTTCTCTCTTTTTGAGCTCAGCATGTAGATTTCTTTCTTGAAACAGGTTCCAAAGATGACTGGTGTTACTGTTGCTGACGTGATGTTATCACAGACAGTGCCAAGTACTCCTTGCCAAAGAGGTGCATATTCTTGGTATTTATTGAGATTAGAAGGCTCGGGAATATTGGGAACATTTCCCTCCAAAATTGCTATTTAGAAAATATATTCTTATCTCTGATAAAAATCAAAGGTTTGGGAGATGGTTTTTGGAAGCAAGTAGTTAATGGACTTTATTGCACCATGATCAGGGCAATGGTGATTGAATTACTTTTTATATTTTTCAGTGCTCTTGTTTGTCAGGAAATATATTCTTATCTCTGATAAGGATAAAGACTTTGGGAGCTGGATTTGAAAGCAGGGGTGAAAGTTGGGGCAAAGATCAGAAAAGAGGCAAGAACATGAACTTGTAAAACACTGTAGTAGTGGTTCTCAATTTAAATTCTAATACTAAGTGTATTTGGTCCACTAGATAAAGAAACTAATTCCTGCCACTCAGTTTGATAGAAAAATAAAAAGCTTACTATTTTAAAAATAATACTAAACTAATACAGAATTTAGAAAAGTAAAAGTTGGCAAACCATTTTGGTTTGCCATAAAGAAATAAAAATAAAGAGATTTAAAAAAAAAAAAATGGAAATAGAGTCCAAAAGCTCATCACTCTTAAATGTAGGTGAAGAAATAGGTATGGTCAAATGAGTTACATTGGTGGACCAATCAGAAATCAAGAGACATTTCTGAAATGAATTCCTTTGTCTTGAAAAAGTGATAAACTTGGAGATGACTAGGCAAAGCAAGCAGTCAATGAAATAATTTTGTCTGTTCTCCCATGCCTACATTTTTGGACAACTAAAAATCCCACAGAGTCGAAAGGATTACTTCAAGAGAAACTTACACACATACATGCGTACGTACACATTTATAAGGATACTTTTCTCTCTCTCTTTCTTAAAGGACTTAGACATTCAACATAAGAACTTTCTGATATGAACTTATAAACCCTTTAAATATTGTATATTTTAAGAGATATAAAATTTTATCAGTGCATGCAATATATATCTTTGTACTAATTATCTTTTCATGCATTTTTAAAAGGTCAAAAGTTGGTGTATATTTGGATTAAGGATGTTATCTGAAGATAACCCCCACCAAAACTACCTGTAAACATATAACCCCCACATCCTACTCTGGAGTTGTGAGTTCAATCCTTAAGGGAAATAGAAAAGAAGAGAAGCTGTCAGAAAGAAGGAAGGGAACTAGCAATACATTCTCCTTGACAAAATGACATTGGCCATTTATATAAAGAATAAAGATGGTTATCTAGAGAAAAAAGTATTTACCATTTTATAGAAATTAAGAAATTTCAATGGATTTGAACCATAATCATTTCAGGAGAATTTTTGTTTTATTTTTTTAAATTTAAGTTATTTTTTTTTATTTAAGTTAATTTCTTGATGAGGATTTTACAATGAATTTCATGAGTTGAAGCAATAATTAATTCTTACTCCAGATGTGTTTTTCTTATATCATTATTTTATTTTTGTGAATAATATCTCCACAGTTTTAACAACTGGAGTTATTTACGGTATTAACAGATATTAGGATAATATTTGTCCTATTAAGATTGAAAGATGGTTAATCTGTTGTCAAGTAGAATGGTTTAATAATTCTGCAAATAACTGTACATTTTCTTTTTATTATCAAAAGGTAAACTGAAGCATCCAAGATGTCTGCAGATGAAGATGCATTCTGGTTTGAAAATAAAAAGGAAGAAAGTCCTGTAGAGAATATACCTGGTAAGTAAACATGAAAATATTCTTCATCCATTAAGCAATTCTCAAGATGGCATATGTGTAACCATATTTGGAGCTTAAACCTTTGACAAAATCTACTAGCCTTGCTCTGTTTAGCAACATCATCATTAGCAGCATTTATTATTATTTAACAACAACATTGTTAGCAATTTATTATTTTCATTGTTATTTAGCTTCTCACTAGTATTTAGTATATATTTGTTTCAGTAAAGGGTGATTATTAGGACATTTATTATCCATGATGGTATGGATCGAAATCTCTCATTTAGATCTCAGATATGCACAATTTCTAGAGAGAAATGAACATATTGATCAATTTCCAGTAATATGTAACTACCTATGCCAGAAACAGTTTAAGAGTTTTGCTGCATTGTGGATTCCAAAAATGTATCCAAATTTTAATACCAACTTTCGTTTTTATGTGAAAGTTAAATAAAAAAAGAATAAATGTTGAAATAAAATTCTGAAATAAAAAAAATAAAAAAATTAATTAATCTTTAATTATTTTTAATTAATTTTCATTAATTAAAAATATACTGTGTGTGTGTGTGTGTGCATATATATATATATATATATACACACACACACACACACATTAAATTGTAGGTACAGGGTAAAATTTTAAGGTTTAATAGTCATTTTGATTCACTGAAATATGAGATATAAACATATTTGTTTGTGAGTTTCATGTAATATTTAAGCTTGCATGTTATTCATATGTGGAAATGTGTCAGTTTTGATTTCTTTTCTTTTTAGCTTCTGTGCGAACAGAAATTGATAATATGTATGAATTTCTACCTGAACTGAAAAAACATTTCCAAGTGATGAAGAAGATTGGAGAAGGTATACAAAATATCTTATTGGGTTTCATTATTAACAATTTATTAATGCAAAAAGTTTTCTTGTAAAGGCAAGAAGAAATCATTCATGTAAAACTAAATTATTCATAGAAATAGTACTTGAGTGAACAAGCACTAAAGGAAGTATAAAAATGCTTGTCTTTTTTGCAGTTGTACTTATTAGTTCAAGGATCAGCAAACATTTTTGAAGTGATACAGGCCTTAAATGTCCTTTTGCTCTTGGAGGCCAAGACGGAGTGAAAATATAGTTATTATATATATGTGTGTGTGTGTGTGTGTGTGTGTGTGCATGCATTTAGGCAGCAATCCTACATTTATACATGTTTCATTAAAGACAGCAGACAAGGTACTACAATTAAGCTAGGTACCTCCACTATCTATTTTGGCATAAATTTTTGATACCTAAAGTTTAAAATGAATTTTTAAAAATGAAAAAGCATTCTTGAAGATTTCATTTTAGCTTTAATTGAAAGCTAAATGATTAAATTTGTTTCCAGCAAGTAAAATATTCTAGAGTATTTTAGATAGAAATTATATAGATTGGAATGTCAAATTTAATTTTGATTTCTTAAAATTTTCTTAAAAGCAGCCATTTTCTTAATTTTGAGAAATTTGTAAACAAAAAATTTATTGATTTTAAAATTCTTTCAAAAAAAATATATACATTTCTGATACATTATTTGAGTAAAATTAGAAAATTTAAAGTTAAATTAATCTGATTTGAAATAAATATTACTTATAGCATAAAAAAGTAATATACAACCATTTATTTAATGATTGGTCCTTTTTATCTGAGGCAATAATGGATGGCTGATTGAGTGACAAAGCAATGACAGCTAATATGGGTGGCTAGAGTTGATACTAAATTTAAGAATTTAAGTGAATGCATTTTTTTTTTTTAACTACTTAGTAATTTTTACAAATGAACATATTTTCCGCAATTATCTAATAATTTATTGACTTTTATTTACCTTTTGAAGATGCTTTATGCAAAAATAAAATTTAAAATACTATAAAATTTTCTTGATTTTTCTGTAAAGAGACAAGACTTTTAGATCATGTGACAGTTTCCTAATAATGTCATGTTTAGACTTTCATAGATGAAAATAGAAAACAAATTAAGTTAAAAAAAAAAAAATTTATTTTAAAAATAGAATAATGTAACTGTGTTTATTAATCATTTCAATTTTGGATTCATAAATTTCATTTCCACTTAATTACTATATCACATTCAGGAAATAGCCCAATACAGATTTTACACGATTATAAATTATTATAATTAAAATTTTTAAAAAAATTTAAAAAATTCTTGTAAAAATTCATTATTCATCGGAAAAATTTATTTCTTCAGACAATAATATCCTTAATATAACTTATTTAGAAAAACAATTAAAAGCTTTTCTAATTAAATAATGTCATAGTTTTATTGCATTCATTATTTTTCAATTAAGAGCAGATTCAGTTAGAATAGTGCAAGTTTAAAAAAAAAAAAAAAAGATTAGGCAATTTTAGATTCTCCAAGATGTACTACTTTAATGAATAAAAAAAAAATTCAGGGAATAGAAAGTTTTTTTTTTTTTTTTTTTTTTTTTTTGAAATTTCATGAAATTAAGTAAGTGGTGGGGTAACATATGTAAATTAAAAAAATTTTTTACCAAAATTTTGTTTGGGTCAATTGTGTTAGTGTATTTCTTTGATATTTCTAAGTGAAGATTCATCTTGTTTGTAGTTGAGGTGCATTTGGTTTTTGTAGAAAATTTATTTTTGACTGTATTCACTAGCCTTGTTATTTACTTTGGCGAGAAATAGTCTAATTTGGTGGTCTATATGGTGGTTAGGGAAGCCATTAACTAGTGTCTGTTTTATATTATTGAGTTCTTTAAGGAAGAGTAGTCGAGAGGATGAATTCTGGTGTGCTCTTTTTAGGAAGCTCTTTATCACTGCTATTTTCTATCGGAGTGAGTATTCACTTTTGAAGTTAAGGTGGCAAGAGTTTCTACTAGTGGGTTTTTTATTCAATGAGTTGGTAAAAGTGTTGTTACTATATTCTACAAGAACATCTAAGAATGGAAGTTTATTTTTTTGACTAAGTTTGTAGGTAAAGTTAAGGACAGTTTTTTTTTTTTTTTTTTTTTTTTTCAAATGTAGTCTTAGGAGTATCTATTTCTTTAAAAATATCATCTATGTAGCAGACATATATTTTAGGTTTACAGACCTTTTTAAATATCATATTTTCTACATGGGACATGTAGTAATTGGAGAAGCATGGGCCAAGTGGATTTCCCATACTAACACCATGTTGCCATTATGGTCATAGAATGTTGCCTTTATGGTTATAGAATATTGTGGCTGACCAGATTTGGTCAACTGCTGTATTCAATACTTTGTTGTTTTGGAGATTAATTTTTTTCCACTATTTTTGCTGCTTTAAAACATATTTTTTCTCCTAACTAAAATGGCAAAAACAGATGATGAAAAACTAATCAAAATATAATAATTCCTAATTATGAATAAAATTATTTTCATAGCAGTGCACTTTAAAGGCTTTGGGGAAATGTCTCTTCTTGATGAGGTTCATCAGATTAAAACTAAAAATGGATAGAGTAGCTATTTTAATTGGCTATTATGATAAAGTTTGCTACTCATGTTCTCAATTATTGTGACATATCAGTAATCTGATTAACAATGAAACACAGAACATGGGCCTTTGGGTTCATGCCTTCAAGTTAGTTTTATAAGCAGTTGTTATTTCAATATATTAACCATTAAGCCCATGTACTCTTTTAATGAGGGATTTATATGACCTCTCTGTCAAGGCAAACAATAGATGTGATTTGATACTAAGCATGCTAATATTTTGAAGAGAGAAAAAAAGGCTTAAATTAAGTTGAAAGTAAACACAAAAGCAATCATAAATAGACTGAAGGACATACTGAAAACAAAAAGAAATATACTTTTATTTTATTTTTTTTTCTCATTTTGTGAATAAAGGGCCTCACTAGAAGGTAGCACTGAAATCCAAGGGACAGTGGGGGGGGGGCAGTAACATCCACAAAGCGACCAGGACTGGTATGTCTGGGCAGAAACTACCAAGCCATCCATAGATAATAATTTTTTTGCTATAAGTAGTGAAGAAGAGAGTAAAGAAATTCTATGTCACTTGTTGATAGGGGTGGAAGGTGTGTGTGTGTGTGTGTCACTAGAGAAGTGAGATTTCTTTAAGTACAATGCAGAACGCGAATGATGAAGGATTTGGTCAATTGGTAAGATAACAGTTTGAATGAGCATCCTCTGAAGACAAGGGAGGAATTATAATTGTCCAAGGGGAGAATTCTGGAAAATATCAAGACTTTATGACAAAGACTGTTTCTGATGATGTGATGATTTAATTAATGAACATGTGCTAATCATGCCACCCAGTCGAAGGACCCCCTGATTGGTGAACAAGAGAGAGTGGGGTAAAATAGACTACCCTCATTGAGGGCTGTTGGTATAAGGTACGAATAAGAGAAGGAGGGTGTAAGTGGAGCAGGTCGATGCCCTGCTACCACTACTCTTTGGAGGAAAGATTCTCCAAATTTGGATATGCAAATTGCTTCCGAGACACAGTCAGCAGCAAGTTCTGATTGGATATTTGAGAAAACCCTGGAACCCCAGATCATATTGAACTCCACTCTAATGTTGGGCAAAGGTCCATAAGTGTTAGATCAGAAAGGAATTGTGAGTAGCAGCTGAGATGCACTTCCATTACACCAGGTGGAGATGATCACTTCACTGATTCCCATGTGACTTGCTGCCATGGAGAACTACTGACTCATGCCTTGTTCCAGACTATTAGATAAATTGTGTAGAGTTTGCCCTAACGAAATTGCTAAGTGGAAGAATTGAATGTCTCTATATAACAACAGGGAGACAAATGCTTTGTCAGCATTCCATAATTTGCTGCCCGAAGAAGTCTGACTTAAAGCTTGGAACCCTGACTCCAACTTTGCAATGAAGAACAAAGTGTCACAAAATTAGACTGCGAGGGAATAGTCGTTAGCCTGCATGCTTGTAGATTCTTGTATGAAAAAGTATTCCTGTATAAACCTCAGTTATATGAACTTTGTTGATCTTTCTTTTTTTTTTTTCTTTTGTCTTATAACATCATCCCACCTGAACGACACTAATCTAGTGATATCTGGTGATGATTCAATCCTTGCCTGCCTTGTAATCAAAACAAATACAACATGGGACAAGGCAAGGCTTAGATCAAAGTGACCCGTCTACGGTTAGCTGCAGGATTCAATCACAGACACACTCGATGGCTGAGAATGGGATGGCGTTGTCATTAGCACAGAGACCAAGATGTCCCTTAGTGTTAATGTTACTTCTTTAAGTGCATTGCCTATGTCCTTACTTATTGTTATCTTTAGTGACAAAATATTTTCAAAATGACAAGTTATGAAAATGCAGGGTGTATTGGATTCATCCCTTTTCTAAGTATTAGAACAAAATGATGCAAACAGTATTTACTTTGAAATGTGATTGCCAATTTCATTTTTCTGAATCGGAATTTATACCAATTTTTGCAGAAGTTGTAAATTCATTTCTTAAAATGTAATAAGTCTTACTAGGTTATTTTATTTGAATTTTAATGCCATTCTTTCGGGCTGGTTAACTTTTAAAACCTTATGTAGATCAATGAGGTATGAAAAGATAGAATTCATGATTTTGCTAAACTTATTTATTTCAGGAACGTTCAGTTCAGTTTTTCAAGCCAAACTTCGGAATCATCCCAAAGTAGATCAACTTTTTGCCTTGAAACACATCATACCTACCAGTCACCCAAGTCGAATTGAAACAGAACTAAAATGTCTTCAGCAACTTGGGTATCAAATCTTTGTTAAATTCATTGCAATTCTGATTTGTTTCTTATTCAATTTCTTTAACTTCAAACATTCTATTTTTTCACGATTCTCTACTTTTTTAATTAATTTAGTAAACATTTTATATTTATTTCTTATTTTGTTTAAAAGTAAAGATAGAAGATTTTTATTAAAAATTTTTTTTCAGCTAAATGTACTTCATATTTTTAAAAATTTGTTAAATGTTTTCTGGAATCCATGTTGTATTTTAAGAAATTTTTAATATGAAACAATTGTCTTATTTCCCACTTTTTTTTTTTTTTTTGTTCATGTTGATTTTAAAACCTTGTTTTGTTTTTAGCCTTGTTTTGTCTGGAGTCTTAACATTTAAATATTTTTATTTCCTACTTTTTTATTGTCTTTCTTAAATTCAAATACAATCTCGGCTGCTATCTTTTTTTTTTTTTTATGTGGACATTACCTTTTTCAGTCTTTAAAGATGTTACTTGGTATTTTTTTTTTCTCTCTCTAGATAAAAATATTACCTCTTTTCTGTAAGAGTTGTTAGATTGGCATACACATTGTAAATTTAACAATTATGGGACACGTAAGCAGTGCATGCTTTTGTGTATATGACGTATTCAATAACACTGTTCTTTGTTGGTAAAGTTACAGGTTATTTGTGGTTATCTTTATTCCAATGAGTTTTATAGAATTTTGGGCATTGTCTTAGGCACACAATTATTTTCTACAGTACAATAAATTTAACTTGTATATTTAATCTGTTTTTATTATTATCTTTGTTCTGTGCAATTATGGATGAAATTTTTTCTCTAAAAAAATGTTTTCATATTTTCAGAGGTAAGAACAACGTAATGGGAGTAGAACTTTGTCTTCGAAGTAAAGACCATATTGTCATTGTGATGCCGTATTTTCCACATGATAGATTTCAGGTGAGTTAGCTGCTTACACACACTCACATCAGAAATCCTTATTTTGTGAGGACAGCAACCTCTCCCTCACAAAAGTTGCTATCTTTGTCTTGTAATAAATATTGCATTTAGTATATAAATTTTGACCAGAAACTGTTTTTAAATTTGTTAAAAAAACAAATTAATTCAGTCCTTGCCTTGGAAACATTAATTTTGAGAAATATTTAAATAATTTACTTTTTTTTTTTTTTTTTTTTTTTTTAGTCATTGTTACAGTAAAGCTGCTTTCATATCAAAGTTTTTTTCTTTATTCATTTGCCTAATTTGATGAATCTCACTTGTCACTTCAGTTTTGGCCTTACATTTTTTTTATGTAATGTAGTTAAATGATAACGAGCCTTCAATCTTCATTATATAACATTTTATTGATTGTAATATTTTGTTAGTTACTCATTGCCAGTCAGTGGTATGCAGCAATGTCACCCCAGATTTGATACAGGACGTTATATTCTCCACCTGTGGTGTGTGATAAACTGCTCCAAATCATCCCTGAGATTGATGTTTATATATCCATCTGTCCAACACTTGCAATACTTGCAGGTGTGAGGTCACAAACTTCTGTATTTTGTGGCTGGGAGTAACCCACAGATCAACCCTGCCCCTGGATTCCTTTGAAGATCTGGTGTGAAATTAGATTGCAATCTCTATTCCAGTATCATAATACATTTAATTTCTATCAATGGCTGATATTGTCACAATGACAGACCTTTTGATGTTTTTAATAATTAAATGAAAAAATGTGTGTGTGTGTGCACATTGTGGTGGGTTAAACTCAGATTTACAAAGTATCTGAGATGCATGAAACTGGTGAGTTTGGAGTTACAAAAAATAACGATCATTTGAAACAAGAAAGCTCAACTCTGAGGCAGGTGAGGAAGGTGTCATTGATTTGGGATCAATTTTTAGTACTGTCATACCTTTTAAGGTTCATTATGTCTGAGGCAAATTTTATTTTTATGAAAGAAAATATTTCCAACCCTGAACAAAGATATTTTCTTATGTTTCTCTCAATTCAGTTCAATATCAATCTTTCTTAGTTAATGTATAATCATAATATTGAGGAATTAAAATATTTTTTCTTCCTAAAAAGATGCTATTTTTATTCCTGAAATTCAGTTTGGCCATGATGTGTCATTTCTCTTTTAAAATGTAAGCTTATCTTGATTTGAGCCAAATACCTAGACTTTTGTGGATAGAAGATTTGGATAGTTCTTCCTAGTGAAGTTTTGAATGTTTCCAATTTTAAAAAGTTTTAGAATATTTGCTGACAGATTTAGAATTGAGTTTGATGTAAATTGGAATATTTTATTTTTCCTTTTTAGGACTGTTTGTTGTCCCTGACACCTGACGAGATAAAAAATTACATGAAAAATTTGTTGATTGCTTTGAGACATATTCATGAGTATGATGTTATTCACAGAGATGTGAAACCAAGCAATTTCTTGTTCAATCGTAAAACACAGCAGTAAGTTGACGTGGAATTATTTTTTCCTCTGTTTATATTTCCATGTAATGTTGAAATGCTGAACAATTCAATATTCACTTTTCAAAGTCGTAATTTATAAATTCAGAGATTAAATATAGTCTCTCGTGATCCGTCATACAATTTCTCTGTTGTTTTTTTTTTTTTTATTCCAAAAGTATTTAAAAGAATTTTTGTTGTATAGATGATAGTTTATCGTATAGAAGATACTTGTCTTTTATTTATAATTAATTTGGTCAGCCATTTTTTTATCTATTTTTTTCTAGATTTTCCTTAGTAGATTTTGGACTAGCTCACAAAGCGCCAGTGGCCTTGAAAAAAAATGACGCCCGGACACAGTTTGAGTTGCCTATTTATCATCAGTCACCAAAAAAAAAGAATATCAAAACCACTTCAAAGGTAAAACAGTTCTTTTTCTTCCCGAATATTCTGTATTTTTTTCTAAATATGTTTTCTTGATAGGATAGATTTTTAACAGTCACTCTCTTAATTGAAAATGAAGGAAAATGCTAATTTTTCAGCTCTTTTTCTTTATTTTAAAAATACAGATTTTTTTTCCACTCTAAAACAAATCTGAACTAATAACAAAGATCATTCTCTCTCTATTTATCTTGCGAAATGTGGAGGGGTTTCATTCACACAAGATTCCTAACACTTTTGACTTTTGTCAGAAGAATTTTGTATTATTTTCTTTAATTCAGTGAGGTGAATGAAAAAAAAAAGGATAATTGAGTAATTAGATGCTTGAATATTTCAGGCAGTTGAATGTTTCAGCATTGTTAATTTTAAAGAATCCCTTTAGGTCCTACAACATTCTTATTTATTTTATATATTAACCCTATATTTTTTTTATTGATTGATTTAATTATATTTGAAATATTTAGAAGAATTGGTGATAATTATTAAATTTTTATTCTTATTTCTTTAATTTTAAATTCACTTGCTTTTTATTCCAACTGCAAAAGATTAACTTTTCATCCAACAAGAGAGAATGGAAATCAAGACTTTGAGACTTTAGAGCCTCTCTTTTTATTATTATTATTATTGTGCAGTGAAAGTCAGTCAGTTACAATAATTCATATCTCCTGCCATACAGTACTTATTTCAGTTTTCTGAAAACATCTTTGTTTATCTACTCTAACACTATCATCCTGGATATAATGATAAACTACATTTGGCAGCAAGTCTTCTGATCAGGAGTTTTTGAGGAACATAGAACCATCTCTTAATTGCTGTTGTTCCCAGGTCCACCCTGATCCGGGGTGGTAGCACCTGTTAGGGTCCCAGTTATGGGCAAATAGTGAACCCTGAAACTGGGGTCAAAACCTTATCAAAGTATAAAAATACATTTTTATAATAAAAATTTCCAGCAGTAGTAAAAAAAAATAAAATACCATAGCTCCCAAGTTTTGGCATTAAATGGCTCATAAGGAGTTGATATTCTTTTAAACTAGTGTCATATGCCCTACTCGACGAATAATCTATAATGCAATCATATGCCGACCAGGAGATATATACATTATCACGTCGATGGAGAGATACAGGCTATCTCTCCCAGACCATGACAAATGGACAATTAGTAAACAAAAATATTTAAAAGAACACTGTTCAATTGGGATAATCAAACAGTAATCTTTTCCCAGGTTCGCTTCGGTTTCAACACAAATACTGATCCACAATTCAAGTATGAACAATAAGGCGTAATAAATTTTGGTATAAGAATTTTAATATATGCATATACACAAGATATTAAAATAAAAGAAAAATATAAGCATGAGGAAAGCATCCGATGACCAGAATCTCAAGACTTATGTTGGGATACCAAAATATGCCCAAATCCAAGTGGATTCGACTGAAGCCGAACGGATAAAAAAATAAGTATGAATAACTACGAATGCAGAAATCAACACATAATCAAAAGAGATGGGATAGGATTTACATATTTCTGTTTTGACATGTGGAAAGGTGTTTGTGAGAACATAAAGTTTATGGATGCATGTGTATCTTTCTAACTCGGGTCCAAAACATATAGTTACTTATCTTTATATTCAGTTCTCTCTTTTACTCATTGTCCTTTCTTTTCTCTCTCACGTTTCCTCTTTTCTTTCTTTCTTTTTCTTTATACAAATCCAATTTCGCACACGGTCCCGCTGCAACAGAGACATATACTTTCTTCCTCTCTCTGGTTTTCTCTTTTCTTTCTTTCAAACACAGGCTGTATTCTCAGCGTACAAATTTCCTTGCGTCTTCTGTGATAAATAACTCGATTTATCTTCTTCAATCTGGAGTTAACGAACAGAAATATACATCCTTATATTTCTTATCCGGAGTTGCTTATGATGAATCGGACAAGTTCCATCATTACCAAAATGAGTCTCATCTTTCCGTTCATAAGTTATCAGCGCTTCGATTTCGAGTCTTGCTCATTCAAAGACAAGACAGCAACTGACCTCCAAGTAATTTTCTAATTCCCACGTGTCCTGCATTTTGGTGCGAATTCCAGTTCCTGCTGCTTCATGACCTTACGTCAGTCCCCTGTCTAGATTCTGTCTAGACGTCTGTTGCTACTGGTAACTGGGTCGGTCAACCTCTTGACTTGCTTCTCCCAAAATGTCTCGAGACTCCTACGTGACCTCTTCTGTTGTCAAGTGGAGATTAACCTTAATATATGCGTCTATGCGTGTTTGGGCTATCTGCATTCATAACACTAGATACATCCAATTTTTGTGATAATTAAAGTTTAAAATGAATTTAAAAAAACTTTCTTGGAGTTTTCATTTTAGCTTCAATTGAAAGTTAAAGTTACTATTTCCAGTAACCAAAATACTCGGTAGTTTATTTCAAACAGAAATTATATTGATTGGAGCTCGATTCACTTTTTTATCCCTTTTTTTTTTTTTTGGCTAAAAATAGCTGATTAGCAACTTTTTTTTTTTTTTGTCATTGCAATCTCATTTTTTTTATTAAAAAATCTTCCAAAAATAAAATATACTTTCTGAAACTTTATTTGAGGAATATTATCTGATTTAAAGTATAATTAATTTGATTTGAAGCTGTGATTTACGTTCTTTTTATCACCTGTCAATCACTTAACAAATGATCTGAAGATGTTGACAGATTTATTTGTTCTACAGAGACTTTATCTATTAAAACATAATTTAAGACAATGATGGGTGTACACCTCTTTTAGTTAATTTTTAAGTACTCAGTAATCTTAAAAATGTTGAAAATATTCACTGTAATCTAATTTTAGGAATGTTGACTTTAAATTTACTATCATGATTGATCTTATTTTTTGATAATGTCATGTATGATTTCCCATACTTTCAAAATGAACATGTTTTATGCACATAAAAAAAAAAAAATTAATTTTAAAATCTTGGTGCATGATGATTTGTGTTAAGCTTTTTAATTTTTGCTTAGTAAATATAGTCTTCACTTAATAACTTAATAATCTAATGAAGTAGTACTTTTGAAGAATTTTTAAAAGATTTTAAAAAAATTATAAATTATAATTACAAAAAAAAAAAATTGAAAACAATTCTTGTAAAAATTGGTTATTCATCAAAAAAATTTTTTCTTCAGACTATGTCATAGTTTTATTGCAGTCTTTTTTTTATGAATCAGCAGAGTTTCAGGAACCTTGTAACTGTTTGAAAAATAAAATGGATAATTTACAGTTCTGCATTAACTAATAAAACAAATAAAGGGTAAAATTTAATTTCTAAAACTTTCATGAAATTAAGTAAGTGGAGAGTAACATGTAATATATATATATATATATATATATATATATATATATATATATATATATATATATATATATATATATATATTTATTATAAATATTATTTAAAAAATAATCATTAAAAATATAAATTCATTCATTTGTGAATAAGTCCTGAAAGTTTCATTAAAATCTGACAATTATTTGATTTTTGCAAGAATTTCCAAATTAATGTGTTATTTTACCAGAAAAACGGTGCTAAAATTTCCATAGTCAGCTCTGTTTACACCTTTGAGGCATAAAAAAACAAAATTTTAACATGAAAGGAGTAAAAAGTTTTTAAAAATAATAAAAAATACTTGGTCTTTCCTCTTAATAATAACATAAACATTTTGACAATAAAACTTTGTTTTTAAGTTTGGGACCTTTTTTTATCATGCTATGCTGTTTTTTTTTTTTGTTTTTTTTTCAGCAAGCAAGTGGAGACAAACCAAACTATTGTAGCCATAGTTGAAATGTCAGTTATTAATTTTTTATAAGTATGTCTTATTTTGGAGATGTGGGTGGCATAATGGTTAATCAAATATACTGAATTCACATTTACCTGGATAGTTGGTGTTCAATTTACATTAATGTTCTTGTGAAAGGCATGAATCCACTTCTTCCTTCAGCTGTGGGTAAATTGGGTAATTTTTACTGTAAAAATTCACTACTTACTCAAAAAAACAGCAGTATCACTTAGTGTGGTTGCAGTTCTCTCCATTTATACTCTGTAATAATGTACATTTCTTTTGCTTTCTGGCCTAATCAATAAAGTTAAAAATGAATAATTTACAATATTTAATTTCTGAAATTAAAAAAAAATATTGCTACTAGGTGTAAAAGCAAGAGAAATAAAATAAAAGAAATACTGTTTTTTTTTTTTCTTGTTTCTTCTCTCTCTCCATATATATATATATATATATATATATATATATATATATAAAATATATATTTTTACAGTTGGAGGCTAGTAGCCATGGCCCTTTAAGGAGTCTGAATGCCAGCAAAGGTCCCTCCTTAGCTCTAGATAAGCGTGGACACAAATCCCACAAGAATACCACTTCAGTAACAACTGGCAGCACATCTCGAAGTGTCCGCTCTCCACGACAACTGTTACTTATGAAGCAAGCAATGTCAAAGGCACGTTCCAGCCTGTCTTCTTCATCTCAAAAGAGCTCCAGTCGCTTGATCACTTGTAGTTGCTTTGGTAAAGCAATGGTGTGTCGAATTTGTACAGAGAAGTAAGTGATTTGCACTTGTCTTTTATTATGTCAACGTGTATCCCCAAGGATACCCTACTCTCTTACCACTGATAAACCTGCCCTTAGTAACCCACTCCCTCTCTCACTGTGTATCCTTAAGGACTCCTACACCCCCCTCTCACTTCACATTGCTTAGGTTAATATATTTTGTTTTTCTTTCTTTATTTGTTTGTTATTGCTCAATCCTCACAAATGATCTTATTGTTTGAAATTCTCAAATATGTCATTGTCATTATTCCATGGACTAATATCTTCATCAATATGTTTTTTGTTATGCATGATTAAGGATAGTATTTTATAAAAATGAATAATATTTAAATAAACAAATTCCAAATATTTTTCCCTTCCCTCTCCTGTTTCTGCCAGAGTGAATCAAATTGCTCCTCGGGCTGGCACTCCAGGGTTTCGTTCTCCGGAAGTTCTCATGAAATATCCACATCAAACCACAAGTAAGTTTGGGGCACTTTTTTTCCTTTTTATATGTATGCACTGTGTGGATATAATGGGGTGTAAAATTATCCGTATGCTACAATTTAATTTCAAATAATTAATTCTGATCTTAGCTCTCCAATAAATATACCTACCATATACACTTATTTACTTATATGTTTACCATATATAGTCAAATATAGTGCCAATTTTTATGATCAGTTTTTCATGCAAAAAATTAGAGGGTTGGACTATACACAGATAAAATTTTTTTTTTTTTCTTTTTTGTTTGTTTTTTTGAAAAGTTTAAAAATCATGCATTTTCAGTGAATGATTGCACTATACACAGATAAATTTTTTTCTGTGTATAATGCATTATTTTTTTTTTTTTTTTCGTTAATTTTAAACCAATTAATGCAAAAAAAATTAATGAGTTGTGCTCTGCATAAAGTTGGCTTATACACAAATATACGCCGTAATCCATTTTGGAAACATTTTATTCAATACAGAAACATGAAAATAACAGGATCAAAATAGGCAAGAAAAAAGTTATCCAGACGCTTCAGTTAATAGTCAATGGCATAGCTTGTCTAGCCTATAAGTTTTAAGTAAACATTTTCTATAGTTAGAAATTTGTAATAGATTAGTTACTTACTGCCTATTCTATTGTTTGAAAGCAAAGCACTTTAACTCTATTAAATTTGAAGGTTGTCGTGAATGAACTGTAACTTTAAGTTCTGACCACAAATTTTCTGTTCAATTCAGATCCAGATTCATTACAGGCCAAGTTAATCTTGTCTTTGTGTCAATTTTTCCCAGTGCATTTGTTTTTAAGATCATTGTTTCAAAAAAGTTGCCTAGTGGAATCTTTCATATTTTCCTTTAAAATATTGCAGTACACATTTTTTTTTTTTCACGGTTCTGACAATTTAAAAGAAATGACCCATTCCATTTCCACTAAAAATCTCCAATGCATAAGATTGCTTACCCAATGTTTTACACAAGAGATGGTATTCGTAAGGCTTCATGTCTTTTTTCCATTTCCCTTACATTCACTCTGCTTGATTTTGACCAAACAATTCCATTTTAGTCCCATCACTTCATCCAACATTTTTTGTCTTGTAATATTTTTCCATGATAAATTGTACAGTCAACTTGGCAACTGAAAACTGCTTATCTGCTGCGCCTTCCTGAATTTCACACATCCCCAATTTGTTCTTTGTTTTAAATCCACAAATGTTTTCACCATTTCCATGTTGTTGATACCCAACTTGAAGCGAACAATGCCTAACATCATATTCTATCTTTTTTTTATATGAAAAAAAACATGTTTTAATATTTGAAAAGTGAATTATGTTTAAATGAAGTTGATTGTACAATATGGATAATTATGAAGTCGTCAAAAAACAAATGTTACGGCTGTTTTTTTTATATACACAAAACCCTTTCAGAAAAAAATAAAATTAAAAAAAATAAATAAATCTCCATAGCCACGTAAACCAAACTCGGTGAAATCATCTTCCGTTTTAAATTTAGACACCCCAACCTTACCCTGACTTGACATCTATGAATGTAACTCTATACTGATACAAATTATTAACACCCTACACCCCTTTCTATTTAAACAATCGCTCTAGCTGTTACCATGGAAACTTTGATTTCAATAATGAATATGCTATTAAAACACGTAAATTTCAGAAATAAGTTATTCCCAAAAAAATTTCGCTTGAAGATGGAACAGAGCTTACTTTAATTCAATTTAATTCAAATAATTATATTGAAGTATTCGGCTCTTGTTTTGAAACATGAGAACTCTTATGTAGCGTGTTGGAATCATATTTTTAAATAAATAATTATATTTATGCTCTACTTTTGTATCGAGCACTATTTCTTAAAAATAACAAAAATACTAAAGAACTTTGGATTATTTATCTAACGAGTTCTTTCCTATTTTCTGTATATTTTCACATATATAGTACCTGACTCTGTGTATATGTGTTCCACATCCTTTTAAAGTTAACAGCCAAGTACTGCATATTTGTCAAATCTTCAACCATTTTGAAAAGTAAAAAGAATGTCTTTGATTCATTGTTTTAGTAAACGTCCTTGTTTTGATACTTGAAATGTTGGATAATTTGATATTATTTTGGAAAAGCATGCTAATAAGCATAAAATCTGCCTGTATTCCAAGTAATGATTATTGAAAACTATTACTGAAAAAAAAAGCTGGTGTTCTGAGTGCACACTACTTCTGTTAAATCTTCCCTCAATGTTGTGTGTTTTATGAATTGGTTAACTTAACAATTTTCATTAATTTAGTAACCTTTCCAATTCAGTATGGAATTTTTTTTAACCCCTGTCATGACACTTAAATGTATTATATACAAGTCAGGAATCCATTGAAATAAAAATCAAAAAGTCTGTTATAAATCTATGTATAGAAAGAAAAAAGTTCAAATGAAATTTGCTTTAATTTTTGTATATGCAAAAATTTCTGGCAACATCAAAACTTTCTTCTACTTAAATTGAAACAAATTTTATTTTACAGTTTATTTGTGCCATCAAAAATGACTGTATCTTTTGTTGATTCTTTATTAGATTTTCCCATGTAAATGTTTTGAAATAGATTTTTTCCATTTATTTTTATTTTATTGTTTCACAGTACTCTTTTCACTTCCTGGCTTCATATCCACCCTTGCTTTAGTAACACCAGATAGCAGTGTCTTCATTATAACAATAGTGAAAATGGTTAACTCTTGTATAGCAAAAAGTTTGAAGCAAAATATACATGGTAATAATGTGGTAATGGAGGATGCTGAAAAATTTTCAGTCAAGCCCTTTCCTCCAAAACTAGCGAAGCTGATTAAGCATCAGAACACATTTTGTAGGGCTTCTTCTAAGAAATGTTTCAACAACAATCTTGTGTGTGTGTAAAAAAACATGCTGCAAATTAGCATAACAGGGATGTTGAAAATGTTTATAAACTATTTTTAGCATCAAAAATGTTGGACCATTTTGTTATTAAAGTTTTGTTTTTGTTTTTTTTTTTTTTCTTTTTGGGACAGCATTTTGGTAATATAAAACAGTAAAAAAGACTAGATATTTGTTCTTTTTAATTCAGGTGTTGATATCTGGTCAGCTGGCGTCATTTTTCTATCTCTGCTCAGTGGACGTTATCCATTTTTTAAGGCTAATGATGACCTCACTGCCTTGGCTCAAATCATCACATTGATGGGCAGTGAACCTGTGAAAAATGCAGCCAAAATAATTGGTAAGGAATTACCATTTCATAATTCCAGCATTTGGTGACTACAAACGATTTGTTTTTGACAGTAAACGTGTTAAAAAAGTGGGGGGGTCAAATTGAATAATTAAGTGGGGTTGTGATATTTATCTTTAAAACTATTGACAGTGAGTTTGTTTCTTGCTGAGGTAGGGTTGGGGGGGCTTACAGCCATATCATGTTGAAATGTTGGTTCTCATATGATCACTAAAATTAAACCTAGATGGACGATCATTTGGGAAGACCAGATTCTGTATGGATGTGTGGGTGGTGTAATGGATAACAGTTCAGAATTGGAAAAAGTGGTAAAAATAAGATAAAATCTTGGTTGGGAGTGGAAGCAGTTCTGTTGTTAGTCTTCTGTTTACAGATATTGATGTTGTCAAATTGTTTTATAATAGTAAATGGAGGGTGAAAAAAGATATTTTCTTTTTTTTTTTTTATCTTTTTTTTTTTTTATGTCAAATGTGACTAAACTAGTCAAAAATAGTGGTTTAAAAGTAAAACTTTGTTTTGTTTGCTATTTTTATTCTGAAAATTTTCCTCCTTTTTTCCTATTGAAAAACTGATAACTTTTTTTTTTTTTTTTTTTTTTTTTCAGGAAAAGATTTAATTTGTTTGCCTCAAACAAAATCGATGAACCTGCAGAATCTCTGCTTCAATTTACGAAATGTGGAAACTAATGAAAAGTTTAAGCCTGGCACCCAGACCAAAAATAAAACTGCCTCCCAATTCATTGAAGCTGTAACACATTCGGCTTTTGACCTTTTGGTCAAAATGCTTGACCTTAATCCCAATACTCGAATCACTGCAGAAGATGCTTTGGAACATGAATATTTCAAATGAAAAGTGTTAATGGCAGTGGGAGTTTTAATTTATCTTTGAAGTTTTTTGAAGAAACACTTGAATTTGGAATCATCACATTTGTTGAGTTTTAACATTTTCTTACAAGGAATGTTTAATATGTAAATAAATTATTTTCTAGACATTTCTCTTGTGTGTTTATGTTTTTTTTTTGGGGGGGGGATGTATAGATGAGCCAGGTTTGATGCATTCCTACATAGGTTGCCACTCACCCATAATTTTATAGAATATGGTGGATATGATATGGATTTTAATTATTTCTTGAGGTCCATGATGTTTTTTGGTATGAAGAATAAAGTTAAGTCTAATTTTAAATTAATCTGTTTTGTAACAAAAATACTAAATTTAACCCTTTACAGTCTCTTTACTTCTAACTTTATCAGATTGTCTCAATGCTTTAATTTTATAATGATATCTACTTTTTATGCTTTCAGCCATACATGTATATTTAAATTATAACATTTCTAAAATGCCAACATGGAGCTAATAAAACATTTTCCCGATTTAACTGATAATATTAGCATTCTTGATAATGACATTATGATTTAAATTATAAGGAATTTGGGGTATTTTTTTTTTTTTTTTTTTTTAATTTTATCTGGCTGTATAACAGCTTACACACAAACTGGAAAACTGAAAAAAAATAATTGTTGAGTGATTTCAATAAAACTTGTTTGAGTTCTTGTGGGTTTGACCTAATACTTTTCAGTGGTTACTTTGTCTTGTCTATATGGTTACATATTGTATTTTATAATTGTACAATAAAATTTAAAAGAATTCTACAAATATTAATTTTCTCCAGCTGAAAAGAATTGTCACATATTTACAAGAGATTTTAACATTTATTTGGGTAAATCAAAAGTATTTTTTAATTCTTTTATTCTTTCTCTACTTTACTCCAAAGCTTGTTTTATTTACATATTTAAAGACAGTCTGATATATTAACATTTGTACCTTTTTTATTTCAAATATTAGAATAATAGATACAAATAAGACAACAATTCTGTTCATTTTCAGGCATTGTTTTAAATTGGACCATAACACTGCATTTGGGAATTGCAAGAAAATTAAACACCACCTGACTATTGCTTAAGATTTGTTTAAGCATTTTAAGAGTGGCGGTTTATTCCTTGAAATTAACCCAAAAGTAAACATCATTTTGCTTTAAAACAAAAGGTAGTGATGAACCTACTCTAGCATTGAAAAACATTCAGAAAAGCTAGAATAATCAATATAAATCATGTAAAAAAAACTTAAATAAAGAGGTGAATAAAAAACGAAAATACTTTTGATTGATATACTCCAATATATCACACAACATTACAAAAAAGAAAATCATCAAAAGTTACTTTTATAATCTTTCATTTCCAAGAATGTGAGACTTGTACTAAATTTGGAGGCCTACGTTTCATTTTTATTAATAAGAAAACCTCATATTTTTTTTTTTTTTTTTTTTTTTTTTTTAGGAAAATTTGATGAAAATGACTTTTCAATTAGTTTTGCAGTATTTGTCTAAAGGCTAAAAAAAAAAACAGTTTGCCCTAATCCCATCTGTGGCCAATCGGACATCAAAAGTTAGTATCGTGTCTTTTCCCAAAATATGTATATAGATTCCAGTAGATAAAATATATCGTTATTATTTCTAGGTGTAAAACGATAATCAAGTGTTGTATTTTGTTTGATTACTTAAAATAAAAAAACAAATTAGCAAAGATTTTATTTAATGATGTTTAATAAAAATATAAAATCCAGCAAATATATTGTCTTTATCTGTCAAATGACTTTTCATATGACCATCCAGCCTCGTCTTTCTCTACCACGACACAATGTGCTCGGTTTAAGTGTTTTATAAACTAATAAATATTTATTTCTATCTGCAATATTCTGCAACCAATTCAATGCTTTAACAAAACTTTCACACTGAAACAGTTGGACGCATTTGCTCTGTAAAAATTGATCCACTGTACCAGCCGGATAGTTGTCTATTACATCAAATATTGTATAGACGTCGCAGAGCTTTAATCCGAACCAATAACTATAACATTCGTAGAAAATCCTTAAACTATTAATTATTGGCATCAAACTCCAAAAAAGTTGTTCATCTTCGGACAGATCAATTTTCTCTCTGATTCGTGTGATATTGCGCAAAATTGTCCTCAAGGGCACATACAAGTGAAGGAATCGCCGGTAATAACGAAAGCTTTTGTAAAACTGGCGGAGTTGTCGCGAATAAGAGAGGGACATATTCAATTCTTGAAGGTGTTCTGCATAATTCTTCTTACCAGACTGGTTACGAATTCTCCTTCCGGGAAACAACGTTTCCAAGTAGTAACCCTGTTGAAAAGCACAGGAGATTCTTACACTTGGATATTCTTTCTCTTTCACTTTGAGGTATTTAAGCTTTTCGAAGTTGTTTGAACAAGAGTAGATCACATCAAACGAAGAGCTTGGCTTTTCACAAAGGTAGATACGAAGATTTTCTAGTGAGATCTTAAGCAAGTAATCTTCTTGCCCAGGAAGGTCTTTCCTAATGCTATTTGTAGAGTCATCGTGCCTACTCTTATTTGCATTATTTAAACATATTGTAGATCGTTGGTATTTGGGCAACGATTGCCATTTGTTTTCGTTTTTTTTGCAAAACTTGGTAGTTGTCATCGAAAGCAATAATGGACGATGACGGCTTCAAGTCTTCCTCGTCGTCTGCTTGGAGCGAACTATTGTGTGTCTGCAGAAACAAATACTGACCAGTCTTTCTATCATAGATTTCACTTTCAGTTAAAGGACTAGAATTAGTAACACTAGTAGTTGGTGTTATAAGTTTTTCTTGTGGGTTTGTCAATATCATTGTGCTAGACATAGAATCGGCAGTTACGGAAAATGCCGTTTTAGATGACATTTTTTCACCACTGTAATCAATCTTTTAAATGATTATTTCCATTGATACAATTGGAAGACAAATCTAAATGCAGAGAATCCGACGATTGTTTCCGGCTTTCATTTTCATTTAAAAGACGGCCATCCCACTTCTGAGGTTTATTGTCGGACACCGACCCTTCGTCGCCGCTACATACACCAAAAGTGACATTTTCTATAACCTGGCGAAGAGGCTGGCACTTTTCATCAAAATATTGCAAAGCCATTTCTATTTGTTTGTGTCTAGTAACAATAAAAACAATGGCTTTTGTCTCCTCCACGTTTTCTGTCCATAATTTTGCTAGGTAAGAATTTGTCGTCATGCAGGCTTCAAATACTTCTAACCACATATTTGGCCAACATCAGGGAATCGTCCAGCATAAGTAGCCACCCATGATTTTAGGCAAGGGATGATTTCAAAACTTTTCAATTAGAAAGACAGAATAAATATAAAAAGAAAACAAAAACCACATCAGCTAAAAAACAAACAGATTTTCTTTTAAACCGGTGTGTTTGTTTTCATTTCTTCTTCCTGAGTAACATCTGGTGGGCCACATGAAAATTCACGATTGAAATCAGTTTCTCCTCTCAGCCAAAAAAAAAAAAAAGAAATTAACAGTTCACATTATTAAATGTCAATAGAATTCAAGGATATAATTTAAAAAAATCTAAATAGGAAGAGAGAATGTTATAAATTTTAAAATTATCATTAATAACTGTTATTTTAGAGATTAGTCAGTAAGAAAATGTTGTCAGGGGAGATAACTGTGTTTTCTTTAAATAATCGGTGTCACGTATTATTTTTTAACTTTTAAAGGCAAAAACGTTTTAATTCTAAAATCGTTTTAGAATCGTTCATTTTTAGAATCCAATTTCAAGAAAGAAACTAAATTTTAAACCAATGAAAATAAAGAAATATATAAAAATGTGAAACGGGGGAAACACTGAATATTTTGAATCTGATAAAAAAAATTGTCTTGCACAAAAAGTTTTAACTTACTGTTTCAAAAATCAAAATATTTTTTTAATCGAATTTGAAAAGTGACTGAAGATCATTACCTAAATTTTGATTAGTTTAAATTTTGCTGCAAATTAAAGTTTAAGCTATATATATCATAAACAAAAATTATATTGCTACAAACCTGTATTATGAATCTATTTTAAACAAAAAATAATTTTGCCACATTTTGTTTTTCACGATTTATGATAGGCCTATTTTCCGCCTATCTATCCTCATTCTTAAAACGAAAAAATATATGTGAAAATAAAATTACAATTCTATGCCTCCCCTTTTACCTAAAAGCAAAATCTTTAATAACCAGTGTGGTAACTGATCGCTTTTTCTCGAATACCTTGATTTAATTGTCTGAATTTACAAAAACAGAGATTTTTTATAACTGCTCAGTATAAAGATCTTGGTTAGAAAAAAATATGATTTGTAAAAATTAAATTTTGAGGCTTTAAATGTGCTTCCTTGTAAATTTGTACGTGAGAGGCACTAAAGCTACTAAAAAGGCAAATTAATTATTGACAATATTCTCCTTCCATCTATGATTCTTCAAATTCCATCTACAATTCCCTCAAATAAAACTTTGTCAAATCCTATGGAACATGTGGCAGGACCAGATCATGAACAACAAAGTTCTTCTCTGTGCAAAGATGGAGAACCTAGAAACAATCATGAATCACCATTGACTTCAATGGGCTGGACATCTTGCCTGAATGTCAGACATTGGGGGACAGAACCTGCAGAAAGGAACAATTAAAGAAGAGCAGACCACAAAACAAAAACATCCTTTGAAAAATCCAGAAGATAAATAGAAGAGACAAAAAGAGCCCAAAGAAAAGTCAAAGCTCTCCAGCCCCTGAACCCTCTTACTCTACCATGTGGTGTCTGCAGACATTTCTTCATATCTAACATAGGATTCTTTTTGCATTGAAGAAATGCTGATCAGCAGCCCAATACTTGGCAACAAGTTCTGTTGATGACGATATTCTTCCAACTAAAAGTTTGGTTTGATATTAAAATATTGTATCAGTCTGATCAAAGAGAAATGCGTGGACCACATAGGATAGGGTACTGTTGGGAAATTTGCCCTGGCTTTTCCACATCAAAGGGTGGAGGTTAAAAAATTGCAACAAAATTGAATAAAAACAGCAAGATTAGAGCAGACAAACTCACTCTTTTAGGTGGATGAATAAAGAAAGACTCAAAACTCCTGCTCAGTGTGTAACAGCAAAAGAAGAAAGTGTTTATTTACATATACAAAAAAAAGGGTAAAGGGATAAAAAGACAATTAAGAGAGAAAGAAAGGGAGAGAAAAAAGGGAGAAAAAGAAGTCCTTTCACTTGAGGGAAGAGAAAATGTTTATAACAGAAAAAAGGCTTGCTCAAAATATTTCTCTGAGCACCTAAAAGTTCTTTAAGCAAGTAGAAGGTTGTTAAGGGTTAGAAACACTTACAGTTTTCTTCAAAGTTCTTACAGAGTAGGAAAATGTTGGTAGATATAGGAATTCTACAGTTGAGTGAGTTTGTAGGTCAATGACAGAAGTCTTGTAGATGAAAGGAGGCAGTTTTCAACTGGTCTTTAATAGTGGGTTGATGTTTGTTCTTGACAGCCACTTACTTAGTAGGTAGTTCTTCTTTTGTTGAAAGTGGTTCCAAAGTTGACTTGTGTTCTCTATTACTGACCTCACAGATGGTGGTCAATTACTCACTGCAAAATAGGTGAAGATTCTCCAAATTTATGAAGATTTGGGAAGCTCAAAAGAATGAGGGACTTTTCCCTCCAAAATTGTTATACAAATTTCCTGGCCACTTCATTGATCAGAAAATATATTCTTATCTCTGATAAGAATCAAGGCTTTGGGAGCCAGTTTTGAAAGCAAGGAAAAAATTTGGAGCGAACAAGCTGTGAGGTTTCCTACAGACTTTATGTCACCAGAGAAAGAATAATGGTGGAATTCCTTTTTATATTTTCCAGCTCTCTTGTTAGTCAGAAAATATATTCTTATCTCTGATAAGAATCAAAGCTTTGGGAGCCGGTTTTGAAAGCAAGAAAAAAAAGGTTGGAGATAGGCTAGAATGTGAACTTATAAATTATGGCATTTATGGTTCTTAAATTAAATTCCAATAGGATCCCATTTGTGTAAGTCTCCCAGTCTCATTGCATATTGATAACAGCACACCTAACATCAAAACTTCAAGTTGAATATTTTGAAAATTATTGTGGTACTGGTTAATTTTAAAATAATTTAAAATTTCTGTTGGCTTAAGGCCTAGCCTTATATTTAAACTTAAAGGCCTTAGCAATTTAAAAAAAAATGGAATTAACTTTAAGAAAGGTTCTATATTATTTTATCACTTTTTATTATTATTTATTTATTTATTTTTATTCATTTCACCATCAAGCAAATTCAAAAAGCCAATGAATTGTAAGCAGTTATTGAGAGCAAAAGAATCTAAGAAAAATTATTATTAATGAGAAAGGACAACAACAAAAAAAAAAACAGGATTAAAAAAACAGAAGACAAGTGACATTGAATAATTTTTTCAAGGTCAAAGTTGACTAGAAAGTATAAACATTTTTATTAGTTAATAATACAAAATAGTGAAATAATAACAATTAATTAAAAAGTGAAAATAAATAAATATTGTAATCATCCAGGTTTGTTTTATACACATACTATTTAGAGAAGTATATTTCAAAGAAATCCAGACAGTTTATGAAAAAAAAATGATACATTTATATGTAAAACTTTTTAGTTTTAAAATTGGCTGTTAAAGAACCGCCCAAATTATTTCAGCGTAGATTGTTTCAAATTCATTTTTTAAATCAAAAAATATTACTATTACTATTTACTATCCGTGTGTGGTCTTACATCCATGTAAATTTGAAGTTATAGTCTGTCTGGAGCCCCCTTCATTTCTTATATAAAGAGAAGGCCCAGCAGATAAGCTTCAGAATCAAATTTGAAGGAAAAAAGCAATCAGATTTTCAAAGAAGATCAAATTTTTAAAGAAGAACTGAATGTTTCAACCAAGTCCAAAGACAAAATGACACAAAAATTTCATCCTGAAAAAGAATAAGGACCCAGAATAAAAAGAATAAGGCCCCAAAGGAGAAAGCAATTTGCCACTGTAGAATCATATGTAAAAAGAGACTGAAACCTGTTAATAGAACTGTGTTTTATAAAAGATAAATTATAAAAAGGGCCTGTGATACTGGTGGTTTGAAATTGCCAAAGTTCATTTTGTTCTGTGATTTTTTCATTTTATGATTACAATTAGATGGATGCACCTTTCTTTTTAAAAGATCTGTCTTATTCAAATTTTGTATTACCTTCAAGTTTTTTTTTCCGTTTTTTAAAAATTGTTTTGAAATCTTTTAAAATTACGTGTATATTTCTTGATAGGTCATCCTGCTCTATTTTCTTAAATAAAGCACACAAAAGGACATTTTTATGCAGCCTGTCTTGTAAAATATTGTAATTTAATTTTGTTATTGTTTTAATGCTTTGTAATAAATGTTTCTTTTAAATTTCATTTTACTCGTTAAAAGTCTTGTGTTTATGCATTTTAGTTTGGGATAAAAGAGGAGATGTTCTCTCTTCTCGAATTCTTTCCCAGGGAGAAACAAAAATTTATTTTGCAAGAGGCCAGAAGAGAGTTCCATAAATGCAAGATAAGAAACATAGCATAGAACTTATGCTTACATTTAGCAATTTCAACTGTAAAATGATGAAATCTAGCTGCCAATCTAGTACTGTATTTAAATTTAGTAATCTGTATTTATCTCTAGATATGTAGCAGAAGCACCAGATTATGTGGCAGCAATATCTAATAGTAAACAATTAGTAGACTTATAAAGATGTACAATAGATTGTGGAGAAGAATTACAAAATTCATATAAAAGTTATAAATATATAAAAAATACTTCCTGTTTATTATTAAATGTACATAAAAAAAAACTTTTTGACTGACACAATTATATTTTTGAAGACTTAATCACTAAGAAAATGTGCTTAAAAAAGTGTGTTAAAATCAAAAGATAAAAATGTAAAATTAAATTTTGTTCTGCAATAAACTAAAAGGGTTTATTGCATCTTTTGATAGGAAAATATAAAAATTTATGTTAAAAAAAATTACAATTCCATTCCTCTTACCCCTACCTAAAAATAAAGACTAATAACTAAGGTGAGTTGTAAGAATGGCCTTTTCTTGATATGAGCCTATTTTGCACTATTATAAAAATTCAAATGCTGTAGAAAAAAAAGCATCAAGAAGGAAAATTCTCCCTTTGAATTTTTCCACCAATCAGAAGTAAGGAATTCAAACCTATGATAATTTGACATGGTATCTGAGTGATCCTATGGGACCAAATCTAAACAAAGCTGATGGATAATGAAAAACACTGTTTCTACATGTGTAATTGGGATGATTGTCTTCTCATCCATGTGAATATCTTAAAAAATAAACTTTTGCAGCTGAGAGCAACTAAAAACTACCAATTTATATTGAAACCAACTTCAAAGAGATGATGCAGAACAAGCTTTGATCACATCGTCACTACAAAAACAACTTTTTTGACCTTCTTCACGATGGCTATGTTTGACCTTCTTGTGACACTGCTCCTAGTTGGCCTAAAAACAATGGCAAACAAAATTTACACAGATAAATGATGGCTCATCATTGCTTGCTGAAGTAAAAGGAAAGAGAATAAATTTCAAGGTGATATTTTCACATGTTTTTATACAACAAATAACTGATTAACATAGAAAATGCATGAGTGTGCATGTAAAAGAAAGAAGTCATTAAAATTTAGGAATTTTGTGCGTGTGATACATGCGTGTGTGCATGAAAAGTTCAGTCAGTCAAAGGAACATGCTGGTGACAGGTCCCATACTGGTTTTATTTAAACTGCATGCTAGAACTTTTCCTTCTAGAAAAAAAATGGAGAGTCCAGTTTTTATAGCCACCTAATAACATCTTGGTGAATCTAGCAAAGCCATATGGGGATAACCCACAAGCTCAGTTGTTGACATGTCTAAATTTAATGTCTTCCTGTGCTTTTTTAAAAACATTTTTGATTTTTCAGTTGTAAATTCTAATTTCATATAAACATTATCTCTTTACCCAGCTTCATTTTCATTAGATGATCAAAAGAATATTTTGAGTAAAGCCATTATAACTTTCTTTCATTCCCAATTTAAATCTAATTGTAAAATGAATTTTTTCTGTTTAATTTCATACTGAGTCAGAATCATTCTTTTCTTGTGTGCCTAAAAAAAAAAAAACTAATTTTTTTTCTATATTGGAAAAAAATTTCAATTAAAAAAAAATAATGTTAGAATTACAAAGCCTTAAAATTTTTGGTTGTTGCATTAGGAAGAATTTTCAGACTATTTGATCATATTTATCTTTGTAGTAAAGAAAGCTTTGTGGTGCCAATTCTGCTTCTTATTTTACATATTTGTAACTTGCATTAAAAGTGGCTATGATTAAAATTAAGAGCCAGAAAGATAAAAAAATGAAGAAATTGTATAATGTTTTTAA
This sequence comes from Acanthosepion pharaonis, assembly GCA_903632075.3. Classification (NCBI taxonomy): domain Eukaryota; kingdom Metazoa; phylum Mollusca; class Cephalopoda; order Sepiida; family Sepiidae; genus Acanthosepion; species Acanthosepion pharaonis. The sequence goes on from CAHIKZ030001872.1 coordinate 316,065, forward strand.
ATAAGAAAGCTTAAAGCTGCTGCCTTCTTTCCCCAAGTGTAATTTAAAGATTTTTTTCTTTCAATTGAGATTGTTGTTAAAGATCAGTTCAGTAATTTACTTAATTATTGTGTAGTAATTTATATTAATATTAAAAGAATATTTAAGACTTATTTTCCATTGGATTACAAGTTCTAGTAGCAAATTGCAAGTGCTCCAGAATAAAAGAAAATTGCACTTCTTAGTTCAGCTAATGGCAGAGGGTACTCGGTTAATGTTGACTGCTGACAATATTAGAGATCAAGTCATGTGTGTAAAGCAGGAAAAGGTTATGTGAGACTGATCAAGTATGTATATTAAGTTGTGATTATGAAATAAATAATCTCTTTATAGTTTGTCAAACTGTTTTTTATTATCTTAAGTTACTACATAAATTGATGATGAGAATCTGGTGTGAAAGGTGGGTAATGTCCCCCGACCACCAAGTCTCTTACTACTTTTCACTATTCAGTATTGAAGAGTTTGAAGCAGAAAATGATAGTTGGAAAGACTACCATGGCCACTTAATGTAATTTTATAAAGATTTAATTACAGAAAAATAATGTGTTCTATTCTTAAGTAATATTGGTGGAGCTTCAGATAAATTAGCAAAGAAAGCTTTCCCCAATCATGTGTGATTTAATATCCAAATGCCCAAACTTTTCTAAATAAATAAATCCTGCCAAATTGAAAATGTACACATCCCAGTCATCTAACCAAGAGAAATATCTTTGTATATTGCTTGATTTCTATTACATCAACTACAGTGTGAAGCCTGTTGTCATTGAACTAATAGTAAAAGAAAAGTCAATTGAAGTAGTGCTTGATACTGTAGTCACTTTTTTTTGTTGTCCCATGTGAAACTGAATTCAAAGAAGCTAAAATATACACAAAACAAGAGACGTCCTCAGTGGGGAAAACTGAGGGCAGCACCAAAATTTTTATTCCTAATTGGTTCAGAACCATCAGCACAAAGTAAAACAAAAATCATGAGAGGTCTTCTAGGAGTCGAGCACAACACCCTTGTTTGGTTGAAATTGTGCCCTTGATGTCAGTTTATAATTACATAAGTTTGCAGCCTACTGTAGAAATCCTCAACATGTTCCATGTTCTCATTTATTGTGCACCTAAAATTGCAGTGAGCAAGAACAAAGTGCTTAAACTTCTGAAGCTCTGTTCCTTTGACATTTTTTTTACAATAAGGGATAAAAGCTGAACAAGGTGTGAATTGTTTAGATTGGTCTTGGTACCAAATGGCTCAGTCCACCTGGATGATGGTTATAAATTAATGGTTACACAAGTAAATAAACTGAAACAATGCTATATTCTCTTCATTGACAAATTATTTTTATTTCTGTCAGGTCAAAAAAACTCACTAAATTTGATTTTTAAGTCATGCTTATCTGCAAGTACAACTTGATGTGGAATCAAAGCTGAACACTATAATCAATACCCATTGTAAATTGTTTCATGACAATAGATTACCATTTGGAATTTCAAGTGTACCACTGATATTCTAATGGGGAATATTGTACAAGCTCATCTACACAGAGAGAAGCTGTAGTGTACTGATGATATAAAATTTGATCTGTTGAATGATACAGAATACAGAAATTCTCAATAAAGTTTTAGGTCAAATACAAAAAGCTGGATTATGGTTGATGTTGAATAATATTAAAGCTATACGGTGCAGAGATATTTTCCCTCAGATATAGGGCATTTGCAAAAGGGGCCAAAACCAGTATCTGAAACAAGCTGTGAAACAAATTCTTGCTCCAACAAGATTGACAAACTTCAAAGCATGTCTAGGTCCAGTAAATTACAAATTCATACCAAATTCATTTCATGTGTTGAAATGACTAAATTACTTATTATATTAGTGTGAGAATGGACTACCCTTCAAGAGAAAGCTTTCCAAAAATGCAAACACATAAACACCACTGATATTAGTGCACAATGACCTATGTCAACCACTGACGGTGGGTGGATACAAACACTCGGTAGGTTTTGTATGAAGAAGCCTAAATGCATCATGAAAAAATTTACTCCTGAAACCGTCTAAAAAGGCATTAGCTATTGTGTTTGGTGTGACAGAGCTCAGTAAGTATGTATATGACCATCATTTTAGCCTGGATACTGACCACAAGCTCTTGTTAAGGTTATTTGAAAAGAACTTAACACAAATGACTGACACAATTACAAAGGTGGTCTTTACTCCTGTCTGCAAATAGAATCTGAGCTTTGTTAATAGGAATGCTGATCACTTAAGCTGGTCACTCTTACTGACAAAAAATTAGAAAAGTATCTGAGTTTGAGCATTAGTTTGTACCTGAGATAACAAATCTTAAGACATTAAAAGTGGATCCTGTGTGACCTTGTGGTGCATTCTGGAACTACGTGTGGCACATTCTACCAGAGCAAGAATGAAGTTGCTTGCATAATAGTCAAATTGAGACAAGAATGTTAAGGCTGCTCTTGACCAATGTACTATGCATCAAATGAACTGGAAAATTCCAGCACCATTGTACTCCAGACCAAGTAAGCTATGATCACATATCCATATTGATTATGTCAAGCCGTTGGTGAGACATGTTTTTAGTAATTAATAACCGATTCCAAATGAATAGATGCTTACAAAAACTCAGCAAATAGAAGTGAAATTTTGGCCAATTTACAAATTGGTTTTGCAAATCATGGCATCTCAGAGACAAAATGAATGATAATAGATTGTCAATGAAGTATTCAAAGAATTCATAAAGAGGCACATACGATGTATTTGTATGTCTCCATACCCAACAAATAATGGTCTTGGAGAAAAAAGTCATCCAAATGTTCAAAAATATCATATGAAAGTGTTCTTAAAAATCAACATCGATACTTGATTAGACAGATTCTTGTTAATGTTTCATAGAACTGCTTAGTTGTCAAGAATAGTTGATGAATTGAAAGTTTTATATATAATTGGATTTTCCATGTTTGACTCTAAGTAGAAGAAGAAACAATTACAGCAGAAATGAGAGCATGACCAAAATTCCTGTCAGCAAGAATTCCAAGGAGATCAAGTATGTGATATTACAGGAAAGAAATTTGAAAAACAAATTGGTTCCTCTAATGTATGTGGTAGAATTGTATGATGGTTAGACCATCAAATACTATAGAGATCATCTGAGCTTCAGATATGGGCACAAGCCACTTTCTGCCCCAGATTTATTGGTGTTAGAAAAAATGTTTGTCCTCTAGCAGAGATGTCAGTTACTTCTGCAGCAATAAGACCTCAAATTCCTGAATGTCTAGGGCTTATTATAGCAAGAGATTCTCCATGGATTTTTTTAAAGAGAATCTAGACATGTGAAACAAATTTTCCTAGAAGATAATTTGGATAAAAGGAGCAATTTTCATCTTAAAAAAAACTGAAGTTTAAAGATCATTGCTATTCTGACTGAACAAATTGTAAAAAAAAAAAAAAAAAAATTGATTTAATTTAATCCAAGTAACTTTAAAACCTCACATTAACTCTGATTCAGGCTATAAGTCTAATTTTGGCCAAAAGACTGATTTGGGCTGAAAATTGAGTTCTTCAAATCACAAATGCCATGGAATTTCAATTGAGTTGAGTTCTTCAAATAACAAACTCTGCAGAATTTCAAAACCTCATATCATGTAACTTCTTACTCAGATTCTTTGGTATTTTGAAGAAATAAAATTGATTTCCTCAATTCACAAAATTTTGGAGATATTTTAAACTGAATTAAAAAAATAATTTTTAAATTCACAAAGTTTTTGTCTTACTTTAAACTCAATATAAATTAAAAAGTTTTAAAAATCACTAATTTTTTTTCAGTTATTATAAAATTTGAATTTTTAACTTCCCTCCCCATCTGGACACAAATCTCAATAATGGATGTTTAAGCACCAGATGAAGGGTAGATTTTTATTCCCAGGATTATCCTAATTTCAAAAAGGTTTATGTCTATGTAGAGCAAGTATGGCCAGAGTTAGAAAGATTTCAGTCTCATGGGCAGGAAGACAGAATTTACCATTTATTTATTTATTTACAGGTAGCTAAATAGCTGGAAGATTAAATATGGTTGGTGTTTTCTGAAAAACTTGTGAGCTGAAAATATCTTCTTGCATTTCTCTTTAATGTCCAAAGTGGAAATTTTGTTTTTTGTCAAGAAACTAATGATTAAAACTATATTAATGTATTTCACTGAAAACTTAGAAAAATCTCTGATCGGTCAGTTTGTAGGAAATTTAAATAAACAAAATGAAAAAAAAAAAAAAAAAAGACCAACATTTTGATGTGCTTGTCTATATTTTATTTTGATTTTCCCCAGTCAAATGACATTGGGTCTAGCAGTTGAGTACAGACACAAATCCTTGTGTACTTTTATACAGAAATATTACAATACAGATCACAGTCAGTACAGCAGTGGAAGGTCAAACAGTCTCATATAGGTTTTAGTAATGACAAAAATAAGAATAAAACAGTAAATGTCTGAATAATAATAATAATAATAATAATCACACAATCAACATTCAAACAAAAACAATTGTCCTCTCTTGGCCCTACCTTGAGTTAATGTTGAATTAAGAGTAATGTTATATAAAATCCAGTGTTCATGCCATTCAGTGAACCATATCAGTAAGAAATGACAAAGAGGCTGAAGGAACCCACCCCACTGCCACCTCCAGGTCCCTTTCTACCCCTGGCAGCTATACCGATTCAAAAATAAGAATTCATTATAATTTCAGGTCTATACCATCAAGATATTCTACAAGAAATTAAAATTGAGTTTTTTTGTTTTTTTTTTGGCAGCACCAAAATTTTTATTCCTAATTGGTTCAGAAACCATCATTTTTCACACAAGGTGTTAAATAATTGTCAGCTGATATCAGAAATAAAATAAAGGAAAGGAAGAGAAAAAATGTCTTTTTGAATATTGATGATATAAATTTTCACTTGTTTTTAGGGAGCAGCACAAAGTAAAACAAAAATTATGAGACTATGGGAGTTGCATATTTTTAATCTATAATGATCCCTTGCTATAAAAGGTCATTATTTTCTCTTTGTGGAAGGTTTTGACAAGTGGACAATCATTGACTCCAGGAGAATTAAAAACTGCCTATAGATCACACATTATTAAAAGAGATTCTCACTGAAGATTTCTTGTAAGTCAATAAATGTATAAATGTGTGAATCACAGTAAATGAAGCCTGGCACTTTTCTAATGTGTTTTCTCTAAAACAAAAGAATAATTTGCCTAAAATACAAATTTCACAAGGTCTTCTAGGAATCAAGCACAACATTGAATCATTATTTCTTAGTATTTTTGGTTCAATAATATTTGCATAGTGATCGGTTAATCCGACATGAAAGAGCTTTACTTAAGCGCAATAGTAAATGAGTAGTATTTATTTTCCCTCCTTAAAAACTTGACAGAAATTATCTCCCCTTATCAATCAGCAGGCATACATACATACATACATACATACATTCGCCCTTTATATTCAATGCTATTAATTAACACGTTCAAAATCATAGACTGGACTTTGGACATTTTTCTTTTAAATCTAAAATTAGTTACTAGCTCTCGAATTACACTAACATCTGAGTATATATCACCTATTTTTTTTCATTATCATTACTGGATCCAGGTCTTGGCAAAGTCTGTCAAACCCTGGGAAGTAATGAAACTAACCGTGGGGCAGGGGCAGGGGGGACTGAATTTAGAGTTATCCCTCATCTTAGACTGGATGCCCTACCAAGGCTAAAGAGCCCAATCAGCCCTACCATTTTACCCATAGTTGGAAGGGGGGGGAAGAAATACATTCATGCCTTTCCCAAGGGCATCAGTGTGAAGTGTATGCAATGGAATTTGATCTTGGCCTGCCCATTCTATTGTCTACATCAAAGAATTGCTACACCCCGCCAGACACATATATAGTGACACTGAAATATTATTTTACTTATGCAGCTGTTAAACAAAACTTTTTTGTGATCAACTCAAATCAACCTAAGCAAGTTTTAATGTCTTTTGTGTTTTCAGATGGAAGTTCCTAAGGTGAAATGGATTATTTGTCAATAAGGAAATAACTCCTGTTAAACAGAATTGGTGGGTTTTGTGAAGGAAAACATTCCTTTTTTTTTCATCTTGGAGTAGTTTCCTTTGTAATATTTTAAAAATTGTGGTCTAGCTAAACGTATTCAATCTTTTTCTTTTGTGGAAATGAAAAGATGCAAGGAAAAATTAGAATTTGCTTTTTTCTTCTTTTTGTTATTTTATCTTCTTTCTAAAAGCCTTTTTGTTAGTGATAATTTTTTTTTAAGGGGGGACACTCTTTGGTTTCAGCAAACTGTCCACTGTGTGTGTGCTTTCTCACTCTTTGCAGCAGATTAGTGAGAGACAAGTGCTTTGTTTGACATGGTTGACTGCTATTAAGTGATTACACTCACACAAGATAGGCAATTCCTAGAGGGACATGGCAAAACATTTAAACTTTTTCTCTATCTTGCTTTCACTCTGAGACTGAAGACCAACATTTAAGTTTTATTTCACAAACAACAAATAGAAATATAACAAATAATTCAACAAAATAAGATATTGTTTTCAAAAAAAGAAAATAAATTTTTACTAACAGGATAGGCTAATCAATAAAATAATGAAGGTAACCATACAGTAAAAAATAAAAGTATCTGCATGTCTATAAGGAAAACAATGTTTCTTAGCATTGACTACTTTCAAAACATACAATGGTGTAAAAGTCACATTAGATTTAAAGAAAATCAGGCTTGCACAATAATCAGCTTAACAAAAATGGGATTTTAGTTCTATGGATGTTAAATTGAAAATAAGAAGCATGTTTAAATTAGCCGTGTCTATGTTACGGTTCTGTTTATAAAACTCTAGTCTGGAAAGTAACATGTAAAAGGTGGAGGGGGGTTATTGCTGGAGGAGAATTGGCAACAATGATATTATTTGGCTATCAGTAATTACTTGTACCTTTCAGCAATATTACTGCTACTGCTGCTGCAGTTGTAAATAAAAACAGGCAGACTGATAATTGTTATTTACTTACTAAAGTTCTTAGTATCTATAGAAGACATAAAATGAGGAACAAAGTCAGCTGAATAAAAGAAAAGATGTTGGAGAAATCAAAAAGAACAGATTTTGGAAAAGATTGATAAACTACAAACAGGTGAAAATTTTGAGTATCTTTGATAAAGCAATGAATGAGTTATTGATAAACAACTGCAAACTAACCAGATGGAAAAGAGTTTAGTTAGGCATTTTTGTAGTCTATATTTACTTTTGATTTGGACTAGAAAAGCAGTAGGTAGAGAAGAGGCATATATGTTCTAAAATAACTGATTAAACTGCCAGGAAGTCTATGAACCACAAAATGGTTGGCTAGTTGTAAATAATTGATTTGTTTAATTTACTTGGATGTGTGAGCATTATCACAGAAAGACAAGTGTTATCAATGAAGTATGAATTCTAATAATTGTGTGTGTGTGTGTGTGTGTGTGTGTGTGTATATAAAGCAAGGTATGTGGGGAATATAGGGTGTTTCAAAAGAAAATATTTCTTTTATATGTGAACTTCTGTATAAGAAATCTTGATAGCTTAAAATGTCTTCTTTTTTTTTAATGAGCATTTCAAGTATAAAAAGTGAGTTTATTTTTATAGCTGAAATTTTGATTAAAAAGTCTTTATATCTGGCTATCAAGAATTTGTAAAACCAAAAGAAATAATTCAATAAATGGCTGTTTCTTTTGGACTCTGAATTGTGTGTTGTTCTAGAAACATTACTGTAAATGTATTAATGTAATCATTTGCATGAAAATAAAAATCTAGAGCCTAAAAAGGAGGCATAGTTTTAAGTATGAAAACAAATTAAGAGAAGAGGAAACTTCTTGGAACATCCAGTTGTAGAATTGGTTTCAAACACGTTCCTTGCCTATTGGGGAATTTACAAATACACAAATGTACTAATTTTGGTGGGTATTTGATGGCAAAGACTTGCTCTAAAAGTTAGTAGGTCTGTTGAAAAGCAGTTTTCATGGCTCAACATAACAGCTAAATGGCAAATAGAGGTAAAGATTTAATCATGAATGATTAGAAGCGATTTTAGAAGCCAGATATGTTAAACAGTCAAAGTCCAAATCAAGACAAGCAAGAAATTCTGAGATGTGGATTATTAGGAGAATATTAAAGAATAAACAAGTTGATATTTGACAGCAGCTTTCTGTTAAAACATTACTTAAAAAAGAAAAATTAAACAAACATTTTATATAAATACTATCTAGAAATCTTATCAAGTTTTACTTTCTGTAATTCATTTATTGTAATTTATACTAATTTATATTAAAATAAGTCATTCATTTATCACCGGGAGAGTATTGGGAAAAGTTTTTATTATCATGGAAAAATTGTATAGCAATCTAAGTGAGCTTTGCATTGATTACAGAATGAAGTACAAATATTTTATTATTAGTATTGATGTTTGAGGACTAATAAGGAAAAAGCAACCAATATTAAAATATCTTAATGCTCAAGAGTTCATATCTTTCAAAGATTGAACTTGTTTCCATTATAGAGCCACTGTAACCATTTATATATAGGGGGCTATATATAGGGGACTCATAAAGGATCTAAGCAAGCAGCACATTTTTATGTGGGCTTTTCTCAGGAAACAAGAGGAGGCACTCCTGAATAAAAGGTGGCAGGGCAGTGGAAGTTCTTGTCAAATTATTGATATTTTTGCCTTCATAAACACAATAAGGAAGACATGTGACAAATGACAGAAGCAATAAGGAGACATCAACCTGCAAGGAAGTGGGAGATGGGGGTCTTATACAGTTTCTATGCAATGTACTTAATTTTAAGGCATTTTAATACTAAATGTAGATTGGATAAAAGTTAGAATATGAATATTCCAATATTCAGGAGTTGTTCATGTAGACATGTTTTCATTTCACAGTAATTAATATTTTCTTCATAGAAGGTTATTTTGTTTTTATTAGCAAAGAATTATTAACAAAACACCAAAGGTAATGAAGGATATTAATTGATTTGATTTTTATGACTTATCAACCTTTTGAACATCGATTACAGTACCAAGTGTTAGTAATGAAGCCAAAAAGAAATCATGACATAAAAAACCTCAAAGTCTCAATAAACAACAAATGATATTTTGTAAATATTACACCATACAAGCCACCATCAGTTTATTGTATAAAACTTAATGTAACTGATTGTTTAAGGAATTATAAACAAAAGTAATTCCTAAATTTACTTACTTCAAATAGATAGGCAGCAAAGGTAAGAACAGTTTAAATTAGAATAAGCTAACAATGCCTCATCTCACGAGTATCGAACTGTATTATCCTTTACATATTGGCCAGATGAGATTGAGTGTCAAGTCTCAAATAAAGCAAGAAATAAAAAAAGAAAAAAATACAACATTTAAGGGAAGATGAAATTAATTGTTTTTGCTATCTAATGACTTCCTTGTGAGAATCAAAACACAGGAGGATAAAATTGCTAATCTTCTACCACCAGTGAATGTCTTCAATGTGTTGTGTTATATCGAAACGAAAAGGAGCCAGTTCAACCAGATCCTGGTAAAACAGCTGAAGAATATCAATGATGTACATTAAAGACGTGATGGAAAGAGTTAGCATGTAGTTAAAAAGATAAAAGGAAATCATTGGAAATTAAATTTTAGAGACTAAGAGAGAATTCTAAAAAGAGAAAAAAAATGTATTTGGCAACAACGGGCTTCAGAAAATATTTCTATAATAACAGAAGTATTTTTTCAAATAGTTTCAACTGAAAAGAACTAAGATGCATCGAGTATTAGAAATAATAAGAGGGATGGTAATATTCTAGAAGTATCTTCTTCATGGGGAAGAGAAATTCATTACAGCTAAAACTGTCCTTATGACCACTACCTTAATTTACATATATCAAAACTCAACTTTCAAGAAGTCTTAAAGGTTAAATGCCAAATCACAAGAACAAAAATATTCAAAAGTTACTGATAGTCATTTTTGATAATGGCATTGGGAAAAAGAGAAAAATACTGATTTTGTTGCTATTTGTTATTCAGGATGAATTGGAAGATGAAGACAATGACTAATTACTTTAAAGTTGGACTTTAGTTAGATTTTAACATTGTAAGATAATGCTTCAGAAAAGTGCAGCTTTCAAGTGATTCCGTAATTCAAGTTGAATTGACATCTATATTAGAAATAACAACCAAACAGAAAATACAATAAAGAGATTCAATAATAAACCACGAGAAGGATGCATTACAATTATGGGGAAAGTCTTAAGATATTGCATAAGATGCTAATTAAAAAGAAATCACTTTAGAGCAGAATAGCTGATGAATAATTGGAAGAGTAAATCCAATCTTTTCTCTCTCTCTCAGCAATAATGTCGCATATTATCACAAGTTGACTGCTAAATTATAGAATATTTGACGGTTAAATAAAGATGTAAATTATTGTTACTTCCATTCTGTTTCAGAAATATTTAAAAAAAAAAAAAAAAAAAAAAAAAAAAAAAGAAAGAAAGAAAAAGTGGCTCCTTGTGCCCTATTTGTTCAGTGCTCTCCATTAAAGAAAAGAAAATGTTTATTATTTGGAATAAACAAGAAAAGCCATCAAAGGACAAAGCAATAAAATGACAAAAGCCAGTACACACACATACACACATTATATATATATATATATATATATATATATATATATATATATATATATATATATATAGATAGATAGATAGATAGATAGATAGAGAGGCAAATTATACAACAACCATCATACAAAGATTATTAATAACTGATTATTATGGACAAGTATGTATATCCTGAGTGGGTATCTGGTTTTATCTTCAAAAATAGAATCTAAATCAATTTTTAAGTTAAACAACTGAGAATATTTTTAAATTCATTTTTTTTTTTTGTTAATGAGAAACATTTAGCTGCAGTGGAAATTTCCAGAATAAAAGTTTCTGATGATACAATATTCTTGGATTTTCCTTAACTAATTAGTTGTTGGGTAGAAATGAAATAAATTACTTAAAGAGGGTATATGATCAACACAGCACAAGATATGCTTTATTATGGAGTATTATATACTCTCACTGACAAGAATTGAATATGTAAACTATAGAGCAAGGTAAGAAGAAAGTACAAGAGATGAGGATGTTCTGCAGAGTTTTGTTATGAATTTCAGAGAAATAAATAGATACAGTATACTTTTAAAATACTGCAGGGGTTTTGTGGTATACAATACGATACAGTACTCACTTTTTGTTTTTTCCTCCATTAAATGCAGCTAATTTCTTGATATGTTCTCAAGAATAAAAATACTGATCAATGGTTGAACAAGTAATGACAACAGTGTCCAAAATACAACATCAGAAACCTATGTAGACATTTCCAAAGAAGCTGGTATTTACTCATCAACAGCTATTTATGACCATTGCTGGTTCAGATAAAATATTAGACTCTAATTTATAGTCTGTCTTGTTTTGATATTTTGGCGACTAAGACGTGACTCAAAAGAAACGAAACACTTCTCCAAAGCTATTTAATGCCCTCAGTGGTTACAACAATAAACCAAGGAATGCAAATAGCAACTAGAAAAGAGTGAATCCTTTGCAATCACGAGTTTTTGAAGCCATGTGCAAACCACAGGTAACAATGGACCTTACAGTATATGTGTCTGTATGTGTGAACATATATATGTGTATGTGTGTGTGTTTGTGTGTGTGTGAGAGAGAGACTAACTATATACATCTTTTCTTTTTCTACATATTCATTTTCTATTCTGTATGGTGTGTGACAAGTCTACACAGTATGTGTGCGTGCTTACAAAGACAATGCCCGTGGGAGTTCACTGTGGCCAGAGATGTGATGCTATGAAACACTCCACCCTCAGCTTGGCACACATGAAGGTCCACATGTTTCTTCTCCCTCCCTCCCTCTTTTGTTCATGGCAAAAACATATTCAAAAATTAGTTTATTAGCTACAAAATAGTTGATTTACATTTTTCTGTATGTATGTGTGCATGTGAATAGATGTAAATTCAAATGCACACATACACATATCTTTACACTTTTCAATTTTCTTGGTTTTCTTTCAGTCATCTCTTTATTTGTTTTATACAACAGAAGAAAATATGAAAGTTCTGACTGAAGCTGCCACCTCCTGACAAATTAGTGACACAAATGGGGATTTGACATCACAACGGGTCAAAAGGGACTTGGTGGAATATGCAGCACACGATTTGAGTAACATTAGCAGCTCAAGTAGTAAAGAACTGCTCTTTCAAAGCTGCACACACGCAAAATACGCATACATAATTGAACAGGTGGAAGGTAGGAAATATAGACGACACATTCAAAGAAATAAAGGTGGATACTAATAGAGGGAAATACAGAATGGTTACGAATAGTGGGGTAGGAGGGTTAGGGTTAGTGGGCAGCAGCAGAAAGAAGAAGCAATATTATTTGTTTTCGATCAAAGTCTGTATCCGAAGGACCAATTCTCGACTAATTTTCAGCACTTGCTTAGCATTGTGCCGTTCTGCCATTTCTGTAAAAAAAAAAAAAAAAAAATACACATAATATAAGCTATCATTTTCTTTTTTGCATATCAAAATAAATGTTAACAATGAGAGTTAAGTGAGCTGTAAAGATAAAAATATCAACCTGTTCATCATTCAGACATATGCTGTCATTTTCTTTGTTGAGTATTAGTTTGGCACTAAAAGTTAATTCAAATGAATCCTCTGCCATGATTCAAACACTTGTCAATTGGTGCCAAGCAAATGACATAACCATTAGGCCATTGCTCTACTTTTTGATTAGAACCTGAATAGAGTTCCTTTCTTGGGAATTATTTTAATTAGTCAATTATAGTTTTTTTCTTTCTTCAAATAATATTGATGCATTAACTTCATAAAAAAAAAAATAATTTTCTTTGAATTTTTAATAAAACAGCAATCACTTTAAAGTTTATGACCTATTATTGCTTTTTATTTATTTATTTTTTTTTTTTAAGTATTTTTAGAACTAATTTTTAATTTCATTATTTTATAGAATAAAATACATTTTTTTTTTTTTTTTTTTTTTTTACATATGTTAAATGATATATTAAGTCAACAGAAAAAAGTCCAACCTGGTATTAAATACATTATTTTCTTAATTGTAAAATAAAGGCAATTTTTTTAATTAAATTCTTTATCTTTTGTCACCAAATCATTGAAGAAAATCCCCATCTTTAAGTAAACATCACAAAGTGTAACAAGAAGACTGGGCAGAAGAAGTCCAGGAAAACTGATTTCTCAACAGTAATTTTTAGTGATGAATGTAGAGCTACATTGGATAGATCTGATATTTTCATAGAAATAGTCAAGTAAAATTTATCCTACATTAATAACCCAAAACATTAGTCCATGTCCTTCCTAGGTGCAGCTTCAATAAATTCAATAGAAAATGTGATTATTCATTAAAAGAGATAGGTATGAGAATTGAAGACAAAATTCATGCAAAAAGGATCTTTGGAAAGATTTTTTTTTTTTTTTTGCCCGTATCTTTTGAATTTATTTATAAATAAAAATTTATCTTGTACTTAATTTGTATGCATAATGAAAGCTGATAAAATATCTATGTGAAATGCATATCATATATTGCTCAAAAATATCAGTTGGTTTATACCAATTTTATTTTAATTGACATGCATAATAACATTTCACAGTGTCTTCCAGCATTAGCAATGAACAAATCTCATTGTCAATCTTATGATATAGGAGGATTGTTGTTACTTGAACCTGAATTCAATTGTTTAGAGTTCAGAGAAGAATAAAGAACAGAGATTAGCATAAAAGGAAAATATGAAAATCAACTTATAACCTTTCGGTGATTGTTGTCTTATCAAAATATAATAAAAATAAAGTAAGATTTTCAATTTAGTTTTTGTTGAATTTAATTCATATTATCTGAAAAAACAGAAAAAGAAATATGACTAAATCAAATAAATACAAGGAGTAAGAAAAAAAAAAAAAAAACAAACTTAGTATTTCATTTCTTCTTATCTTCAAAGTAGCAGAATGCTAGCCTAATGTCATTTGCCTGCCTATTGCTTGGTTAGAGCTTTGAATAGACAGAAATTTCCACAGATCCAGTTCGTATCAACAGTCAATCATCAAAAGCAAAAGGAACAAAAAGGACTACTAGTAGTAAAACTGCCGTGGGCCGATATTAGAGATCAGAATTATTTTTGATTATGAAATATAAAATTAGAAGAGTTATGTAAATATAATAAAGAAGTGACATCTGTTCATTTTATAAAATTTTAATGGCAAAAACTCATGTTTTATGAATAATGTACCAGCATCTAAACTTTGTACATTTTGTTTCTGCTAAAATCAATTTGTTTGGTGCCAGTATCAAGAAAACTATTTTTTCCAAATCCTTTCCAATAAAGTTGATTATTTGAAAAATCAAAGGTCAAAAAGACAATAGTTAATTTTTGATTAATAATGTTTTAATATGTCATCACTTTCTGGTAGATGACACTGTATTTTGTTATGAAGGGCAGATGTTAATGTCAATTGTGAAATTGATATCCTGTAAGGACAAACTGATTATTATTGCATTTTAAATATTGTTCATCAAAACCAATCATTTGCATTACTTCTTACAGTGAAAATAAGTGATAATATTTGACTTAATAAAAATGTTTGATGTGGTAAAAAGACAGACATCACATTTATGTCTGTCTTTTAACCACATCAATTCTATCTGGAATTATAATGAAAGGAATATATTCACCATCAACATAACCAAAGGGGGTGGGGAGAGAGATGTTTTATGATGGATTAAATAATCATTATATATTTCCAGCATTCACTTATACTTTAATTCTTTGATTACAAAAAATAATTCTAATGTCAATACTTAAAGCCTTACCATTGAAAAATTTAATGATATCAGTAAAGTCCATGTTGTTGTCAAGGATAATGTCACGATAGTACTCAACTAAGGCCAGAGCAATGAAGAGAACAAAGTGTGCTGAGCTGATGTGTTTTGCAGCCCAAATTGTCTCCCATACACAGAACACATCATCATAAACCAATTCTAAAAAGAAATAAACACACACAAAAAAAATAATCAAAATATATTCAACATATTTAAAATATTGCATCAACAATTTTTTTAAATGTTTAAAATAATACTTAAATTATCATTGATTTTTTTTTTAATTTTTTTATTTTCATCTGCTAATGCACAATAAACAGATTTGCTGGACTAAATTAACTTTAGTCTAAGATTACATTTTGGAAGGATCAAAACTCATTTTCAGCAGCAGCTTGTAATGGACAATAAGAAAATAATCACAGATGATTTCAACAGTATATATATATATAAAAACAAAACAGGAGAGGATTGAATTCACTAACCTCTTTTAAAATCCAAGAGGAACCATCGGTAACAAAAGTAGAAATGAGTATAGTCTCCATTCTGGTGCATATGCTCAAATAATTCAGAATCAAGAATCTGAAAAATATTAAACATGTGGCAATTAGTTAATTTTTTTTAAGGTAATAAATGTAGGAGGAAGAGGAAGAGGTGGCAGATGTTATGTGAGAAGAAATTTCCATGTATCATGCAAGTTTGTCTCACCTGTATCAAAGAGCGCATATTTGCAAAGTGGTTATCCATGGCTCCACCATGAGGAAAGTTATAAGCCATCCGCTTCATTAATTCACAGAAACAACTGTATGTAAGAGCCTCTGTAAGAGGATAAAATAAAACACTTGCTAATGATCTACTTGTTTTATTATTACTCTTATTTCAGTAAGCTCAGATTTTAAATATAAAAAAGAAAAAAAAAAAAGAAAAACAGAGGATAAACTCATTAAAATTAGTTTCGAGTCAATCAAAGGCATTGAAATCTTTATAATGTGACAAGATGAATTTCTTTTTGTCAGTTCTTATAAATCTGAGAACTAAAAAGGCAAAATTCATTTGAAGAAATTGGTTATCAAAAGTTCTTCTCATTTTTCAGGTAATTATCAACTTGATTTCTATTTCAATCTAACAGGGAGTGTGATGAAAAGTTTTGCACACAATCCACTTTCAAAATATGACCAAATGACCAAACATTTTTTTAAAATCTCTTCTTAGTGAGGCCAAGAGCCTTTCAACACCCTCCTTGTATTAGTGTCCAGATCAGTGATTCATTCATGAAAATAAAACAATGTACTAGTGCACATAAGTAATATTAGTTGAAGAAAAACTATTTGGTTATCTTATATCTGTGTAGTAGCATACAGGGGTTGGGTAGATGGAGGTGCTGAAAAGTACTTGTACTGATCAAGAAGAATCATGGCCATGAAACACATATGCTGCTTTACATATTCAACACATTGTTGACATATTGCTTATAAAATTTCTTCAACCTTAAAAAAATTAAACAGTGTGGAGATGTGGTGATCATAGGGAATGTAATCATTGAACAAGGTTCAAATTCTGATCACAATAGCTTGGGTTCATTTTGTATTGAGATTCTTCGAAAAGGCATAAATCCACCTATCCTATTGTCAGATGTCTTTACATATGGTTTTACTTGTTCCATCTGCCAAATAATACTTAGAAAGGGGATGGGTACAAACAAATAAGATTCTTGCATGAGATATCATGAAAGAGAGCATTCAATAACACCAACAAACCCAATTGTAAAGAAAAAAGTTACCATCATCAAAGATAACCAACAAGGGAGCAACAAGGTCACACATTCCTTGTACATAACCAATGTCCAGATGCTCCCAAACATACCTGAAATTGAAATCAAAACAAAAAATACTTCTTTATGATTAGAAGACCAAAACATTGTACTGAAATGATTCAAGTGATTAATAAAGGTATCTAGTATGAAAAATGTTAGAAAAAAACTTGCCGTGATTATTTAGTTATGAAATGAAGACATATCAAATATTTTATAAAATGATTGTTTAGAAAGTGTATTCTTTCTAATATTCATAATTAATAATCTCTACAATAAAAATTTTATATAACTATTGGAAGATGATCAAAGTTTACCAATGTAAACATTCAATTTAGGACAATCTCAATTTACATCAGTTAACAGAATGGCTTGATACATGCAAAATGTGATTTATTATAATTATCTTAATTCTGAAGGAGTATTAACTTTTATAATTAATAATGAAACAGAAAAAATAATAATATGAAATTGTACATAAATGTGATTAACACATCTTTCCATTCTGCAGTAAATTTCTCTGATTCTGATGCAATCGTGTGAAGCTATAATTAAAAACAGTTTTATGCTAGAGTCCCTTTAATTAAAAATGTAGAAAATTTTCTTTCTAAAAATTCAGGTAATAATGTGAAGTAAGGAAAAAATTTTACTTTAAAGCTATTTCTTGGAATTTTTCATAAATGTAACATTTTAACTTTAAGTTAAAATAACAGAATAGAATAATACAGACACTAGAAAATGCTTATTAACTCTGCTTTGTAGGGTCATTTTTATTTTATCCTTGTTAAAATCTACAACTTTACATATGAAGGATATATCAAATAGACAAATGAATTAACATCTTTTGTAAAAGCTGTTAGGCTGCTGTTAAGCTCAAACAAGACACTTGATTAATGATTGAGTAATTAACCCTTTAGGGCCACAAACACTCAAATGCACCCACCAATTTCACACAAACACACATACAGATTATATATATATATATATATATATATATATATATATATATATATATATATATATATATACACACACGAAATTATAGGATTGGTGTATACAGAATAAATTCCAATAACCAAAAATACTATTCTTAAAAGAGTGCTCAATACAGAGTAGAACAAATAAAATTTATTCAAAAATTATAATATAAATATGTTATAAAATCACTACAAAAATAGCCATTTTGTTTCAACACTTCTGGTGTCTTAAAAAGTGATGGTGTTGAAAAGATTCAACACCATCACTTGATAAGACACCAGAAGTAATAAATTGTGTGTATATATATATATATATATATATATATATATATATATACACACACACACACACACACACAGACACAGAATTCATAAGCCATTGAATGCACCTACAATCAGGTAGCATTGTATTTCAATACACAGTGATTAACATTCATCACATGATCAATTAGAGGCACCAGAAATCTACAACTTTTACAAATATTATAGATATCCATATCTAATTACCAGCAAAGAGGTTCAATTTGGTATCACTTGAAAGAGAAATCAAGTTACTCTAATATAAATCAATTTTTAAGATTTGATTTCCAATGGTTTTTCAGAAATATCATTTTAGCTGCACTAACATATCACATTCAGAATTTTTCAACAATTTGGTCAGGACTTCAGGGAAATGAAATCTCTTAATGGCCGAGAGGATTATGCAATCCTAATTCTTCAATGATGATTAATTGAACAATGCAAACATTTATAAAAATCGAGGCATCTTATATTATTTTTAAATCAGTTTTTCTTTAAATTAAATTCATAAAATAACATGACTACCTACAACAGAATACAATAAAATACAATCAAGTTTTAAATTCTGATCAATTTTTCAATAAAGAATTTCATTCTAGTACCAAAATATAAATAGTTCAAAACTGGTATGGTTCAGTATTTGGGAGATTGAGTTTAATCAGATATGTAGATTTTAACCTTTTGTTACTGCAGCACTGAAATCAGGGCCTGTGATAAAGAAGCACTGTAAATATCAATTCCAATATAAAAACAGACTTGAGGAAATTAGTTTAAATATTTGAATAATCAATTTAGTGATAAAGAATTTGATTACATCAGGAATTATATGTTATATTAAGCTTATTGGGAATGGTCAGAACATGCTGCATGCCAACTATTTTTTCCAAGTTTGCTAAAAGGGAAACAGTAGGTTTTAGTGAGAATTGAAATTAGTAGACTTGATAAAATGTAGAATATCTGTCTATATTTCTGAGATGAGGTATTATTTACATTATTCGGACTATTGTCCTCATCTTTGTTGCCATATTTATTACAACGTTTTGGCCATTGTATGCTCCGGCCTTCTTGGTTGGAATGTCGAACTGAACCCTTTATTTCGCTCACTGGGGTAGACTGTTCTAGTTCCATGTGCCATGTTTAATGGATGTCAGTTATCAGTTATCTGCTGTTAATTTCCCTCTGAAAGTTCTCCACTTCTCAGCAACTATTTTTACCAGTGCTCATATTGCAATTTTGCTGTTATCATTGCTTTTCTAGAACAGTCTACCCCAGTGAGCAAAATAAGGGTTCAGTTCGACATTCCAACCACCTGAAGAAGGCCGGAGCATACAACGGCCGAAACGTTGTAATAAATATGGTGACAAAGATGAGGACAATAGTCCGAATAATGTAAATAATGTACATAATACCACATCTCAGAAATATGGACAGATACTGAAGGATCAGTACAGACCCAATATACCAAAAATATGGAGACAAATTGAAAAATCCCACCAGAAACTGGCACGATTATTGAACTATCTGACATACCTACACCGATGCAAAGACCTACAATTCATCCCTTCAGGCTTGGCACTAAGACTTCCCGTCAATTCAAGGAGAGCCCGTCTGGTCACAGAGAAAGCAGGACATGCCCTTGTTTGAGAGAGAATCCAGTACAATTGTTGGATAAAACAGAGACTACAAGCTCATATCTCCCAGAGACTCGAGGATTTCTTCAACAGAATTACTTCTGAAGAAAACCAGAGAAGGATCCAAAATGACCTGGATAAATCCTTCAGAAATGAATTTGATGTAGTCAAGGCTCACCAGGGACAAAAATTAAATAGATTGAAATATCAGAAGGTGATGCACAAAGTCCATCACCCACCAGTGAAAGCAGTAGTCAACATCAGCCAGTATCAGCTGAGTGCCTCTGAGAAGTCAGTATTGAATAAGGGTCTCAACTTCGCCACAACCATCAGGCGAGTACCATACTTGAACATCATTACCAGAGTCGAGGAGGTAATTTTGAACATCCCTCAGGCTGAGGTGGATGAACTGAGATGGAAAGTGAGACAGATCTTGAGAGAGCCAATCGCCCAGGTCTAACATAACAAAACTGGAGAATTGGTGATTGGATTAAAACAAAGGAACTAAAAAACATCATCATACTACCGGCTGACAAAGGTAATGCGACTGTAGTGATGGACAAATCAGATTATACAAGAAAGCTGGAAGACCTCATTAGCAATGGTAGCTACAGCAAAGTAAAAAAGGATCCTACTATGAAAACGAAATGCAAACTGTCACAGATCCTAATCAAGAACAAGGATCACTTCGCACCTAAGATGTATAGGCAGTTATCGCAGTGTTACACCAAGCTACCTCACCTCACATATACGGTCTCCCTAAGATTCACAAAGATGGTATTCCACTCAGGCCGATTGTTAGTTGCCAAGGCTCTGTGTGCCACCCTCCGAGTTGCTTCCTTGTAGATATAATTGACCCATTGATCGGAAAGTCTCCTTCATATGTCTGAAACTCCGCCCACTTTGTGGAAATAATCAAAGATGCTCCCATCCTATCCAACCTGATAGTGAGCTTGGACATGGTGAGTTTGTTCACCAAGGTACCCACGGAGGAGGCACTCTCAGTAGTCAGAGACAGATTGACCTCCAACTCTTCCCTAGAAGAGCAGACCAGTATTCCAATAGATAATCTGATGGAGATGTTGACTTTCTGTACACAAACAACACACTTTGGAATGGGATCACACATATATCGACAGGATGAGGGCTTAGCAATGGGCTCGCCATTATCACCAGCAATGGTGAATATATACATGGAATACTTTGAGGAAATGGCATTAGAATCTATATCTCTAAAGCCAACTATATGGTTAACGTACGTAGATGACACCTTCATACTCTGGCCACACCAGGAAGATGTTCAGGTTCTACTGGACCATGTGAACTCAATAAGACCTTCGATACAGTTCACAATGGAGAAAGAGAGTAACAACACACTCCCATTCCTGGATGTTCTAATATCTCGAACAGAGCATGGGTTTAAGACATCCGTATACCATAAATCAACATTCACCGGACAGCACCTCAATTTCAACTCCCACTATCCATACAGCATAAAGAAAGAGATTATCCACTGCTTACAACACTGAGCAAAAGTCACAAGTGGCGACCCAGAGACATTAGATAAAGAACTGGTCAGTATAAGTAGTACCCTACAATGTAACAACTACCCTGGGTACATGGCAGCAGCCCCCCAAAACTGGGATAGGTGGGTACAAGAGGAGGACAACAACACTCAGAAAACAGTCTGCCTGCCTTATGTGAAGGGGTTATCAGAGAAAATACAAAGGATCTGCGGTCCATATAACATCAGGAAAACCTTCAAAAGCTTGACAAAACTTTGCAGATATCTCTCCTGAGTAAGAGCCCCCACCCCCATAGAGGAGAACATGACTAAAGACTGTGTTTGCTATCCTGTGCAGCTGCGGAAAAAAAATATAAAGGGGAGACAGGCTGCCCCCTCAAGGTAAGGCTTCAAGAACACCAGAAAGCTGTAACACGAGGGGAAGTGGAAAAAATCAGTGGCTGACCACATATGGAGAGAGAAGGGAGATCACCGCCCTCTGTGGGATCAGGTTGAGATCATAGACAAGGAACACCATTGGAAAATTCGTAAACTTAAGGAATCAGCACATATGCTAGACCACAAAAATCTCCTGAGCTGACCAAGCATAGAAATGAATACCATATGGGAACCAGTAATAATGAGTGCCAGAGAAAAGCAATAATAACAATGAAAATTCCAATATGAGCTGTGGTAAAATCATACAATGAAAACAGCAAAAATTGCAAGATGAGCACTGGTAAAAAATAGTTGCTGAAGACATTAGATTTATAATACCCAGAAATTCATATACAGATGTCCTCAAGGACACATGGCACAGTGGATAAAAGCATTGGTTAGATCCAGTGACAGGACCCAAAGAGTGTGAGTTCAATACCCGGTTAAGGCAGTGGAGAACTTTCTCCAACCACCTGAAGAAGGGAGATAACAATGACTGACATCCATTAAAAAATAAAGGGCGTGGAAAGATGAGGACGGCCAGTCCAAAATAGTCAGAAAGAAAATGCTCTTAGGTCCATGAATCAATGCAAATAAAAATTTCTCTGAAGAATTAAATTAAAAACAAAAAATTCTGAGGACAACTGATAGGAAAATAGGTAAAAACATTTGACATCAATTGAGAGAAAAATATAAATGGATATAAAAATGGAGTGATCATTTGTAGAATGGTTTTTGTCAATACATGTTCTGAGATGATTGACTTAAACATCAAAAACGCATACAAAAATTGATTATTTTCAATTACTAAAACTCAAAATGATAGAATAGTTTTGTTTTTGCTACTTATATAGGAAAAAGAAAAGACAATGTAATAGCTATCTGTTCTGTATAACCAGAACAGATAGCTATTACATTAACTTTTGTGACAAATGGTTTTTGAGTCTTTCCTTTGTAACAATACAAAATTAAAATTAAATAAGAAGCAAAATAAGTCATAACAAAATTCATGAGAATGAAACAAATGCTATTTTGTATTGATATTTTACTAAGTTTAGCTTTTAACATAAAACAAAAAGGAAATTGGAAAATACAGGATGAGAAAATGTGCTGAGCTATTCTTCCAAATAGAAAAGGCCTGTTTTGAAATCAGTATTTCAAATATCGGCTTTTGTCTAAGCTTGAAAATAGACTGGCAGTGATGAGAAATACACAACTATCTCAACCACTAAACAGATTGTATCATGTAATATTACGTCTTAGAGTAGAAAATATGAAATGATTGAACAGTAAATAAGGATGCAGCTAGTAAAAGTTAGCATTGGCTAAATGGATGAGTTTGACTAAAATCCTTTTGTTAGTTGTTAAGTGTATCATGTCATGCAGACAATAGTATAGATTTCAACAGGATGCAGTTTGATGCTGCGTGAGACAAAAATAGGAATTCAATTGTTTGCTCATTATTTAATAGGCACACAGGCTAAAAAGAAAAATCAGTTCAAGGCAGAATCACGCAGGGGTGAAAAATACAAGTAAATTTCTGTTGAGGAGGGAATTGCATATGTTAATGTCACTTACTCTATTGTCCTACCAAAAACCAACACACATGACATGTGGTGGCTATATGGAAGTAATTGTCATTGATTCTGTAAATCAAAAAAGAAAAAAAAATTCAATCCATTCAAAGATTATCATCCCAAGATATAACCAAAATAAAGTAAGATATAGAATAAGGATGATACATATCATCATTAGTGGTAACTGTTATCAAAGACAAAAAAAAAGGTACTGTTAATGACCAGAGAGTTTTTAATCAACAATAGTAAATGAATGACTCATGAGAAAAATATTACTTTTGTTGACATCTTTAGGTGTTACATTAGTGTTTGATACAGAAAAGAGTCAGGCATAGATAGACAAAGTGAAAGATGATAAGAATGAAACATTGTGAAAGATTTTAAGTCTATAGAGAGACTTGTTTCTTTTCTTTTCAATAGAGAAACCAAAAGATAAAACTTTAAAATTTAATCCCAGTAGATGAACATTTTTTATTTTTAATAATCAAAATGGAATGGCAAGATGAAAAAAGAAAACATTAAAAGATGCACATAAATGTGTCATGATAATGATGATAAAAGAAAGGATGCTGAAATGTGCTCACAGCCCAATTCAATGACCAAATATGAGAATTAAAAAAAAGTCTTCCTGGCCAGCCTAAAAATTATTCAGCACTTTCTTGTATGTTAAAAAATAAAAATTCCTGAAGAAATAGCAATGTTATAGAAAGGGAAACATTCTTTTCTAAAACATTTTTCTAGAATATTAATAAATGCTTGACCTTTGAAATAAATGTACTTGCTATTATTCATTCTTAAGAAAGGAAAACTGGAAGATTACTTTCAGTAGTTTTACATTAAACGTATCTTGAAGCTGATGAGTTGTTGGGCTGTTTACCATGTGCCATACCAAAAGGCATAATACTGCAATGCTTGATGGAAATAGAGGAAAAGGAAAAAGTTTCAACTGACTTGTTTTTGAACTGTAAATTATATAAACCTAGTGGGTGCAGCATTATTATTATTTAAACATAAATTGAAATATACCTATTCATAAAAATAGTTTCAAATTTTGCATAAGGCTTCCCTAACATTCTTTTGTTTTATTCTTTACAGTTTAATTAAATATAGCATCTCAAACAAAACGGGATCAAATTGTCACATTGAAAATGACTCGTATGATGAATTGTGAGGTGATAAAACATTTGAATGTTGGTAGAAAAACTGTTTTTAATATGTGGGAAAAGTTTCAAGAAGAGCAATTCACTTCCAGGAAGAAACCATTCAGTTCAGTTCCTGAAGAGTTATTGACACCGTCAAAAAGAGAATGAAGAGAAATTCACAAAGAAGCATGAAGAGGAAGATGGCAAAAAAGTTGTATGTTTTGGATAGGTCACTAAGGTGTACTTAGGGCTAAAACCATACAAGATTCAAGAACAGCTGCTCTCCAGTGCCTCCAAGCAAAAAAAATGGCTTTTGGCAGGAAGGGGTGGAGAGAGGAAATATTGGAGTAGATGCAGTGTGCTGCAAAGCCTTTGTTTGGTCAGATGAGATGTTTTTTTACTGTGGAGGTGCTGTGGTCAAATACCAAAATGTTAGCATTTCTGACACTTCTTTAGGAAACATTTGTGAAGGTGTCAGTATACATTTCAAGTGAGAGAAATCAAATGGGCTACTGTTGCTTCAGGTGGCTTGAAATTGCCCTGACATTAATCCTATGGACTTTGAGATATGACCCATATTGGAGCTCAACATTTCACTTATCTCATACAAAAGTGAGTCAGACCTGAAAGAAGCTCTTATGACAATTGTGGTACAATTTGAGTGAAGATGGGATGAAGAAGTCATGTACTTCCTTTGAGAAGAGATTTTGAGGACTAAGGTGAAAGCAAACGGTGACTATTTTGAATTGTAAAATATATCTAAAATATTGTAAATAAGTATAACAATCAACTTGTAAACTTTCATTCAACCTAAAACTTGTTATTTTATGATAAAATGAATAATGGCTAAATGTATATGCTGTACCTGAGAGAAATTTAACATGAACATAAGCTAAGAGCAATTCCAAAATGAAATTTACTCATCAAGTAAAGCATAATAAATTTCCAAAGCTCCATCTCAGAATATCAATTGATCTTAAAAAAAAGAAAGAGAAAAATAGACTAATAGCACTGATGGACTTTACCTAAAAGTAACATATTTATTATTTAAGACAAATTTACTCATGTCTTCCATGCAAAAGAAAAAGAAAGAAAAAAGATGGCATTTTTAAATAAATTTTTTTATTAATTATTGTTGTATTATGCTCTTTTAAAGAATCAATCTTTTCATCTCCCACTTGTCATCACCAGTGCTAGGCACAGTACAGCCAGACAGACATTACAGAAACAAAACAACCAAATACCTTATATTAACTGCTACCTGATATTGTCAGTGCAAGGGAGATAAACAGAGTTTTCATTTTGCAATCGGCAACATTAAAAGTTTTATGCATTACTAACAGAAAAATATACAAATCCACTTGGTGTAAAATTTTTTTCTGCTCATTCACATGCTTCATATACACATATAGATATACAAATAATGTTTCACAAGTGAACACATCTGATGAAATTTTAAAGAAATAAAAAATATATGCAGAGAAAGTTTCCTCCTTAATTTATACTTTATTACTTATTATCATATTTTCTTTGGTCATGTTTTCAAGAAATTAGACTTATTATGAACAAAATGATTTGTTATCTTTTAGAAACGTCTATGTTATGTCTGTACATCAATAAGTCTCCACAAAATGATTTTTTATTGGAAGTGAGCATCAGAGTTAGGCAGCTTTTGATGCAGTAATAGCAATGTGCGCATGTGTGAAAAGTCATCTCTGCTAGTGCAGGTAGGCTTTTGTTCATGTCTGGTGAAAGTGAATTTATAATGGTAGGGATTAGGTGTCCGGGGGGGGAATGGTGTAGCTGAAAATTTGCTCTTTCCAATTGTATTATGGTGCTCCCTATATATGTTGGAGTTTACAACAAAATAAATAAGAGGCATTATTTTCAATGTGTGTCTATTTCATATTATTATATACATCATATTTAGTGGATGCATATATGTGAGTAGACATACCATTTTTTTTAAACAATGTAAATGATGTCTACTGGCCATTCAAAAATATTAATAAAGAAATTGTGTATATACACACACAGAGGACAAATTACTGAAAAGTTCTTGGCCTAACCAAGAAGGGATACCCACCAAAAGCCACACACAAACACACACTTCAAAAACAAGCATAAACATTCAATATTTGGAATATTTAGAACTTTGTCTAATACCTGAAAACATAAAAGTAATGTTGAGTTTATCTTCAAAATAATGAAAAAAATATATTTATCTACTACTTACGTGCACATAATGTTCCTTAACTTATCCAGGTTGGCGGGGGTGAAATACCAGTAATTACGGTCACACCGCTGCACATCCTTGTCAATGCGGTGGAGGTTAAGGGCAACATTATCAAGCAGTTCAGGCTGAAATACAAATGATTAAAATTATTTAAAGGTGTCAAAAAATATCATTTATTTGAAAACACAGGATGGAGATGTGTGTGTGTGTGTGTGTGTGTGTGTATGTATGTATGTAGAGTTTGGGAAGAAATATTGAAATACTTAATAGAAAAAAAAAACAGACTTATTTTTCATTTTATCATGGTATTTCACATTTATTAAAATGTTTATATGAAAATAATTTTTTAAGTCAAATGAAAATCTATACAGGCTTTTTTGTATTGACAAAATTATCTTTAAGTTGGAAAATGAATAAAAATGATGAGTAAGAGGGAATAAGAAAAAAATAAATTTATTGCAAGCAGTTATACTCATTTCTTATTGATTTACAGATTAATCAGATGGACTTGTTTTTCTCTAAATCTTCAAGATCTATACTTGATGAAAGTGTGCTGATCAACAAAGTCCTTTCCTGAAACTCATTTTTTGAATCATATTTAACCTGACTTCTTAAAGGAAGAAAAGGTGAAATAAAAGGACAAAGTTGGAACCTGGTGATGTTCACATAAGATGAAAAGAAATGATTTTTTAATAAATATCATTCATGCTTCAAATGCAAACTTAATTCTGTCTGGATTATTAGCATTCTGGTTGAAATCAACAGGAGTTCTTCATCATTTATTTTGCCAGTTATTATGGTGGACGTTATTCAGCTATAATAAATGAGAAACATCCACTAATAATACATTGTTTTCTTTTTTGGTTTATCATAGAAGAGGGAATAAAGTTTCTATTTTCAAGGTGGAAAGTTTTCATCTAGTAAAAATGTGATCTTCCTCAAAGTGTTGGTCATTAGTTTAGATTTCTTTCAATTTTCGTAATGTGACCTGCTTGTTTAGTTGATTTCTGGTTGATCTCACTTTGGTCACAAAAATTCAGCATTTATTATACTGCATGAAAATCATATAAATATTTTAGAATTAATACAAAATTTCTGCTCTAACATTATTCTAAATATGTTCTTTTTATTCTTCTTAGGCATTGGTGCAACCACCATTGATTTCTTAGAAATAAAAGTAATGAAAAAATGTTATAAATATTATGCAGAAAATCAGAAAGAAAAAGACAAAAAACAAATGTTGCAATTTCAATGTCATATCAAGTTCCATCATTTTGTTCAGAAATTAGATAAACAGTCCTTCATATGGGATGGGGAACCCAAGGTTTTTATTATCTCTTGTTTAAAAAAAAAAAATTGCAGAGACAATCTCATTACATTCAGAATAATGCCAGAAGAGTGGGGGTAAATCACCTTAAATGAAAAAAGGGCTTTTAATTTTGATAAAATATTTTCAGGCTAAATAAAATAAAATTTTAAACCTTTCCCAAATAATTTAAACTGGATTAATAACAGGTTTACTAAAGATGAAAAATGCTTTTACTAAGAATGAAGCCACAATGTTAATATCTCTATACAAGGTACGAGCAAAAGTAAAAATTATCCACACTCATAGCACAGATATGTTATGGTGAAAGTGCAGATAATTTTGAATTTGCACTCATAGTATTCAATATGAAAAGCAATATTTATACAATGTAGTATTCAATATGAAAAGTTATATCTATATTGGTAAGTGTCACATAAAAAAGGAGAACAACAATACAGATCAAAACATTCATCTTTACAACATTTCTCATATTTTCATCAATGTCTATTTTACTTGTATGGTATTATGACTGCAATACAACTACAATTAATTAAACTACCTAAACAGCATCAAATAAGTACCATATTAAAGTGTAAGCAGTCTATGTAAGATCATACTGAGGATTAGGATAAATGACTGAACTTGAAGTTGTTATCACAACATTTCAGTGGTTCAATCTTCAACCTTCTCGTAGACATGCAATCTGTGCAGCAAAATGGGAAAAACATGGTTGTCATGAATATACCAACTAGATGAATCCATTTCAACACCAGTAAGTACAAAAATGTAACTTTGCTACCACCAAAGTACCCTGATGATTCTGGACTATATGTACTGTGGCATTGCCTGGTACTATTGCTCAATAAAAACACAGGGTGTTGAAATCCATACAAACTCAATTTATACCTATATATGCAGCTGCCTTCAACTTGTTTACTCTTCAACTGTCAATTAACAGAGAGGTCAATTATTCTCAAAATTTTTGTCTCTGAAATTTAGAATCATCTTGGAATTGATCATCTGATGACTTTGTAACTATTTTTTATCACAAATTATGAAGCCTTAAGTAATAAATGTAAAAACAAAATGCTGTGAAAAATATAGCAATTCTGTATCATTTTAAAGCAGAAATTTGTTTTGTATGTTTATTAAATATGTGAATAGATATCCAAATTGTCATGTTCTACTGATGAATGCTATTGATAAAAGAGGATCTTAATTTTTGAGCTGATCATGTAAATGATTCATGTATTATGAGCACTGGCAATTAAAAGGATGATCTCAAAAAAAAAAAAAAAAAAAAAAAAAAACACAACAAATTTATGTTGCTTCAGGTTTTTAAAATATAAGAATGCTGTCAAAAATGATAATGAATTTTTCACAATTCAACACATGAAACTTCATACCACATGGAAATGCTTTCAGAATGCATTTCTCAACATGAAATAAAAATAACAATAAGTATATTCATCTGAAGAAATGACTAAAGTTCTAATGATACCTCATGTCAAATATATAGAAACCTGAACATGACACATGAAAGGATACCTCCTTTTTTTCTATTGCAACTTTCAAGAAACTAGCTTTCAGAAAAAACTACAAGAAAATATAGATATGATACTTCCTTATGCCCCACATTCACATAGTACGATCAACACTGGTAGAATTTACAGCAACAGCATGACTGAGAGCAGCTGTACTTACGTTGGTCCTTAGCGTCCTGTGTTTGACAGCCTAGACAATAGAGATGAAAATATGGTTGGCTAGGCTGAGGCATCATATCAACAATATTGGACGATGTTTTCACTGGAGCAGCACACGACAGCCACCAGAGAATGCGGGTAACAAACCAGTAAGGGCATCGCACACTGACACATTAAGTTTGACCACAGATGGATAGGAAAGCAACAGGAACATTAGTGGGAGGTGGACAAAGAGATGGACACACAAGGTAGATATGCAGTTTGATGATTTTTTTTCTTTTTTTCTACTTAGTTATTTGTGTTGGGCATAGCCTTGGGACATTTGTTCACACTGCACTGTTTTTGCTGTGTCCTGTTATTGCTGCATTTTGTAATTTTCATAAAAATCCCACTTTCCAAGGAAATAAAAATCAGTGTATGGCTAATTTATTCTAATCTTCATATCTGTGTCCAAATGTACATTGTATATACATGACCAGAAATTTCTTGTGTGTTTATACTCATATGAATCCAGCAGAACCAAACTGTTTTTAGCTCATTGTGTCTGTGAAACAGAAAAACAAATGTACCTTTTGTGAATCTCTAAAAGAGAATTGATGAATTGTGTGATTTCTTTTTTTTTTTTTTTTGGCTTACCAACATTTTGTGGGTTATTTAAAGCCAAAACATTTTTCAGATTCTAAGAAGAATTATTTTTTGTAAGTAAATATTGCATTAACAATTTTTTGAGAATAACGATGATTTTTCCAGATACAAGTCCTACTATTTAACTCATAGCTGGAGGAAGGAGAGGGATTCATACCTTTCCCAAGGTTATTTGTGCATAAGTAAATGTAATGAATCTGACTGGAATTTGAACATGGCTCTCCAATTTCTCATTTTGAGCTAAAAGCAGAGAACCTAAAATAAAACTGGTCACAGATATGAGTGAATAAATGACACCTGATGATAATCAGTGAATAGTCTGATCATAATCATTGTGATAACAGAAGAGACAAGTTCAAACAGTCATTGATAATGGCTGTTTAATAAGCGGAACAACAACAACAAAAAGATTATAAAAGAGAACTGCAAAGTAGCATCTGAATAAAATAGCAAAGCAAATAGGATATGAATTGGGATGAAGTATGGATTAGAATCCAACAGAATGATAGGATAAGGAAAAAATAGGAAATGTTTATAAAATTAACGTTTCACTTTCATTTAAGCTTCATCAGAAGAAATTTTTTTTCTTTCTGATGAAACTTAAAAAGCAAAACATGTTAATTTTATAAATGTTTCCTATTTGTTCCTTATGCTCTCATATTGGATATGTAAAGAAGAGGGAAGAAAGGGTAAACAGTGTCCTTCAGATTGAAGCTGTCCAAATAAAGGAGGAGTTAGAATGGCAGGATCCATTATGAAAGGTGCAAGCTCAATCAAGGGACATCATAAACAAGCATTGATAACATTAAAATTGAATTTGAAGTTGATGAACGAGAGAGTGAAAGTTTAAAATAAAAATAAAAAAGACATGACAAATGATATATATTATAATGAATCCTCTGTAACACAGTGCAATCAAACACCAATATTAAAATGCATAAAAAACTTGTAATCTTATTGAATAAAAATAATCCAATTTTTTAAATAATTATCAAATACTATTCACTTTATTTCTGGTTGAATACAACTCAAGTCTTCTGTTTGCATTAAATATTTCCATTATTCTGGAGAGAGAGAGAGACACGCAGAGAGATAGAGAAATGCTTTCGAAACTGAATCCAAGTATAAAATCAATATTCTACAAATTTCACAGTAAACAGATCAATGTCTTGATTATAAATAGATTATTTCTAGTATTTTTAATAGCATATTCATAAGTTTAATTTTAATAGAAATATCAAAGAACTGTAAAGGATTATAATTTTCATAAATCAGCAGAGGATAGCAATGTTGAACGACTCTTCCCGACCAAGCACAGAGTTAGTCAATTTGAAGGTCAGCAGGGTGTGTTCTAGTTCCACCCCAGGAAAGGGAAGCAAACTATTTCCCCCACCACTGCCCATTCTTTATTATCTTTAGACAAAAGGACACAAAGGCACTTTGTGACAATATCATCATCATTTTTAAATTTTATAAGAATAAA
This sequence comes from Acanthosepion pharaonis, assembly GCA_903632075.3. Classification (NCBI taxonomy): domain Eukaryota; kingdom Metazoa; phylum Mollusca; class Cephalopoda; order Sepiida; family Sepiidae; genus Acanthosepion; species Acanthosepion pharaonis. The sequence goes on from CAHIKZ030001872.1 coordinate 347,835, forward strand.
TAAATTTGGTATATTGGGGAAAGTTGACAACTCCTCATGAAAACCTTTAACCCCCACCTCCTGTCAATGTGATTCAAATTAAAATTGGGTTAAAAAATTTGAGGCCCTGTGCTAGTCCAAATAGAAAGGTATATAAAAATAATAATTCCTTATCTCAAAACTTCCAGTGTGAGTACTGTATATTTATAAATTTCAATTTGGAAGGTGTGGGAGTGGGTATGATGTGAAAGAAAAATCTTAAATAAATGCTTCTAACAAGATTCACATAAAAAAAAAATTAAAATTAAGTTTATGATTTTACAAAGGCAACTATGTAATGTTCTTATTTAAAAGCACAAAGTGTTTTGCTAATGGATGTACCCTACCCCCAGCAAAATATAATAGGTGATAAAAATTATAACCCCAATGATATTGACTGAAACCCTGAAAGTATTTACACTTTTTCAGAATTGTAGCAATGGCAGTTAAATATTTGTTTTTATATTATCAAGTTTAAACTATAAGATGCTTTTGCCATAAAGCACTTAAAAAAACAAATTCTGAAAATGTACATCTATTTCCAAATTGTAATTTATCAAAAGCATATGTTTATACATCTATGTGATCAAATGTCTGTTGTGAATGTATATTTAAATCTATTGAAATACTTACAGAGTAAATGCCTCCATTTGAGGCTGGGGAAGCAGGGGAAATGAGACTTTCCTTTGATGCAGATAAATGACGAGCATTTTCTATAAAAGGTAAATTAAAAACAATTATCAAATACACACTTAATTCTAATGCAACAAAAACATTTAAATTATCTATATTGAAAAATTCTAATAGTTTATTGATCAGAAAACATTCTTACATTCCAATTGTAATTCTAAAACTAAGACTAAAACAAGTGTTTTACATCCGAACCTGTTTGTCATCATGGTACATAAATATGCTCACTTTTGTATTATTTAGTCAAGTGGAATGTTCACAGATGATCCACTGTAGCTGCATGGGAGACTTTAGGATTCTCTATCTTTGACAAGTGTAAGAATATTAAAAAATAAATGGAACAAGCTCTTGATACATCATAAATTCACAATAATTAAAGTTAATTTGTTGCTTTATTATTATGATATTGTAAGAATGGATTTTGAAACAGGAAAAACTGGGTGCCAACAGCTTCAACTTAAGGAAATTTGTAAACAAGATCTCATATTGTTTAATATCAACCCTTTTACCTGGAAAATCACTGTTCAATACCATCCTCAATGGCAGCAGCCAATCTGCAGTGGGCTGTTGATATATGAGACTACCTTGGCTCATCACAGAGAGGCCAAAATAACAAAGAGGAAGTGCAAACAGCAGGAGGGCATCACCACTACATTGAGACTTGGGACATCTGTGGCCATGCTTGCACATCACACATTAGGCTTTGCAGCCACATGAGGCACTGCATGACATGAAAATCTGACTCAAGCATGGAAAAATCTATGATTTTTACAGAGTGCGATAATGCCAATGACTATAAACCTTGTTGTTACAACATCAGAATGGAGGCTAACTGGCCAAGTGATGGTTATTGACAGAAATTCAGTAAGAAGGAAAATTCTTGTTTCAATAGCAGAATGGATGAAATTCTGTAGCAACACCTGTCAAGTATGTTAGAGAAATTGATTTTGTGGAAAATAAAGGAGAAAAAAATGACTAATAAGTACAAGGTTATCAAATTACATCATAAATGATGGAAAAAATGCTAAACTTACATTAGAAATAGTTCACAACTACAGGATATCCAGTAAAAAAGTGGTAAATTCAGAAAGAAATTTATTTAGCTATCATGATTTATGCCCAAACTGAACAATCATCATAGATATTCAACACAAATTTGTAAGCATGGTAACCAGGAGGAGGCAGTAGCTTTATTCAAGGTCAATTATTCATGAGAGATAAAACATTGATAATAAATTTGCCACTTTTTTTACCCTGTATTTTTAAGTGAAATAATTTTTGCAGCTACTTTTGATAAATAAATGTACAAATAATAGTTGTAAACTTTTTTAATTTATAGAAACATAATGTATGAGTAGCAATCCTGTTATTATTTATGATGCAGACTCTAGACATTTAATGAATTTGTACCTTATGACTTTTCTTTGGTTATTTTATGAATATGAAACTAAAACAGTTCATGGCTGATATCTGAAATGGGTTTTCTTTACAATAGGTGAACAACTGGTAATTAGTTTCAACACTTGAAAATTAATTTAAAAAGAGAGATCAAACAAAAGTTTAAGGTATAAAATCTCTTACCAGATCCTGTAGAATTAGTCATATTGTCATTTTTTTTGTCATTTGGTTCTTCATCTTCAGGAACCTCATTCAGATCCTGGCTTTGGCTAAGTCGCTGAGCCTCACCAGACTCCCCTCCGCTAAGATCATCATCCACGCCAGCACTGTCGATGGACGTTTTTGTCACAATTATACCACGATCTCGATCCAAGCTGCCATCATGCGTCAGCTTGGAAGCATCGGTGCTTTCTGAATCCCCAGCAGAATCCAGCTTGGAACGATCTGGGAGAGACCCCGGGCGAGCTATGGAATCCCCAAGACCATCGTCGGGGCTGCTGTCAGGGACGTCGTTGCCCTCACTGTCACAATGCTCTGCATTGTCGACTTCCGTTTGAGTGTCATGGTCTGCTTTTGGGGCATAGTTGTAAATCTCACGGCTGCTCCATTTGCGTTCAGCAGTTGGGGTTGTACCTGCAGTTGAACTCTCTTCAGGGAGCGTTTCAGGGTGGGACGAGTCTTCAGAATCAAAAAAAAAAAAATGAAAACATCATTGCTGAGGTTTTGGAATAAGACATGCACCAATGGAATTTGACCAAATTTTCTGAGGACAGTTTGGCCAGATTGGCAGCCATTATTTCTTTGTCTCTTTGTCGGACAATAGCCTCAACGGCCAACCACTCTGACATTGTCTGCTCATAAGCAGTGTGCACAGCAAGGTCTGCTGCTTGCCGCTCTTCTTCACTCCCACTGAACTCATAGTGACCTAACAAATATGGCCAGACCTGTAAAGAGAAAAATTCTCATTAAAATAAAGAAAACAAATCAAGATTGACATCAAGTCAATGTTTAATCTAACTATAGGAAATGAAACCTAAGAAGTTAGTGATTACTTACCTCTTTCCGAATTTCATGAGTAACACCACCATAATAAACTAAGCGATACAATTCATCTGGATTAGCAATCTGAAAAAAAGAATTAAAAATGTTCTTAGTGCTGTCCAATTAAGAAATAAATGCAGAACTGTTTTAGTTTTTTTCTTTTACTTCAATGCTGTTACCATGAAATCCATGATTCAGTTTGGGATATTTTCTTTCTTCTAAAATACTGAAACTGTTAATTTAGGTACCTCCACGAGAGCGCTAAAAAAAGAGCATAGCATGATGAAAAAGACGCCAAACTTGACGAAAACAAAATTTTATCGTCTAAATGTTTGTTATTATTAAGAGGAAAGGTCAAAGTATTTTTGGGGTATTTTTTCCATTTTTTAATCGTTCCTAGCACGTCCGAAATTTTCGTTAAAAATCTAGTTTTTTTGAGTCAGCAAAATTGACCATTTTTTTCCATTTAAAAAAAAAACTGGAAATCTGACTTTGAAATTTATTTAAATATCAATTATCATTTTTCAAAACTTATTTTAAGAAAATCAGAAATTATAATGTTTATTTAAAATATTTTGAACCAAACTTAACTTAGCTTTTGTGCCAAAAAAGATGTAATTTGAAAATAAAACAAAGCAGGTCATAAACTTTCGCGTCTCTTGACATGTGATGAATGATATATTTACGAATTTCATGAGGCTAATTTGTTCTACGGAAGGAGAAAAGTGAAATAATTTACATTTACGTGAACAAATTATTTACCCTGTTTTTTTTTTTAACGAAAAACTTTCAGCGGTCTAATTTTTTTTTTTTTTTTTTTGTACTTAGCTTTCACCTTTACGTTTATGATGCTTTTTATGGGAAATATATTGAAGTAAAGAAATTAAAATAAAACTGCTAAGAGTGACATTAAATTTCATATTTCTTAAGAAAGGTATCTAATTAATTCATAGGTACCTTTCTTATGAAATTTTATCAGAATTGTACATAAAATACTATAATTTTATGTACATTTATTACATTCTACTGTTATTTGTATTTGCATTCATTTTATTATTAATTTTTAGGTTTCATTTATGGTAAAATGTCATAACTGACATTAATATAAAAACAAGATCATATAATTTTCATAAGATGATACTGATACTTCTCAGTTGAAATTGAAAAATCAAATTAACTTCTCCACACGTGTTTCGCAAAAGTAAAGGCCTTAACAGCGGAGAACAATGCTTAACTCAAATAACGCAACTTAATTATATTCTGGTTGGTCTTCCGTATTTTATAATTACAGCTCGATTATAAGCACAAAATTACATTTCTTAATTACTGGGGATCTTCTGATTAGTCAAAATGATACAATTTACAACGCGCTAAAAAAAAGATCTATCTCATAAGGACACTTATGAAAGCCTGTGCGGCTTTTAACTAATTTTATAATATTTTAACAACTTAAATGTAAAATCTATTATAATTAATGAAATAACAAATAATTGTATTAAAAATTCATTTTTCATCGAAAAAATTTTTTTGCTTTCAGAAAATATTGTCCATATTCATAAAAACAACTAAAAGCAAATAAAAGCATTTGAAATTAAATAATATCTTTGTTTTATTGAGTTTTGTATGTTACAATTCAGAGCTGATTTTCAGGTACTGCGTATCCAATTAAAAAAAAAAAAAAAACATGATTTGCATTCCTCAAAGCCCTGTGCTTTTAATTATTGTAATCACTAAAACCGATGCGATCGAATTTCTAGCGTTTTCATAAAATTAGTTATGGGGGGTAATAAATATTTAAAAAAAATATTTCTACCATGACTTTCATAAAAAAAAAACATATTTATAATAATTTCGATCATCTGTGAATAGTTCCTGAAAGTTTCATTAACATCCGATAATTATTTCTATTTTTGCACGATTTTTCAAATTAATGTGTGTCATACAAAAAAAAACGTGCTAAAAATTGTCTATGTTATTTACTAGTTCCGCTGATACAAATAGAAAAAAGGTTTTTTTTAATCAAAATTTAGAATGTTCTAAAAAGAAGGAAAATTTTTTTAAAAATAATTAAAAAAAACTTTGGTCTTTCCTCTTAATAATAACATAAGCATTTAGACAATAAAATTTTGTTTTCGGCAAGGTTGGCGTCTTTTTCATCAAGCTATGTTCTTTTTTTAGCGATTTCATGGAGGTACCTATGTTAATTACATAACAATATTTGAAATATTTGTTAATTGTTGAATTTGTTTTGATTATTTACTCATTTACTGAAAAAAAAAAAAAAAATATGGTCAAAAAAAAAATCTGTTAGTTAATCACAACTCATTCATTACAATATGCCCAATCATCATGAGAACTTATCCATCACCTTTCAATCCTACATATACCACAATACCACAGTCACAGGGGACCTACAAAACACCCATGACATAAAAATTCAAAAAACGTTAAAATGTTTTGTTTTTTTTTTAACAAAAATATATAAAAATTTATATAATAATGAAAATTACGGGGGAGGGAATGAACTAAAAAATACAACAAAATATTTAAACTAAAACAAAACATATGTTAGTAGGACCTGTCCAGCCCTCAGAATAATAAGAGTGGCCACTGTATTGTGCCATTTGACAGAGTCAAGCAGCATACTCATTAATGGAGTGGGAAGAAAAATTAAATGGTGGAGTGGGAAAAATCAAAGTCTGACCCAGTTGAGATGAAAAAAAGGGGACAAACTGGGGAGGCTGGAAATCTCAACATGGATCATAATGAAAGAGAGTGCTGGGAACAGGCCAGAAATATCATTTATTCATATTAACTAGGAAAACAAATAGTTAATGACTTAACTAGGAAAGGGTTCATAAGAAACTGCCCTGTTTCATTAAGAAGGGAAAATCTAGGCTAGCCCCATTTATGTGAACCAGGATGCCATAGATATCGACCTTTCGCTGAAATCTGATGCCCAAAGAATCCAACCAAATCCTGATGAGAATAATGCTCATATTGCAAGGTTCCCTCTCATTTACAATGACCACACCACCATTCTTGTCACGGTTAGCAACATTAGAAACAACATCCGTTTCACCCCAGAGAACAGGGCAACACATTATCACATGTGTATGCAAGATAAATGGACACAAGCTGATCAGGAGCGATATGAGCCATCAACTTGTGGCCAGACCCAGAAAGGGTGCACATGAGGACGATGGTAGAAAGTGTGTGCAGCCATTTCTTCTAAGCCAAGGTTACATTGATGACAATCAGGCAAATCTACCCTGCCCCATCTGAAGGCTACATTATTGAGAGCATGTTCTGAATCAATTACCAGGTAAGTGAAAACTCATGGTTTCTGAGATAGTCTGCCACTGATGTCCATAACCAGAAAGAGCACAACTCTGATGCTGACAAACCAAGCCGGCCACAAAGAAGGTCCTTAACGACCATCCTCCACTAATACACGATACAATAGCCTACAAAGGTCACTGGACTGAGGAATGAAAATCTGTCCAGGAATGTCTACAAAACATTTGTCCCTCCCCTTTTATAGGCAAACACACTCAAATGCATGCTGGGATTTTTTCTTAGCCAATAAAATAGGCCAGTTTGCAATTTGACATGACTCAGTCCCGATCTGCCTTGTTTAGAAGACACAACACTACGTTCACTTGTCCGAACTTGCTTTTGTGTATCAATACCAATTCTTAGTTTGTGAACTTTTTGCCTTCTTATTGTTAATTTGTCTTTCATATATTGTTTGTTTGCTTGCATGATATTATTTCATTTTTGCCCTGTTCCTTTTTCTTTTTATTGTAAACTTATTGTTAAATCTGTTTGTTGGACAGTTCTGATATTTATTTTATATTTGACCATGGCTACTCACTCCACACAACTGTATACATATATCATGCAATCCACTGTCAAGATGAACAATGGTGTAACAGCTTTTACTTGCTACAGCATGAAAAGATAAGGTAGGTATGAGAGTGATTTCCTCATACTTTTACTCTTTTCCATCAACATACCAGTAAGGAATCATTTTGTCAACATATCTGATAATGAAATAAAACAATAAAAAAATGTTTGAATCTGTCAATTTTGCTTTCTCTACTCAGATCTCTTATTCAACCAAGAAACTTGAGCAAACTGAAAATGTGCTCTATATCCCCCTCTGCCCCTCTCTTATACAGACATTTTGTAGGAATATGTAAAAAAACATGATTTACCAACTATGGTCAAGCTTCAGGTGCTCAACTTAATTATCAATAGTAAATGTGTTCTTGTTATAATGCATCTATTGCTAAATTCATGACATGTGCTCTAGAGAACGCATTTTTAAATTTGCTAAATTCCTTATACAATAAATGGACAAAAAATTGGAATCTGATAGCGATTAATGACAAGTGAGATTTTTATCATTTTATATGACAACAGAAAGAAAGAGATAATAAATTGGGCAAATATTTTAGAATTCTTTAAACAAATGCTTTCTTTTCAACATGAGAATATTACAAACAGAAAAATGTTCTTGCTCCATAACAATAGATGAAATCACTAAGCAATTTCATTTAATAATAGAATAATTTATTTCCACAATATTAGAATATTATTTGCTTTCTATGTTTATTATTGCTGTGCAAAATAATTATATTGATGATGCAAGAACCATGCATTGTATAAAGCAAATGGAGAGAGAAAAAAGTTCAGGGAACAGTAACCAATTTACCTTTCCATCTTGGCAGATTTCTTGCCATTTCTCAGGAGTAAGTCCCAGGTTGGCATTACAAGGGTGGGTAGGTGAGACAATGCTATGGTGAACCAAGCCAGACAAGTGTGTACGCACAGTCTTCAAATGACGACAGTGTGCCAACCCTAAAATAGAATACATAAACACACACACACACACACACACACACACACGATAAAAAGAAAAAATATAAAAGTTACAAAGAACAAATATAAACGTTACAAAGAAAAAATATAAAAATTACTATTTTCTTTAAAACAAGACAACGTTTTTTAGTAACACAAATGAACTAGGCAAGATGCCTTACATAAAGAACTCAAAGTGAGTCAGTTGGGAAGAATTCTAATGTTGTCATGGTGGGTAGCCTAAGCAAGACATAATATTATAATCACTAGGAGTGTGTTATAACAGTTACAAAGAAAATGAAAAATATAAAGCTAGCAAATAAGAAAATAAAATGTGTGTGTGTGTGTGTGTATATAGTAACTTAGTATTTAATTTAGTCAATTCATACATAAACAAATTGTAATCTTATTTTAAGATTTTATATTTATGATAGCCATGTTTTGATCACAAGATAGATATTGGTGTTATTAGTGTGAAGCACTTAGATAATGTGAATGCGATCTTTGTTATGCATTCTTTATTCCTAAGTTTTAATCTCACAGAAAAGTGCTTTTCAGTATTGTGTATCCATGAATTTGGTCTTATTGGAAAGTCAAATGAACAATTTTTTACCATTATGCATATGCACAAACATGTATATAAGGCAATTATTGTAAACATATTTACATTGTAGCTTCTAAAAGGATATTGAATTCATATGCTGATGGAATATAATCATACAATGTTGCTAAAATATAAACAAAAACAGTCTTTTTTACTCTGTTTATATTTCAGCAATTCAACAAAGAAATTACAAAATTCAAATATTTGATATTTTAAAAAGGTTTACAAATAAGAAACTGATTTGTGCACAAATGTAAAATGCAATTTTTTTAAAAATTGCTTTAAATTCTTTCAAATATTTTGAATAAATTACTGACTTTTTATTTAATTTGTTTCTTTATCCTAAAATGGTTGTGAATTATATTTATTGACAAGCCTACATATGTAAAAATTTAGTCTTTTTATGATATTATCCCAATTATTGCAAGTATTTACATGCACTGTAAATCAAGAAACAACTTTATTCAGCCAATAACTGTTCTTGAGGCTGCCATAGTGATGAAAATAAATTCTAGAATTAACTGCCCAGCTTGAAATATAAAAAATGTCATGAGAAAGAAAGAAAGAATGTAGTTATATACCTAAGAATCAGTAAGTAGCATTATTATTTGTAATTAGAACGAGTAAATAGAGTTATTTGGTATTTACTAATTCACTTATAAAATGTTTTTAAATTAAAAGATCCTATTTTGAAAAAGGAATAATCTTAAAAATTAATTTTCCATTTTTCCCATAAATACCTGAAATGATTTTTATCTGAATCGAATATATGATTTACAGTATTTATGGTTGTAGAGGTCTCAGTATACAGCAGTTGAATCCTCATTAAGTGTTCTCTATATTTGGCCTTGTGTAAACTTAGTGTGACACAATTAAAATTAAAAACCTGTACATAATCTATGTATCACTTTTAGAATTATTGGGTTACATAAACATAACAGAGAACTTTCTGCCATATATGCAACATTTTGACATTCAAAGATTATCTAACAGATTTCTTTTATTATTATTATTATTATTATTATTAATTAGGTTTTGAAAGATTTTTTTCACTTTCCTTATATGATTCAAATTTTGGTGATTTGATTTTTTTGTTCCTTTTATTCCTTTCCAAAATGATTTATGCAATGAACAATAAAGATCTTTCAATAAGAATTTGACATTAATTTAAAAAGCAAATTCAAGTCATTTGATAAAAAAGGCATTTTCCAAATATTTCTTTCTTTCAGGAGTATGCATGATTTTATAATTTCTTAACCAGGATTATTTTTTTCAATGTGTAACCTCTTTTTCAATATTAAATTCAACCACAAATTTTGAATTAAATAAAAACAAACATATGGCATCTTCAGAAATTGAACCCATAGGATGTCCCAAGAAAATATTTATGATTAATGTCATTTGTTAATTTTTGTAAATAATACAAAAGTCATTTGTTCTATAGGAATACTTTTAGGATCCTTTGTCCTGATTTCTAAAAAAAATTACTGTGTCTCTTGAAAAACATATTTTGAATTTAAAGGTTAGTTAAGCTGATGGAAGGTTTCAAGAATTTTTTAAATGTAAAAAAATATTATTATTAAAAGAGTTGAGGCAATTTTCAATAAAAATAATTTTGATTGATGAAGATAGGAAAGAAGAGACAGAAGAATATTTGGGGCAAATTTAGCAATTCATTAAATCTAATAAAATATACTTACATCCATAAAAGGCTCGTGATATGATTTGATTCTTCATTGTATCACACAGCTGTTTGATTGTGGCTCTGCTTGGAAAGAGATGACAACCAAACTATTCAATATGTCAAGGAGAGGATTACTAAAACTTCAGAGAACTCTTTTTGTTTTTTCACTCTCTTCTGTTTTTTTCATCAATCAACCGAAAAAACTAAAACATAATTTGGTAAATAGCATATTCATTAATATCTCCATAAATGTAAATAATTGACAAAGCTGATTTTTATTTAGCTTCTCATAGTCGTTACCAAACATTTATCTTTGTTAGAAAGAAATTATTCAGATAACAGTTAGGATTTTAACGACATCTTTTGCAGTTTATTTGTAAGCTTTAAAATGACAACACTAGATCAGCAAGTTTCTAAACAATTTCTAGCTTATGTTATGTTGACTTATCAAATTATTGCTTTTACGTTGATGAATGCAGTCAATGCTTAAAAAGTCATTCAAAATTACAGAGCTCTAAAATATATTTTAATTCCTTTAAATGTATAAAATGATGAATATTTTTCTCAGAGATAATGTAATTGATTTAAATAGTTCCCTAAATTTAGAAGAGGGACACAGATATTGATTTGCCAGGAAAATATAGTGCCAAATATAATTTTATTTAATAAAACCTTTCTAACTTGGCAAATAAGTAATGATAATTTTTTGAAAACATAACTGTCCTTTTATCACCTTTGTGTGTGTGTGTGTATATATATATATATATATATATATATATATATATAGTTATCTATATCATTATCATAAAAAACTACAGAAATAAATTGATTTTAACATTAAATACATATTAAAATAGATTCAAATTGTGGTTGATCTTGATTTTCACTTTACCTTTATTGTATCTCCAGTATCCAAAATGAGAGAATCATTTAATCATGTACATATACTTCATACTTAAGCAAATTGTATAAAAAAAAGTCAACCACTTCAAACTAGAGATGAAGAAAAGAAAATGCAATCTGAACTGAATCTATTGGATTTTATTTTTAAAAGTTATTGCGAGACAAAAAGGTGTAAGAAAATGAGCTCTTCAGATAAGAAACAATGAAAACAATTATTTCAATAATAATAATAATAATCTGGGGATAGAACGGATAGAAGAGAAGAGGCTATGACTTTCAGTGTTTATCAAAAGGACCTATTTACCTGTGATTGGCTGCCACTCGAGAGAGGCAAGAATTGTTTTGTTCTTCCTGTGCACGAGCATATGACTGCATGGTTGATTGAGAAGGTGGGATTGGGTCAACATTTTGAAATGGCCATGGGAAATTGTCCATCTTCACATTTAACTTGGGATCCAACATTTCTGGAGCTGGAAAAAATCATTAGTAACTAAGAATCAAAGAGAAACTCTAGCAATATTAAGTTGTAAATAAATTAAATCAAATAAATCATGCAAATGTGTTAGAAAAAGGAGTTATGTTGTCAAATTATGATGGCATTTAATCAGCATTAGTTTATTATGATTACTTTCTATCTATTCATCATTATTTATTATCATTACTTTATGATATCAGCATTAGTTTATTATGATGATGACGTCTAAACATCATTAGTTTATTATGATTATTTTATAATGGCATCTAATCAGCATTAGATTATTATTATTATTTTATAATGGCATCTAATCAGCATTAGTTTATTATGATTATTTTATAATGGCATCTAATCAGCATTAGTTTAACCAGTGTCTGAAGTGGGGTTCACCATTGACTAGTGAGGTCACAACTTTTTGTTGCTAGTGCCTGTTCATATAAATTAGTTGTGAGAAAGTGATTTGCCATAGTACTCATACATCCATTCTTCTCTATCAACCATTGTGGCATAACAGTGACAAGGCATTTTGACATTTAGTTATGTGAGAACACAGGGAGAAGTGCATACATGCCTTTGCCAATGTAATTAGCATAAAATGAATATAAAGAGCCTTAACTAGAATTTGTATCAATTGGCTAATTCCTGATATATCCCAGCATAGGCCCAGCTTAGCTAAAGTTTATGTAATTATTAAACAGACAAAATAGTAAAACCAAAGTAAAATGAATTCAATCATATGCTCGGTTCTCCATACTTGTACATTGTACCTGTAGCTTAGTGAATACTAATAATTATTACAATGCAGTACAAATAAAATTATCCTGGATTTTGTTTATATTGCTCATCTGAATTAGGAAGACAATTCTCCACCCACTGATGAGCAATAAGAATTGTAGGATAAAGCCTAAAATTTAATACAATTTATTTTTTATTTCACAAAGGCTGAATATAAGTTCAATAAGCATGCTTAGAAGTAATATTTTTAATTCAATAAAGGGACATGAACGATTTTGTTAATATTTCAGTGTTCATATTTTCAGAAAAGTATCAACTAGTAATTAATTTTACTTTTTATTTATAGAAGCATATAGATGTTAAAACAAGCAACAGAGTGAAATAAATAAAAATGTCTTATTTCTCAGTTAGAAATAAGAACTGATCCAGTGTTTAAGATTAAAAATATGCAGATAAATCTTGATTCAACTGTTCATATCTATGTGATATGGTATACCAAATTGATATAGCCAGAGAAACAGAAAAGTAGACAAACTTTGGAGAACAGCAGAAGAAAAGCATTAAATCATGTTCCTCTAATTATTAGAGACACGAATAGTGTAACATGGTTAGCCACATCTTAACAAAAAGAGGGGGGGGCGGTCACAGAAAAATTAAGAGGACCTGTCAATGGGAATAAACTGTAGCCCTGGTTTTTGTTAATTTTTTACAATTTGAACAGTTTATTTTGACTCAAGCCACATGCTTTTACCATCTCGTCTGTGCTCACATCAAGCCATGAAATCATTCACAGAATTTATAACTTACATTTACATAAAAAAATGTCGATATTCCAAAACTTAAAAATGAGAGAATGAAAGTTCATATTGTATAAATAAACCAGATTTTTCCGTTTGGATTTTTGAAAAACCCAACTGATGAACCTTTGCCACTGTGTGTCTACAGATTCACACTTGTCATTTGAACTCCTGCTAGTCATTTCAGAAAAGTGTTTTGGATCTTTTTCATTTAACAATGAAATGGGAGACAGGATGACAAAGTGGGGGGAATAAAAGATGGCTAATATAAAATAAATATGAGCCAATTATTAGTATAAGTTATAGTCTATTTCTTATAATAATAATGGAATTGAAGTAGGTAAATTGAAACTATCTGCTTAAGTAACCTGGTCTTATTTTTTGTGACAGTCATAGACTTCAATTGCTTTTATTGAAATTCAGAACCCATTAATGTAACAAACAAACCCTAATATCTCTTACGTATATTATCTGGCTTGAATGTTGCCACAATACGGAATACATAGTCTGTGGCTTCTTCCTCATCAGTGCTGGAGCTGCTGGTGCTGCCTTCTTTGGTAGGAATTTTGTTGCCTTTACGTCGCATCTTTGGAAAGACTTTCCCTAAGAAATTAAAGGACAAAGTAATTGAAATTGAGAAATATATTTGTTGCACATGTGCAACAAAGATATTTTCATATATAAAGTAGCTAATAGATGGAATATTCCACTGAATTCTCTACTAAAATACTAGAAAGAAAAGAAGAAAAAAAATGAAACAGAAAAAATATTACTTTGGTTAAAAAGTTTTTATTTTTGTTATGAGATAAGCTAACTTCATTCAAAAAGATAGTGTTTCAGTGTAAAATTACCAGAATTGGTACATTTTTATTGAAGATAGAAGAAAATAAGAATTAATATTTTTTTTTTTCATTTTAAGAAAGGTAAAAACAGGATTGAAATGAAAAAAATATACTTGAATTATTTGAGTTTATGGAAAAGGTACTGTGAATGATCAAAAGGGTCACAAAGTTTCATGATGGAGATTTTTCACTAAATGGTGCTCGCCAGTTGGCATGGTTGATAGCAATCAAATGAAGACATTAGTTGAGAATTTTCAACATTATTCAATGCAGATTGCCACCAACACACTCAAAATATACAAATCAAACATTGAAAATAATCTGTATCAGCTTAATTATGACTTGTACATAAGCAAAAATACCTACTGAACTGTATTTAAATGTTCTGTTTAGAAACAATGTAACAAGCAATGAGAAATGAATGTAATACAGAATTGTCTTGAGGGAAAAAAATTAAATTTCCTGGAAAAGTACAAAAAGGTACAAAAGAGCAATTCTTTCTGAGAGAACAAAATTATGAAATTGCCAGTAAAATGGCAGAAAACAGTGGAACAAAATGGTAAAGATGTTGCTCAATAAAGTTAATTTCAAAAACAAAAACACATCTATTTTTAATTAATAAATCAAACAAACCTTTTATATTAGCCAATGGCAGTAAAAATTAAAAATATTTCTGTTGAAAATTTGTTTACTTTCACTGCACATAAGTCATGGTAAGTTCTTTAGAAAGTTTCAATATTTTGGAAATGAAAATTAAATTATATAATACTAATATACAGTTAGGATTTTAAAAAAAAATAGAGGATGTAATATAATAAAGAACCGAAAATGTAATAAACATTATGTAGAAGATAAAAGAATAATAATAATTATTATTATGAAGCATGATTTCCTTTGTATTTTATCAGTGTAGTGGTAGTCATTTATTTTGTCTACCGAGAGTTGCTTGGGCATTTATGTAATCTATACATTAGCTATGCTAATTAGGCAGTCATTTACATATCACTACAATAATAAATGTTTTTACCTTTTCCACGTTGTGACCAAAGAGGCGGATCAAGCTGCCCATGAGGTAAGAGACCATTTTCCAGACAGGATAAAAATGCCAATAGATGTCCACCTTTGGGAAAATGAATAGGCGGTCTTTGAACACCATCTTGACCAACCAACACGATAGTGCCACCACAATCAGCTAGAAAAACAAATGAAAGAAGCAATTTAAAAAGATGATGCAGAGAGAATTAAAGAGATATTAAAATATATATCACATTTTAGTGAAACCTTGTAGACTATCTGTTGAGATTAACAATCTCAAGCTGTAAATTTGGAAATTCATTTATCCTTCTTGGCTTGATTAAATGATAAATAAACAGAACAGACTGGAATGTAAAGAATTTGACTTGAAGCTGTAAGGAACCAAAAGAGTGCAACAGAATAAAGCAACCAGTCACCCTGACATTTACTGGTTAACATATTTGTATTTTCTTTCTTAAGTGCCAGTTTCTCACATTAAACACACATTGTGTTTAACTAAGGAAGTTATAGCAGTTACTAGATATACAAATAAATAATTCCAATGTTACTGAACAGATCAATGAAATTATTGCAACCTGCATATCACTGTACCTTAAAATATAATCATAATCCTTTTCTACAACAAGCAGTCCATGGGGCCTACTAAGTTTTCCCATTTGCAGAACAATGAAATTGATTAGCATATACATTCCTTTGATGATATTTATGTCCGCCAACCATGATTGGAGGGAACCTGATTTACATCTCCATTGACCTCATCCAGTGGAGAGGCATATTTTTTTTTTCAATGAAAACAACAATTCAACTTGGTTTTTAAGGTATGTCACCATTATCCTCAGCACCCCTCCATATCATGATTACAATCACAGATATTGGTTCAGGGCTTTGAGTTGCATTCTCTGACTACCACCCTCACATCTGCCTTCAAAACTACAAGATGAATTTGCTTTCTGAAGTATGATGCATGTGACACCAGGAAGCCCATTTTAGCAGTGTACAGTCATTATTAAGTTGAGACCAGGTGCATTTACTAATGTGGTGCTGGTAGGTTGGATTGGTTTTCTTACTGCATCTAGCCATTTTTGTGAGACTCGTGCCAGTCTTTCCATTAAGTTTTGGTCTTATCTCATAATCCCTACTTATTCACTAACTTCTCCAGAGTACTGAGTCATCTTCATATGAGGCTTGGGTACTTGTGGCTTTTGTGTATTCTCTGGCTTTTACTGTGAGAGTGTTGCATACCCACTGCTGGACACATGCAGAGCCTGTAAACAGATGCATTTTGGTTTTGCCTCACTGGGGCACTAGGTTGTCTCCTTTCAGCATGGGTATCAAGCTCCACCAAATTGATGTACTGCACATCCTTCACTGGATGCAGCTCTGAGATTCAGTGAGGCTCTGGTGGCAAGACTCACACCTCCAATATGTGTCGATCTATGCACCACTTGCTGCACGTAGAGTAATTTTGAATTACTCTAGCAATAAGTTCTGTAATCATGTTTTTAAGAAAGGTTCAGGCACCTCAACACTTCAACCAGTCATGATTGCTGTTGCTCTAGGATGTGTTATTCTCCCCAGACATCAAAGCCAAACACTTGAGCATCACTTTTTAACCACTCTGGCTCCTTAATGTCAACCTATAGTTGGCTAGAGGTTGTTGTACATGTACTACAGATGCAATATTTTCATTGATATATATGTCATCTATATATGCTGATCTTGTCTGTTGAGTAGTGTCATCTTTTGAAAGTACTGCATCCAAGATTGATTTCATTATTGCTGGCACTATGTTCAGTCCAAACCACATTTGGATTATACAATATCTCTGCACCTTGAAGAGCATAAAAACGGCCACAGCAACTCGTGTACACATATTTGCAAGTAAGCATTATGCAGGTCAAGGATGGAGACATTGGACCCTTTTTGTCACCAATCTGTCAGCTTCTGTGCACACACACATTCATATCATCTATGTAAGTGTCTATGTATTTGGCCAGCTCACAGTAGTCCAACATGGGATGTACCTTCCCCATATTCTTTTGCACCACTGCTATCAATATGATTAGGCACTTGGAGGGACGTAGTTCTTTTTCAGGGTAAGTTAGCAAACATCTATTATCAAGCCAAGCCTCCAACTCTTGTTCATATTCTTCTCTGACTTGTTTGAACATGGGATACTTGGACACTGCATTTTGCAGTCACTCCAGTGAGTAGCCATTTGTCCATTTCCAGGTTACAGCCCAGATCTTTGTGCCTTTCTCAAGTTTGGCACTAAAGACTGGTTTGTCAATTTTAATGGCTGCACATATTGGCAACTTCTGTTCTGAGAAAATACAGTCTTGCCTGAGCTGGTTATATAAACTCCAGCCAACTTCTTAACAATGCCCATCTTCCAGGATCAGTCTGAATCCTAGTAATTTACTGTCAACAACTAGGGCTGTGAGTAATTAAGTTCATTTCATCTATCTTTACCTCTATGGTACCAATACCTTGAATCTTAAGGACCTGTCTGTTGACCATCAGCATATTTTCATTCTCTTTGCTCGAGGCAAAACTTTCTGAATTATTCATGAGAGAGTGGGAACAACATGAATCCACCAATGCCATACATGGATTTCTATTTATGTGCACTTTTATCACTGGGAACACTTCATTTATTCTCTTTTGTGGTGAGAAGACTGGTGATGATATCTTGTCCCATAGCCCATTTCTCTAACATTTTAGTTCTCAGCATCAAAAACACTGTACTCCTTAGTGGATCTTTTGTGAACAGCTTGTGCACATCCCCACAGGTTAATATTGGCAATCCCTGGCATAATGATCAAGTTCGGAATACCTGTGGCAGCTAATGTTGGCAGGAGACTTCGTGAAGGGCATTGACACATCTGTTTTAACTGCACATGTGGCATTGATAGACTCACTAGGGCACAGATAACAAGCCGAAATCTGTTCATCAGCCATAAATTTGTCTGTCACAAAAACATAGAGTTTGATTTATTTGAGTGATGCTTGATTTTTCCTCCTCACTAAGCTGCTGATACATGGTGAAGGCTCATCCACTCAGGTGCAGTGGCAGAATGCGTTCTCGTTTTTGTCCCACACATTCTGTGAACAAGCTCAGCTTTTTTAAATCATTCAAGCTGTGCCATCAAATTTGGGAATTAATTTTACATGCTGTATCTTAAAGGTTGCCAAAATAGCTTGTAAAAAGACAAAATGAATTTCTCAAAAAGTCACTCACTCAGAGTCATCTCACGTTAGGTTGATTTACTACTTGTGTTTATTTGTCACTCCACTGTGACAGGATATGGCACAAGGTCAGTTTAAAGTGAGAAGCCCAAGCAAATGTGCATCCTGGGTATGACGATAAACTACGTCCAACAGCAAGGCCTCAGATAATGTTTTCGGAAAGATAATGTTGCCAGCTATACGTTTTTGAAGAAATAATGTTGCCAGCTATATGTTTTTTGAAAAAGTAATGTTGCCAGCTATACGTTTTTTGAAAAAGTAATGTTGCCAGCTATACGTTTGTGGAAAAATAACATTGCCAGCTATACATTTACAACCTCCATTAAATTTAAGCAATACCATATTTATTAATACTATATTGGGCCTTTTTTTTACTGCAAATAAAACTGGTAGTGAAGAATTACATCAAGTGGCTATGCAAATGAATTAGTTTATTTAATATAAATAACTAACTCATGCCAGATAGAAACATTTGAAACCATTTACTCGAGTAAGAATAAACAAGCTGTGGTTTAAGGATGTATATTCAAAGTATGTTTACAAAGTATATATATTTAATGTATATTTGCAAACTGGATTTGGCATTAAATAACCTATAGTGGTTGATATGCCATAAAACCCCAACCAACCAACCAACCAAGCAAATGCACTTGGGATAAGGCTAAAAGTTGCTCATACCTGCATCCAATTTTGTATAAGCATTGATATTCCACTGACCCTCCCTCTTTAGTGCAATGAGGGCGTGGCTGCCACTGGGACCAGGCATCTCTCATTTATTTATTGATACTCTGTCTGAAGACAAAGACACAAGTTGAGAGATATAAATATAGTTACAAACCTGAAAGGGGGAGATAAATACTAACTTATCACTTATGGGTGAAGCTGATTTACATCTTCATTGACTGTATCCAGAGAGGGGCATATTCACCACCCTGACAAAAACAACATGTGACACCAAAATGCTCTGACCTTCAAGATATGTGAATATTTTCCTCAGTACCAGACAATTTATGTGTAAGACCTGAGAAGATATTTTTTAGCTGTTTGATGAAAATATTAAAAACATGGTCTTATGTTATTAAATATACAATGAGTAAATTGTAACCATTTTATATTTTTAATTTTGTGCATTGTTTGTTTTCGATTTTGTTAACTTTATAGTATAGTAAGGTCATTTGGGCACTGTCTGTGAGAAAAAAAGAGCACCATGATGCAATTTACCTCACTCAGAAATTTGGAAATGGTATACTGTACTGCTTAGCATTTGTGCTGGAAGCTTCAATATGAACATTTCAGGGTGTAAATCTGAAGACAGTGCAGAGGATTTGGAAAGAGTTAGATGAGTCTAATTGTGATTACGAAGGTACGGCAGCTTGGAAAACTCACTCTGTTCTGATAAGAAAAGGTCTTTCAAATTTGTTGGTGAGGGCCATAGGTTCAACACAGAGACCTACATCAAGTGCCTTGAGGAGGCAGTGTTCCACTAGGTCAAGAGGGTGGCCAATGGAAGACTATATGTCTGGCAATAGGACTCTGCACCATGTCACACAAGCAGGAGAACTCAGTCATGGCTGTTAGACAATTTCTGTGATCACATCACCCCTTACATCTGGCTACGTAACTCCCCAGGTTGTAATCCCCTTGTTTATTATGTGTGCAGTTGAGTGGGAGACCAACAAAACTTGTAACACCAAAGATAAACTGAAGGCAAGAATTATGGCAGCATTCACTAACTTAAACAAGGAGACTGCCCAGAAGAGTTGCAAGAGATTCTGAATTGTCTGGTGGCCATGGCTGAAGCTGATGGCGATTTTATTGAATAAATTTACTCTTTAGTATTTCAAGATATTTTTGTGAAATTTTGGTAAATATATCTGTTAAAATGAGATGTCAGTGTTATTTTCATTTTTGCATAATTTAAACAATAACTTATACCCTGTAGAAAGTCACAACTTTCTATGCTGATTAACTAAACAAAGTTATATGTAGCTAATTAGAAAGGCATAACTTTATAGGAAAAAGGATTCTGATACTCACGCTGTTGATGACAATGGATGTAGACAATTTCATCAACATAAATAGTCAAGGCATAATCCCAGTAGAGACTGAAATTCAATGACAGTCATTATAAAAGAGGCAAGAAAAATTGGTTATTATGTAAACAATATCCATAACCTGAATTATTTTCATCAATATCATTCATTTCAATCAAATCAGAATAGACTTTGTAAGCACTGATTACTTTAAAAAAACTTGCAACAAATATTAACATTTTTAATATTACTATGAAAAAATAAATCAAATAAAAACAAAATTAGCATTTTATTAAAGAAAACACAAATAAATCAAAGTGACATTTATTTTGATGTGTCATTTACACCGGAAATGAAATAGTTATGTGTGGCTACTCCCTGAAAAACTTCAAGTTGAAAATTTTTATTAAATAATTGTTACTATTCAATTCATTCATAAAACATTAAAACTTGAATTGAATTTTTATCAACAATCATCTTATTTCTACCCATCATACCATAGTCCCTCCAATTATAAATGTGAAAACAAAATTTACAAAGATATGATAAATAAAATAATCCATGAGAAAAAAATTCCCTAAAAGAGTGAATATTTTGCCAAATAAATTTATTACAGTGATAATATAAATACATATAAATTTACATCTCAACTTTAACAACAGCATCCAAAGCCCTGACCAGCAAATATTTCTATTTTCTATATCAAAAGTAAAATGCAAATATGAAAGTTCTATTATTGGTTGAGCAGCTAAGTATACTTATTTTTTGGACACTGGTTCTTATTTTTGGCCTCAAAAGAAAGAACAAACAAATGACTTGAAAGTCAGTCAAAATTCTTGCTGAAGAGAAGAGTTGATTAATTATCCTTAAATTGAAAGTCATTCATTTGTAGTGGATGAAGAGAAAAGTCAATAATTGGGCTCAGAATGATAGAATTTTTGTTGAATGAACAACAATTTGAGAGGACTAATTCTTTTCAATAAATCTATGAGGATTGCTCTGAAAGTAATGCTTCCCTTTTATTATATTGGCCCATGGATGTCAGAGATAGATGTTGGTGGTATGGCAGTAGAGGTTGAACGCTTATGTTAATAGCCAAGCATTTTCTTTTTTGCCTTGTTACAGATAAATATCTGGAAAAATGGCTTCATGAAAGCGTATAAAAAGCAGAGGCATACCATTGAATTCCTACATGCAGAAGAAATTTTAACCATTGAAATACATTGATGGCTGCTGAACATTTAATGGAGATGAAATAGTGGATGTAAGCAAAATTAGTGGTTAATGCATTTCAGCAGTAGCAACAGCAATATGTGTGTGTGTGTGTGACAAGCCATGTCCCAAGTGGCCCTGCGCAGCTGTCAACCCACAAAATGAAGAAGAGTGCCTTGAAAACACATAGCCAATGCTGGTGAAATGATGTGAAAAAACTGTTTCGTAGCTGAAAACTTGCTCTATCCAATGGTGTTATTGTGCTCCCAGTAGCTGTCGTAGTTTCCATGGAAATAAATAGAAACCATTAATTTTGGAGCATCTCCCCTTGATTAAATGTACAGCACACTTGTTTGTGCATATTTAGAGAGAGAATAAAAAAATAACATTTTAAAACATCTACTAGTTTAAGCACTGTAGATTACTAACTAGAAATTTCATGCCTTTTCAATCTGTTGTGTATGTGTAAATCATCAAAGCAATTATTTAAAGAATTCTAAATAATGTTTACATCTCTACAATTAGCTGAAAATGATTTAATCTAAGTTGTAAAATAAATATATATAATCTTTAGTTTTGAATTGGTTTATATTTGATGCCCAAGGCTCTTGGTTCAAATTATATCTACAAATAAACTTTATAAAAGTTTTAAAACCTACTAACTACAAACCAAACCAAGACAAAAAAAAATCCACATGCACAAATGTCTGAAACAAAATCAAAGTTAATAAAAGTGAAACCAACAGCCCAAGAGGAGAACAGATAATTTTTAAATTACCCAGATGTGAATAAAAATGAGACAAGTGTGTAGCAAATGAAAAAGTATATCATTTGGTGTCCTGTGAAAGGTCACTTGGTGCACACGATGTAGTTGGAATTAAGACAGGATTTAATCTTTAAAAATCAATAAATGTGATTAATAAAATCTAAGAAGATTGTTACATAAGGTTGATATGAAAATATTTAAAACCACCAGAGGACAATTCATTTTCCATTTCCTATATTTATGGAACAAACACATATTTGTGGTTTTATATATAAGTGGACACTGAGATCAACACCAAGTGGTGACAGTCTGTTTTATGCTTCAATACAATCTTTAGACCATGATTGCCTGAAGATTGCATTGAAACAGATTGCTACCTCTTGGTATTGACCTCAGTGTTCACTTTTATATTTATATATGCTCTATCTTTAATACTGAGCACTTTTACTCATAAATATAGTATGCCTTAAAATATATTTTTATTTATATATATATATATATATATATATATATATATATGATCGAAATAAAAGTATAAAAATTTAATAATAAGACATATTAAAAATATTAAATAATAAAAAAAAAACGTTTTTTTTTTTTATTATTTAATACTTTTTAATATGTCTTGTAATATTAAATTTTATACTTTTATTTCGATCATTAAATTTTGTACCTACAAAAATATCTTTAAATATCTTAAAAACAGGTACAACCAGAATTTAATTAGTAAATTAAATAAAATATTACAGATCAAGGCGAAATTGAGAACTGTTGAATATGAAATTAAATTTCTTCAACAATGTATCCGCTTTCAGGTTTGCCCCTCTTTCATTCAGTTCAGAGTGAGGAGGGCTAAGTTACACCCCAGTTGGAATATTGAGTCGATCTTTATTAAAGATCGGATTAAACATCTTTCCTCTAGAAACCTGTGCCTTAAGCGAGATTACAGGAGATTATTATGTATGCATATGAATTCAGTCTCATTTTTTGATTGGATTAGGTTCTCCAGGTTTTTGGGACTGGTCCATCAACGGCAGTGTGTTAAATTATCTACAAAGCAAGATGCCAAGTTGAATAGTTTGGTCCAGAAGAAATACGGAGTCACTTCTGAACCTAATTCAAATAATATTATTAATCTGTCCATGAACTAATGAACTGAGTTAGAATCGTTTGTTCTTTCTCACGGGTTGGACTTCTCCATTCCTCCCTCTATGCCGGACAAGGAGAAGATTTTTTTTCAGAGTTCGAGGTTTTCTATGCTCAGTTGGCAAGACTCTCTCCCACCTCTGTCGTCGCCGTTACTAATTTGAAAGCCCAGTTGAACAATTTTGCTCACACCTTCTCCTGCTCCTCTGTCGCTACTGCTGAATCCAAATGGAAAGCAGAACATCAGCGTGTTATTAACGCTCTAAGGAATAATTATGACTTGATTATTTCCAGACCTGATAAAGGTGCTGGTGTAGTTATTTTGGATCGAGCAGACTATATAACCAAAATGTCTTCTATTTTAGAAGACACTTCAAAGTTTACTAGACTTGGTTCTGTTGAGACCTGTGATGGAACCTCTTCGTGTGAAATTGAATTAAAATTTCAAAAAATCACTTTTAAATGGGTAAAATCAGGGTTACTCTCAAAGGAAAATTGCCAACGAAATCCGTCCCTTCCGGTTCGATTCGTCCCCGATTATATGGTCTCCCGAAAATCCATAAGGAGGGTGTACCGTTGCGACCGATCTTGTCCATGATCGGGTCAGCCCAACACAAGATAGCCCAATGGCTCTCCACACTTTTGGATCCTGTGTTGCAGTGCCTGGATGATTTTTGTATCAAGGATTCCTTTTCCTTTGTTGACCCGCGAGCACATGAAAATTATCTTCTTCCGGTAAGTTCATGTGCTCTTTCGATGTTTCTTCCTTGTATACTTGTGTCCCTTTGATGGAAACCATCGATATTTGTTGCGACTATCTCTATCGCAGTTCATTTACTTCACCGAGTTTTCCTGAGTCAATTTTTTGGGAATTGATGAAATTTGCAACGTCCTCCGTTGAATTCAGTTTCAACAATACTATGTACCGACAGATCGACGGGGTCGCTATGGGCTCTCCTTTGGGTCCTGCACTTGCTAACATATTTGTTGGCTTCCAGGAAGAAAAGATACGAAGGAATCCACTTTGTCCTCAACTGTACTATCGGTATGTGGACGACACCTTTTGTTTATTTAACGGTGAAGTTGAGGCTGACCAGTTTTTTTGTTTTTAAATGGCATCCATCCGGCACTAAGGTTCACTATTGAAAAGAGTCTAATCATCAATTGGCTTTTTTGGATGTATTAGTACATCGCACGTCAACAGGTTTTCTTACTTCCGTTTATAGAAAACCTACTTTTGCAGGGTTATACACGCGTTGGGACTCTTTTTGTCCCACTAAGCGCAAAATCAACATTATCAAAACCCTCCTCCACAGAGCATTAAAGATTTGCTCTGAACCTTTCCTGAACGATGAAATTAACTTTATTAAGGATACCCTATGTAATTTGGGTTATCCTCTTGATACTGTTAATTCAGTTATCCGGAGTAAAGTTGAAGAGTTCAGAAGTGCCGATCTCTACACTGTCAAAAAATGCCCTGTTTACCTTAGATTACCCTGGATTGGTACAAAGTGTGAAAAAATGGCCAAACAAATTTCATCAAAGGTTCGCTGCTGCTTTTTCTCTGCTGAAGTTCGGATTATTTTTCAAACTCGGCCTATGTTCTGATCTGCGTGTAAAGACGTTCTCCTCCCCACCATATTAATTCTATTGTTTACAAATACGTTTGTAGTTGCGGAGCCAACTACATAGGGAGAACAACTCAGCGCTTAGACACTAGAATAAAGCAACACGTTCCTACTAAAATTAGAACCACACCTTGCCTTGAGTGGACTCGTCCCGAACACCTACAGTTCCGCCATATGCGAACACCTTTTAAATAGCAGAGATTGTGCCGCCAAATTTAGTGTCGACTGGTTCACCGTGTTGGCCCGGTCACACTCTGTATTTCATCTGAAGGTTCTGGAGGCACTTTACATCGGGTCCCGCAAGCCTTCTTTGTGCAAACAACGTGAGTGTTTGCTGGGACTCGCTGTCATCTGCCTCTAGTTCCTTCTTATATATATATATATATATATATATATATATATATATATATGTGTGTGTGTGTAATTTTTTTTTTTTTTTTTTTTTTCCACCTATTCTTATTGTACATTTCTCTGTTTTAATTTTCAATCTCCCGTGGAAGCCTGACGAGCGGGAGCGAAACCGGTTGCTTCCCCCCCCTTGTTGTTGAGTTTTTTTTTTTTTTATTTTAATACTTTTTAATATGTCTTGTAATATTAAATTTTATACTTTTATTTCGATCATTAAATTTTGTACCTACAAAAATATAGTCTAGATAAGTAAACTTGGAAAGGAGATTATATATAAAAACAAGAAAACTGGTTGATCTTTTATAGTGATTTTCTAAGCCCAGCTTAGATGTGGCACAAGGCCGAAAGTATGGGGCACCCAGTTAGGATTGAACTCACTACTCAGTCATAAATGATCTAGCAAGACAAGCTTTCTATCATTACACCACATTGAGGTGCCCCATGGTTGATCTTTTATAGTCTTCACAGTTTAGGTATTGTAAGTAATTATGCATTTAATACTCCAATGTCAGTCTGTCTGAAAGTTCAAGGTTCAGAACTATTATTATTGTGCAAAAAACACTTTGTAAAATATTTTTGTGATGATAGATGCTCACTTGTCATAATTTCGTTAGGTCAATGAATGCTTGTTATCACTTCCAAAATGCTCGTTATAGATGAGACTTTGTAACACAGGTACTGGTAGTAGTAATGCCTTCAATAATACTTGTTCCAATCATAATCGCCAAATATTAATTCATATAATGATCAGTATAGAGAAATAGTATAGTGGATAGTATAGAGAATAGTGATCACTTAGACGTCACACTAATTCCCATTTATACGTTTCCTTTATGATCACGGGATCTACTTATTTAATAATAGAATCGTCCGTGTTTGCTCACTGGTGACCAGTGTTCAAACTACAGTGCTGGCAATGACACTTTATCTCTGTACAACAAATATATTTAAATCAGATTATTATTTAGACATTTTAATATTAATCAATACTACAAAAAATAAAAATAAATGAAATATTTTGTATTGCATTTTTATTTGTATTTATTTGCTATTTGTTTATTTTATACATTAACTGAATTGGTATATTAAAACTAAATGAGACAAATTAAAATCAGTCAAAGTTTTAACGATAACCATGAAAGCTACTGCAGGACAAATGACACCTGGTACTCAGTTTTGCTCAGTTTGAATATGAATTAGTGATGAAGCCATTCTAATACTCTACTTACAATTTATTTACAATTTTTATTAAGGCAATAATATTAATAAGTGGTGGGGGAATATATAGACATTTATGAATGAAAATAAAATATTTGAGTAGAACTGAAATTAATATGATTCTAATTAGATTTAGGAATTTTAAAATTCATGCTAAACACAAAATGTTGAATCTGTCAAGCTCCTTCCCCAAAACAGGAGTGACTGAATGTATAAAAAGAAGTTTTTATATTCATAATTGTGCTTAAAGATCTTCATGTCAATATAAAATATTTCAAGAACATATTTAAAAAGGTTGATAATATATATAATTATAGGTAAGCCAGATTAGCTCTACAATTTAATATGTATGGAAATTTCTCTTGCCAACAATAACTAATGTCAATGTTTTTACTGTTAGAAAAATTATTAGATAAACAATTTGAAGTTCTAAGACAATTTAGAGAATAAATAGAAATCAAACCAAACTTTATATACACTTCATGAATGAATAAAATGTATCATAGTTATGTATGGCACTTCTTAAGTAAGCACTTCAATGATAGTTTGAGAGACTTTCTATTTTTATGTATTCATTCATTATATCTCCATAAAAGTCTGGTTTTGTATCTCTATATGTAATTTTATAAGTAACCTAAAACAATGGTATAGATATAGAATTAATTTTTTATTTGTTTAGCAGCATATCAACACCTTATGGGTCATTTAATGACATATTTTTGTAAAAGAAATTACTAATGCTCCCAAGATAATTAAATTTTATTACTGATAATGCTTTTTTTTTCCTTACAGAAATGCATTGCTGGTAATTTTTTAAAATTTTATTACAAAAAAAAAAAAAAAAAAAAGTTTTGCTGGTAATTTTTTTTTTTTTTACTATGAAAATTTATTGTTGGTATTTTTATTATAAAACTTTTTATATTTTCATAGTTTTGATCTCAGTTTGGGGGTTAACTATTTGCCCCAAACTGGGACCTTAATAGGTGCTACCCAACCAGGTCAGAGTGAACATGGGAACAACAGCAATTAAGATGAAGAATTGCCAACATAATTATTCGGTTTATTTCACCTACTGTTCTAACCAAGGACTTACTGACCATGTTCAGGGATTCATTATTTTGGCTTATATGGAATAATTTCTATGTTCTGATTATCATTGTTCCTGATAAACTAGATTACAGAGATTTCGTTATCCCCTCAAGCACACTTTAAAATGGTCAGAGAATACTTATATGAAACATTGTCGATAACAATCAAAGATGAAAACAATAGTTTGCATAATTAATTACACTATTTACAGGCAGACTATTGGCCTCATCTTTGTTGTTGCTATGAGGACAATAGTTTGCATGTAAATAGTCTAAGTAATAGTAACTCCTCATCTCAGTAATTTAGCTTGTATAAGTCAAATAAGTCATATTACTATTACTTGTATAGGAGGAAAAAAAAATTGTGTGTGTGTGGAGGGGAAGCTTCTGGTTGTTAGTGATTTTACTTGAATTGTCAGCAAGCAAGTTGATTGAATTAAATTCAAAGTAAAATATCATCTATTTATTTGTTCAATGGGTTTCTAAGAACTACCGGTGATTCTTGCTTTTAACTACATGACTGTTCTTAATCAGATGTGAATTAGTCCCATATTTACTTATTGTTTCCATGTTCAGATATGGCAAACAAAAATAATTTACTAATTCAAACAATTTGGCACCTGATATATAGGCATTGTGTGTATAGTAATAAAACAGTTAAAGAAGATAGGTTTAATTTGTCACTGTTAGATTCCTTTCTTTCTTATGTATTTCAGATATGCAATCCTGGATTTGATTGGTCATTCAGCTTGCATGCCAATTTTAACAAGTAGGCTTTTATGAGACAGAACTGCAAGCTCAACTCTCTTTTTTTTCTTTTGCTATTTTTATTCATAGTTTAGGATGAGGAGAGGAAAATGAATTCCACCTCTAGTTCAGAGTTGTCCATCTCTTACATTTTTTGCTAATCAAGTATAGAATGAGTGTCACTATCTGGTTATTTGACTCCTAGCTGTGAGAAAAAGAGATGAATCCAGGCCTTTCCAAAGCACAAAGCTAACCATAAACTGTCTCTGCCAGAATTCCCTTTTTCCATGATGTTAACTGTTAAGCCACCTGTACCTTCATAGATAAGAAAGAAAAAAAAAAAAAAACACCTTTGTTGTAGATATTGGTTTTGTAAAAAAAAAAAAACAAAACAAAAAAAAAAAAAACATATGTATTTTAAGAGGGAGGTTTGTTCATAATGGCCATTCAAAAAAGGAAGCCAAGATGCAGTTTTAAGAGCAGATATCACAATGCTGTAGGGATGCAGGAATTTTGGTACAATTGATATGATAAAGGTAAAATAACATAACAATGAACAGTGATGCTTGGAGATGCCTGAGCAAAGATAAGGTCAGTCATTCAATGATTCTCTAAACAATTCAAGACATGAATTGATTACTTTTGAGTTTTTTTCTGAAAGTCAAATGTAAATATTTATGTTACTATGTTATGAATAGGACAGAATTTAAAAAAAAATCTATATAAAAAATAAAACAAGTTAAACTGGCTGGCAGAGTGCCCTTAACTAACAAATGACCTATCCTAGATATATGCCTGCAGCTCTCTGCAATATATATACAAGAGGTTTTGATTTAGAAACAATGACAATGAAGAGTAAATGGGTCTAACTTGATGATCATAGCATCTTTATTTGGTTGGCTTGTAAATTTGCACAATCTGATTTTTGTTTTTGTCTTTAAATTGAACTTTACATTTAAAAGAAATATCTATAATGTATCTTTTATAATACAACTATAAAATTCTTGAGTAATGTGTACCTGAACAGAAATTAACAGAGATCTATATTGATGAGTCAAAACAATATATCTAACAACATGAACAAAGGAAAGGATAACAACTGTCTCATAACAACTGTATATATTAAGGTTTAAGGTATATAAGCAGGTAAGTTAGCCTTGACTACTTCATTTTGATGCACTGAATGCTGCAGTTATAGGCAAGAATAACTATAAGTGATTTTTTGATAAAGGCCAAATTATGACATTTTTGAAATAGCACAGCTTGTGTTAATCTGTGTTGAGTACATATCAGTAGTGATTTGAGGAAGGTAAAAATCACCAATTACTGAAAAGACATTGAGAAAAATTAATGAAAGCTTTCCTGCCAAGTATAAGCCAACAGAAGGAATTCCATCATACAAGCTGCAAACAGCTTTAATCAAGGTAAAAGAAGTAATGTGTCACAACTCACAGCACAACAATCATTGTTGCATATGGGGCCAGTCAGAGCTGTAAGCCAGTCAGAGTACACACATGAACCAATGTCAATTGCCAAAGTATTTTCAGTGGAGATTCAAAACTTAAAACTGGAGCATGTATCACTAGAAAGTGGTTGCCTGGCCCAATGTATCTTGATCTTCTCTGAATAAAGTGGACAATGAAGTACATATGTGTGTGTTGTTATCCTGGTGGATGTGTATGGCTAAAAGGGTCACTCTGCAGAACTCCCACCATATAATCTTGTAATTAAATAACTTGCTGCACAAAATCTCATGAAATCTTCAGAGGGCTTATAGGATTCATTCCTAATTCAGTAAAAGTTGCTGTCATAATGTTTTGGCGCATCAGTGCCTTGCTGATTATGCCTACAGAATAAGGCTTTTCTAAAGATAATCTGAAATTTTATTGGAGTGAATAAATCTGTTAAATTGTTCTTTCAGGTCATTTCAAACAGCCAATAAAAATGAAAAACAGTAACCATTTGCTGAGCATTAAATTATAAGTTATCTTCAGAAGTTAAAAAAAATGTTAGTCAAAAAAAAAAAAAAAAAAAAAAAAAAAAAGAAAAAATACTACTTAGTTTGTACAACATCTCCACTACATTTCTTCATAGACTATTAAAATCAATTTGGAAAGTAGGAAACCATTTAACAAATATTGCAATGACATTATAAATTACTTCAAACTAAATTTCATTTTTATATTCAATATTATTCAAAGAGAGTGGGTTTAAATTCAGTGAGAAAAGATTTGTAAAAATTTACTGGTATGAGAAAACATTACTTAGACAATTACTTTATATTACTGACACTATCCTTTACATACTAGGGGATGTTTTCAGCCTGAATCATTTTATAAAATTTGACTAAGCATCAGAATTTTTTTTTAATGTGTTCTTGTATGGAGCAAGAAGGTTTAAGTACTTCTTTGTATATTGATTTAAATCTATTAAATAAAAATTTGGAACCTTAATAAGTATTATTTTAAGTAACTGATAGCATTTCAGCAAAAGCATCCAATGTTTGAATGTTTAAATATTCCCTGGTAATTTTTATTGTTTTTTTTAAGCTTTATTGTTTAAAATATAAAAAATAGCACAAAGATTTAAATTCCCTGCAAAATTTTGGAAGCATTTTATTTACATTAACCATGGATATGTCAGTTCTCAGAATGGTAAACAAAACATTGGCAGGACTGTTTCTGGAGTTTTTGTAAAAATTAAAAAATGTTATATGTTGATTTGAAGTTTGGTTTGTGTAGTTATTAAGATATATATTGGAAAACTTACAAAAGTTATAAACATTTACTTTTTTTTGTAACACTTTAATAATTACCAAAATAGTAGTTTAGAAGACATTTATGAATTATCTCTGGTCCAAGGCAATAAATATTTACTTAAGCTATGACTAAAAAAAATAATGGTATAAAAATCAATTTCAATGGAAATTAAATTCCTGAACTATTCTCAGCTTACTTTTAATTGTAAAACCCAATTTGATCCAATCATTAATTACACAATTTTCAAGAGTACCAATGCAATTTAGCCAATTTTAAACAGCATTAATAAGCAAATTATCAATAATTTAAATATTGCTTACAGGAACAATTTATGCCAAAATCAAGAAATAAAAAGAATGGCATTTTTTTTTTAGGGATAAAAAAATAAAATTGAAAACATGAGAACTGGAGAAAAATGAAAGAAAAAGAAATAAGAGAAGAACAAGTATACCATTTGGTACAAAAGATCAAAGTCTGTACATGTATCAAGTGATATAAAAAGAACTGGTCAAAGATTTTTCTTATAGAAGATGCCATATTATACCATTTCAGGAGGCTGGCAAGACAAGGGCAAGAGCCAAACCAAGTGACACACCATCTGCAGGTGGGGAGTAAATTATGCCTAACATGCATTTGCAACCTCAACCTACACCACCACCATCACCCCACTTCCAGAACAACTCTGGAGATCTTTTAGCATCACAGCATAAGTAGCAATTATAGTAATAGCGGCAGAAATAATAATAATAATAGTAGTAGTAGTATTAGTTATAATAGTAGCAGTAGTTGAAAAGCTGGTACTTGGAGAAAAAAAAATGTCCAAGAGTCCATGCAGTCATGAGTAGTCTGAAGTGCCAGCCTGGAAGCTGCAGATGCTGCAACTTTGATGACAACAGCAGTGGTTTGAAGTGAGTTAATGATTGGTTAGTGACAGCTGGAGGTGAGGCCACGGCTTGGCCACCTACTTACATGTTGCTGACCTCAGGAGGCTGGTAATAGCGTTTGTAGATGGACCTCGATTCACGCAGGAATGCACACAGGTAACACCAATTAACAAAATAAAAAGACAATTAAGCTTCTATATGCTTGGAGGTAATTGTCAATACCTACAGAATTCATCCACCAGATATAATCAGAAATCTTAAAAAGCCAGCATAGACAAAAAAAAAATGAAAATAAAAAAGCCCTTATCTAACAATAAGAAATATTTCCAAATCATACTGTAAAAGAAAAGAAAAGGAAAAAAAAAAAGATGATTAACAAATTATTTCTGATAAGATTCTTTTTAGGCACAGATTTAATATTTTACTAAAGCAACCAAAGAGCTTTATGCAAATGAAAAAGAAAGAATGGACAAAAACATTTGTGAAGTGCATTTATCTCATTTTTCGGTTAAGTTGTGGCCATAACTTCTATAGATCATCGATTGAATTTTTTATTTCAGAATTGTGACAAATCTTAACAGAAATAAATTGAAAATGTTCTTTGTAAATTGTAATAATTTGAAAATTGGTCAATAAACAAAGGAAATTTTACTGAAAATTTTAAATAAAAAAAGACAAATATATAATGAATTCCAAATGACAACTGTGATAATGAAAATAATTAATAATAATATAAGAAAAACGTGGATAAATATAAGTGGTAGAATCAGAATGTGTCTAATATTTTGTTTGGATTTGATTTGAAAACTTGAATTAAGTATGCTATTCTATATAAATTTTTAAATTTTGTGCATCCAATGTATCGAAATGCATAACCTAACTGATTTATTCTACTTTCTATTGCCACTGTTTTGTAGTCTCCTACACTGTAATAGTAGTTTTTGTTTTGGATATCTTGTATGATCTTGGATGCAAATATACTGTGAAAGGTTCTAAATTTATTGCATTTTCATCTTGAAATAAAATTATTTTCTCTTAAATAAAACTGTTTTCTTTAAGTCAAAATGATTAATATTGAGTTTATTATTTTGTAAAAGATCCCTTTTGTGTTCTTATAATCTTTTAAATCCCAAGATTTTTTTTATGTATTACTTGGGATATTTTTTTTTGATAGACTATTTTGTAAAT
The DNA here is from genome assembly GCA_903632075.3 of Acanthosepion pharaonis. Lineage (NCBI taxonomy): Eukaryota > Metazoa > Mollusca > Cephalopoda > Sepiida > Sepiidae > Acanthosepion > Acanthosepion pharaonis. The sequence goes on from CAHIKZ030001872.1 coordinate 381,249, forward strand.
TGTTGCTTCTGGTTCAAAGTTGTTTTGTGTTAATTAAATCTCTTATTGTTTTTTTTTAAGTAGTCATAATGACATTTATATTAAGTTTAGATAAAATCTTTTCAATTATATTCCTTGATGAGATGATAGGTGAGATTATGTTATTTTCTTTTTAATTCTGTAAGCTTTTTTGTGTGCTATATACATGAAATAATTTGGATATTGAAGGAGATTATGTTGTGTGCCTAGATACATAGAACACCAAAAGTTTAAGAAGTTAAACTTAAGGTTCAGCATCCCTGTATATTCAGCATTTCTTGATGTAAAATTTACATACAATCCACAAACATTTGGAAAAAATTTTATACTCATTAAGTTTCAGAGAAGAAAACATTTGTATGCATACAAGAAAAAATAATTAAATCTTAAACTACCTTGTCATTCTTGTTTAGCAAAACATGCATTAAACAAGGGACTGCTAATTGCTACCCATATAAACGTGTGTGTATGTGGACATAGGAATCAACACTGTATAGTGACAGTCAGTTTCACATCTCAACATTATCTTCAGATCCTACTGAAGCATAAAACAGACAATTCTCATGCAATGTCAACTTGTGATATGAAAATGAACACACAACCAAATAGGTCAGAATTTGATCTCACCACTTTCACTTTTCGTACCAATAATCAATATGCTATTAGCATGTAGTGTTGTTGTTGTTTTAGTTTTTGTCTCAAAATGATTCATGAATACTGAATAAGAAAGGAAAATCTATCTAAGACTGGATCTGAACTCTCAAATCTGAGCCAATCCAAAGCTTAGTATTTTATTAATCCAATAAACAACTATTGAAATATTGCTGCTGAATTCACAGATTTGGAGAAGCTAAAGCAACACAAGATACATAAAAAATAATTTAATAAATCAATTCATATTAACTTTACAAGAAATGTACATACATAAATACAAACTGTACATTATCTCATCTAGTTTATTCAGCAATAAATTGGATTCAGAATATTTTAACTAAGGAAACTCAAATGAGAAAGAAAAATTTAATTTTAAGGTTTTCTGAATGCTTAACCTGTGACAGTTTGATTCATTCATTTGCTGTTGCCTTTTGTAAGCAATGAATTTTGATTGTGTTCTCGACAAATTTATATATTAGTCAATATTGTAATAAACTAATATTAACTGACATTGAAGTAGGGTTGAATATATGATATCAGAAATAGACATTGAATAATCTTGTATGCATAAATATTTTCACATTATCAGTTTTACATGCAGGCAAGACTTTTTTCTTTTTCTGTGAACAAAAGTGTTAAATCAGCCACTTGTATAGAACAGTTATGTTCTTTTGTTCTATTGTTGACCTATACATGTCAATGAAAATAGCATTATTGGCACTGAAGATGTTAACAGTTATGGGAAGCCAAATAATTTATCATCATTGTTTTCATCTAGTTGACATTTCTCTGAAAAAGATCATAAATTTCAGAATCAAGAGATGAAATTGTTTTAAAACAAATACCAACTTAGAAGTTGGTTTGTGATTGCATGGTTCAAACTGATTTCTCGTCAAGTTCATTTCTAACAAGTCAAACTCTTCAAATGTGAAGACATCTCAAAATATAAATGTCTTATTGAAAGGCCTAACCCAGTGTGTGTGTTTATTGATTTAATAGATCGTATGTCATGTATACATATAGTGAATAGTAAGAAGTATAGATTGTCAAAGTATACTAACATTTCCCAAAAGTCATGGGTATGTAAAAGAAACGGCATTGTACCTTAATGTCCTGAAAATGCCCAACTCTATATTAGTTGTTCTCTGGCATCTGGTGAAGCTACTCATGGCAAGTTGGCATGAATTATCAGCATTCAAACAGACCATAATAGTAGATGCCAGACATATGGAACATTCCATTTCTGAAATTGTGGAGAGATTTGACATCACTTGATCTACAGAGGCAGATGTGTACTGAAAATACTTGATGGAAGGCATTATCAATCACCATGAACAACACAATGGTTGCCTCCAGATCTTTAATGACAGCGACCAGAGTTAGCTGGCTAGAATTGTCTGTGGTAACAGACAAGTGACACTGGCACAAATCACATCTACTTTCAGTGATACCAGATGAATATGAAGCTGGTCAGTTCAGTATTGTTTAGCTTTCTTGATACCAAATACTGTGCCTCACTTGGGTTTGTGATGTTGCTAATTGGATTTCTAAGAAATGGTAACATATGGCATGGTCTGATGAGTCATAGCTCCATTTGTTTCGGGCAGATTGTAGGGTTCAGATATGGCACACACTTCATGAACACATGGATCCCAATTGTCAAGAAGGTACCACGAAGGCTTCTGGTGGTGGTTTCATAATGATGTGGGGTGTGTTCCTGTATGATAGGTTGGTTCTGCTAGTTCACTCAATGTCATTTACTGGGAGCTGTTTCATGACCCCCCCCCCACACACACACACACCACCATTCATAGACTATATATTCAAAAGATGACAGGTTATTCCAGTTGGATGAAGTTGCTGAGAGGAGTATTTAAAGACCTAACATAACATGAGCCAAATCAAGCTTATATGAGACATGGTGGAGAAGTCTATTCATATGCAAGATCCTGCATCAGGAAAATGGAAAACTGTCTAGATGGTATGGTACAACATCTCTCCAATAGTCTTTTGACCATTTATGGAATCAATGTCACAATGCTGGGCAAGGGAGATCCCACATAATACAGGACACCTAACCCAGAACTTTTGGTATGTCAGTATATATGTACAGGATATAAATAGCCAATGTGTACATTACATAGTTATTCTTACAATTATTAAGTGATGTCTTTATGTTGCCATATAATTGTTGTCATGCATATATACAAACATATCTCCAGTCTGGAAAAGCCAGACTGAGAGTACATAAATTGTGTGATTAAGATAAATTATAAATTTTTATTAGTTTTTCTTACTGGATACAAGGTCAAGTTTGACTTCTTTATTTACACTTCAAACTGCTTATTTTAACAGCTGTAGAAGACAATCTGTCTATTTCTGAGATGAGGTATTGTAATTATTTACACTATTTACATCATTTGGACTCTTGTCCTCATCTTTATTGCCATATTCACAATGTTTCAGCTGTTGTATGCTCCAGCCTTCTTCAGATGATATATGTTGTAATTTTGAACCAAAGCCTTTATTTATTGCAAAGGGATAGGTTGGTCTAATTCCACATGCCATACCTGTTTTTGGATATCTCATTTTCAGTTAATTTCCTTTAATAACTCTACTCTCCAAGTTTTTGTTCCCTCTGCTGTGGTCAGGTACTGAACTCACAATTCTTTGGGTTAGGTCACTTCCTTTGGATTGCTCAAGCAATGCTTTTATCCACTGGGTCAATGTATATCAATTGAAGAAGGCCAAAGTGTACAATGACTGAAACATTATGAATATGGCAATAAAGATGGGCACAAGAATCTGAATGATGTAAATAGCATAGATTTAGAGTATAATAACCAAGAGCATTTTTATAAAAAAGTAACAAGAATAAGATAAAAGTTAAACTAGTCAAAATTTAATCAGGAAAATACTTCATCTGAAGAATTTAGGTAACTTGAGATTATGGAGTACTATGCAATCAGGATTATTTATATAAATGTTAATGAGTAACATTTTTGATAATCTTCATATCCCTTAAAGTAATATCAAACTAATCTTAAAGTATTTTTTTGATTTTATTTATTATGTCTTAAAAATAGTTACACTTAAGGACTTTTAGAATTTAGTAAATATAATTCAGTGCACTGATAAATATCCTAAAGCATTGTATTAAAGTTTTTGGTATTGAGGCTATCAATAAGAAATATGTGTACAATAAGGATGAGATGAGCCCTTATATAAATTTCTTATTTCTGGATGAAACAATTTAGTTTTTCAAAAACAACAAAACTACAAGTGTCAATAATCCTCAACTTGTAACCATGACATTCCCATAATTTTAATTAAAACTGTTTTTTTTATTTATTTATTTTGTTTTAAACATATATATCAGCTATCAAACTGAACAGATGAGGAGGGAACAGATAAAATGAATATAAGAGATGGTTGTAAACTAAATTACCTGAAGAGCAGAAAATGGAGCAGCATTTAAGAAAATTATGTTTCCTTTAACATAATAATATCTTTTCCTTATAAAGAGTTCTAGAAAGTAACTTTATTCAATTCAGTAGTTACTCATGAAAAATCTCAGTATCTTTTGGGTTATTAAAATCTTTGCACAAAAGAAATTAAAGATGAAGGATCTAAGGATCTAAGAATCTAAAAAAAAAAACCAAAAAAAAACATTGTAAGAATTGATATTTGACTGACTTTTTATGATGTTTATTTTTAGTCAACAAAAATGTATAAAAACAATTCAAAATGCAAACAAATGAGGAAAATGAATCTTTCAGTTATAAAAACAATTAGCAAAAAAAGGCCATTGTTGTGAAAGAAAGAAAAATCAAATAATGATTTGTAAATAAATTTAGAATTAATGTTAATTGTTGGAATTGGTGAGTGAGTTGCTGCAAATATCTCCTAATTCAGTAATTCTTATTCACAACTGCTATAAAGATAAATACAGATCTATGATGGGAGAGAAAAACTATGCTTTAAATAATATCTAGAAGAATAGCTTAATGAAAAATTAAAATGTTAAATATGCTGGCCATAAGAAAGTAAGTGTTAATTTTAATATTTGTAATGCAGACTGAAAGAGAATAGCACAGTCATATAAGCTTTATTTACTCTTGTTAATGAAATATTTGATCTTTATTTTGTATAGACATTCTGCAGTCAGAAATATATATGTAACCATGTTAATCTAAAGGTAGATTAGTAGTTAGAAGAGGGGTGGGGGTCTGTCCCACTTAGCAAGTTATAAGCGCTTGTAATAGCTTAACTGGAATTCCTTGCAGAGTGCAAAGAAGTTAAGTATGTTTTTACCTTCGGTCAAAGTCATCTTCTTTGTCTTCATAACATCCATTCATTAACTGATTGGGGGTCCACTTGATAGTGAGACCTTCAGCAGACTGGTGAAGAGACAGGTATCCAGGAAGGGCTTCAACATCTTCTTTCTGCAACAGAAGAGGCAATTATTTTTTTTTTTTTTTAATGTAAAACAAAAGAAAAAGTAAATCACATTGAAAAAAGAAAAAAAAGTAGAAGGGGGAAAGAAGAAAATGGCTAACTTTATGCTAATGAAGGATAACTTTCAAGGATGTTAAAGAATTGCTTTAATCTATATGAGCAGCCAGAATTTCATAATCTGTAGAGGGAACATGCTTTTTTGCTCTACCATGACACTAGAATAGAAAAGACAAAATCATTATGAGTCTATGTAGAACTTTAATAAACAATGTCTAACATTTTTGTATTATTCTTAAGGTTCAAGAACCTATGCCAAGTTTTCATTGTTTTAGACTATATTCATATTAAGAGCAGAAAACCAATATTTGATATCACTTGGCCATTGGTGTCATGTGGAAAGAGGGTAAAAAAAAAAACGTGACTTAGGTCATTCATTGGTGTCATGTGGAAAGAAGGTAAAAAAAACGTGACTTAGGTCATTCATTGGTGTCATGTGGAAAGAAGGTAAAAAAAACGTGAGTTAGGTCATTCATTGGTGTCATGTGGAAAGAAGGTAAAAAAAACGTGACTTAGGTCATTCATTGGTGTCATGTGAAAAGAAGGTAAATGAATGTGACTTAGGTCATACTATCTTTTCATAGGCAGGTCTAACAGCAAGATGAAAAAGGTCAGGACTTTTGTAGCCTTGTTCTCCTACTCACAGAAAATCCTAAAACTAAATCTAGAAATTTCATTGCAGCTAGGCATTTGCCAATTGATTGGGTAATGCTTCCATGTGACATAATTACATAATACAGGATAAGCATAGCATAGTTTTCAGAGACAATGAATGAAATGGTATATGTATGGTCACTTTTCTGAAAACATTTAAATTTAAACTGAGTCTTATACCCTAAAATATTGTATTATTCTATTACATTTCAGAAAAGCTTTACTTTTGATGAAATAATTTTTATTCTAAATAAACAGAAAAAGAACACTGAATAATTTGAGTGGAATAAACTGTAGCATAACAAAGGTTAACATATGCAACAATGTGCATATGCATTGTCTTAAAAGGGATAATAATATATAATTCAGTAAAACAAAAGAAAAATATAGCAAAATATTTAAAAGACATGTTAAGACACTTTAAACCTATAATATACAGTGAGTAGAAAAGTAAAGAAAATTGATTTATCGATATTTGTTCTTATTTTTAGTGTCATATGAATAGAGATTGAAACAAAACTTTATTTTCATGTTTTACAATATTTTACCTGATAAAAAATTAATCCTAACAATAAATATTTGGATGCATTCAGAAGTTGATTATAATGACGGGGTTCAATAAAGCAAAAGTGAAGTGTGACTATCAATTTAGTAATAAAATATAAACAAACCAAAATAGTATGAACAGCTAGGAAAATTACTAGCCAATAACTCCCCCAACAAAAAAGAAAAGAAAAACAGAATAATGACATGAAAATATATTCAGACAAAATCTTAAAAACAGAAAGCATTTTATTGAAGCCATGAGGATACTGTGTCTCTTTCTTTATCAATTACATTTACCAGCCTGAATGTTCGAGAAATTTGATAGAAAATATGTGATTCTCCAACAGCAATAGAACCTGTAATCTCAATGGGAATTATCATTTGCTAATCAGATGCTTCTTTGTGGCTGAATGATTAACAGCACTTCAGATCAAATGATGGTTCCCATTAGGGTTACAGGTTCAATTCCTGTTCGAGAAGCACATATTTTCTATGAAGCATTCAGGTCAGTAAATGTAATTACTACTGTTTATTTAAAAAAAAACAGAGCATTTGCTTAAATAAATTGTATCTATTAAAATGAGATATAAAGAGAAAATATTGTGGCACCTTGCATTATTAGAAATATTCATAGAAATATGATTTAATTTTTTCTTACTCGGTTTACTAAACAGGTTGTTGATTTTTTTTAAAACGGAAAATAATTGAGTTGAAAATAATTCACTAAGATTGTACTTAGACGATCCTAAAGGGAAGAAGAGGAAAGAAAAAAAAGAGAAGAAAGAAAGGAAAAAGACATGATATCAAAACGGGCCGCTTGATGAAAACCAGATAAAAGAAAGAAAAAACATCTGACCTACATTTTGTTTTGATAAGAGAATCGGTAGAAAGACTCATTATCAATTTGGATTTGTAAAAGGAAATTTTAAGAACAATGAGAACGAAATCTTAATCAGAGAAAAAGTGTTTTTGGGTTGAGGGGAGTGACCGGTGGAACTATATACAGATCCTGACCTATTAAGAATTGGAAACCCACGATAATAAAGTGGGAACATTTTCAATGTAGATAATTAAGATTTTCTGACTGTCGGGTCTGACAAAGACGGAGGTGAAGGGGACGATTGTCTCAGTTCACAGATAGCGCCAATATTCTTCCCTGAAGTCACATCTAATTAGCGGCGGGCTGTTTGACAGAGCCCAGGTGAGAGAAAGCCAAGATTGTCATTTTTTCAGATGCGTGCAAAAAAGGCAAAAATTGATTTTGTTTTTTTAAAACAAGAACGATGTAACCACGCCCGAAAGGAGGAGAAAGGATGCTCGATCAATAACAATTGGTCGGAAACGGTCACGTGATCTGCAGAAAAGAAGAGAAAGAAATGCCCGATCAGGAACCATTGGTCGAAAAACGGTCACCTGACATACGAGAGACTAAGGAGATGGGTGTGCACCTCCCCACCAAAGGCACTGTGAGGAAGTAGGGGTGAAAACAATAGCGATAATGGGAAGTCAAAAATAATGCGACTTTTGGAATTATCGAGAAACCCCTGACGCCGACAGACCCCACCCTAGTTTGTTGCGGCGTCAATAAAAGCAGGACCCCAGTCGACAGAAATCAGTTGGAGTGGAGTTGCAGCTGGACCGCGGGCAGGGATAGAGCCTGAACGCGGCCATCAGGCCCCGATTCACTCGCCCCTTTGCGGGCAAGAGAATCCTCAGACAAGAAATCCTTCCAGCCCAAGTCGAAGACAGAAGTTCAGCCCCGGACGGCAGCGAGAAGAGTTCAGCCCCGGACGGCAGCGAGAAGAGACCACCTCGGACGACAGAGAGTTGCGGCTGAGTTGCGGCAAGAGATCCTTCCAGCCTAAGTCGACGAAGAAGAAGAAATACAACTCAAGTCGAAGAGAAGAATCAACTGCGAATGATCGATAGAAATTAGCCCCAGTGGTTTGTTTGTTTAAAACTTAACGACCCATGGATATATATATATATATATATATATATATATATATATATATCAGCAAGAGATCATTTAAGGTCAAACAGTTGTTTTTGTTTTTTTTTTTTTTAAATAAGGTTTGAAATGCTTTCAAAAAAAACTTTCACTTTCCTTTCATCATTTTTTTTCGATGTTGTCTTGCATTTTTTGTTTTTTAAAATTCACTGTTTTCAGAGGTGATCATTTGTTCTTTGAAAATTTCTCATTCTTTTTTTTTCCGACAAGTATCAAAAGGTTTCCCTTTTCATCATCAGACACCAAATTGGAATTATATTTTATTATATAGTCCAACTTTCCTAAGAAATGTCAAGATCAAATTGGGGTTTGATTTTTCGAAAAGTTCTTTCAAATTGTTCGCGTTGTAAAATAGTTTTCGAATATGTGCCATGTCACCGCAATCAAGCAGGAAGTGCTTCACGGTATAAACCTCCTGGCATGCTATGCATTCAGGAGGGTCTTCATCTTTTAGTAGAAAGGAATGAGTTATGCGAGTGTGACCTATGCGAATACGGGATAAAACCACTTCTTCTTTGCGTGATTTTCTGTGTTCAGTTAGTTGTTTCTTTAGAGAGGGTTTGATTTGAAATAATTTGTTGTTTTGACAGCTGTTCCAAGCATCTTGCCATTTCTTCAAAATAAAGTCATTTATTAGGGGTTTATAGTCAGTGTATGGAACCTTTATGTTACTTGTGTTAAGTTTCAGAGAGTTTTTTGCAGCCACATCAGCTTTTTCATTTCCATGAAAACCAGAGTGGCTGGGAATCCAACAGAAAATGATAGTTTTATTTTGTAAGATTGCATGTATTCTATATAGGAGTTTGATGAGCAAAGGATTGTTTAATTTTTGGTTTTTTAATGATTCAAGTACTGATAATGAGTCTGCAAAAATAATAAATTTATTTAAATTATGTTTAATGATGAGGTCTAGAGCTAAATCAATGGCTGTAATTTCAGCACTAAAAATTGAGGAGTTGTTAGGTAATCTTTTCTGTAGAACAGTACTTTTAAAGATAGCTGCACATCCTACTTTGTTTTTGACTTTGGAGCCATCAGTATATATGTGGGCCCAATTTGGGTATTGTTCCAGAATATCATTTAGTTTTTCTATATAGTATAAGGGGTGTGTGTCAGATTTAGAGTGGGCAGCCAGTCTTAAAATGACTTTTGGTTGTTCCAATAGCCAAGGTGGATGTTTGGATAGCTTGAATTCATGTATACTATTTTGTCTATCACACTATCTGTGAGTGGTTTTATCATTTTTTCCATGTAAAGACCAAAAGGTTTGATAACATTTTCTTTTTTGTCAAACAGAGGTTTATAGTTTGGATTGAATGTGCATTGATAGGCCGAATTTGATGGATTTTTCTCACGTCTCAGTTTTAGAGGGGCCTCATGAGCTTCAACATATAGGCTTTCTATGGGAGATGTTTTAAAGGCACCAAGAGCAAGTCTTAGTCCTGTGTGGTGGATGGGGTCAAGAATTTTTAGGTAGGATTTCCTGGCTATATAATATATATGAAACTTCCATAATCCAATTTGGATCTTATTAGTGTTCTGTATATTTTTAGGAGTGATATGCGATCTGCTCCCCATTCTGTGTTAGCTATAACCCGCAATAGTTGTAGTGTTTTGAAACATTTTTGTTTTAAGTATTTCAGATGGGGAATGAATGTGAGTTTTTTATCAAATATTATTCCCAGAAATTTGTGTTGTTCGGTCATTTCTATTTCGGTTTCTTCTAATTTAAGTGTTGGGTCGTTGTGCATTTTTCTTTGATTACAAAAATGCATACACTTTGTTTTGGTTTGTGAAAGTTTGAAACCATTTTCAATGGTCCATTGATTTATTTTATTTATGCATATCTGCAGTTGACGTTCTGAGGTATGCATATTTTTTGATCTATGGCAAATTAAAAGATCATCTACATATAAGGAACCATTAACTTCGTTGTTCAAACAGGTTACAATGTTGTTAATTTTTATGTTAAAGAGAGTGACGGACAAGATGCATCCTTGTGGGACTCCTTCTTCTTGAATTTTTGAGTCTGAGAGAGTCGATCCTATTCTTACTCTGAAGCTTCTGTCAGATAAAAAGTCTTTTATCAACAAGGGTAATCTGCCTTTTAGGCCAAGGTTGTATAAGTCTTTCATTATTCCTTGTCTCCATGTAGTTTCGTAGGCCTTTTCTAAGTCAAAGAAAATGGCTATTACATGTTCTTTATTGATGAAAGCCTCTCTGACAAAGGTTTCTAAGCGGACTATGTTATCTATTGTTCCTCTTTTATTTCGAAAGCCATTCTGTAAGTTGGTAATTAAATTATTGGTTTCCAGATACCAACTTAGTCTTCTATTATTCTTTCAAATGTTTTGCCTAAGCAACTTGTTAATGTTATGGGTCTAAAGTTTTTTGGATCTGATTTGTCTTTTTCTGGTTTTGGTATGGGAATCACAATAGCCTGTTTCCAGCTATTAGGTAGTTTTCCCTTGAACCATATTTCATTAAAGATGTTTAACAAATATTTAATGGATTTGGGGGGGGAAGTTGTTTTAAAAATTCGTAATGAATTTCATCAGGACCAGTAGCTGTATTATGTGCTTCACTTATAGCATTTATAAGTTCGTCCTTCGTAAAAAAGAAAGATTGTATTCTTCTTTGTTATTTGAATTAAAATTTAGTTTCTTTCTTCTTTTTTCTGTATCCTGCTTAATTTTTTTGGAAGATTTGTCTATAGTTTTTGTTAGAGGAATTATTTTCGAAAGTTTCTGCAAGTATGTTTGTTATATCTTTTGTTTCTGTTATTTTTTTGTTATCTAACGTGAGATGGTTAAGAGAAGAAGATGAATTCTTTCCAGAGATTTTCCTTACCATGTTCCAAACTTTTTTAGGTTTTGTATTATAGTTTATTTTGTTTACATAATCTTTCCAGGATTTCCTTTTGGCTTCCTTGATAACTCTACGTGCTACTGCTCTTTTTTGTTTGAAAAGATTTAAATTATGAGTTGTAGGTTGAGAGTTAAATTTCCGTAGTGTTGCTTTTCTTAGTCTTATTGCCTTTTTACATTCATCATTGAACCATGGTCTTTGTTGTTTGTTATATCCATTGCTTTTTGGTATGCATGCTCTTGCAATGTCTATTAAAGTTTCTGTGAAGTATTTGATGGATTTGCTGGAGACTTCTTTGTCTGAAAGTTTTTGTTGACATTTTTTTTTATATTCTCTCCAATTTGCTTTATTTAGCTTCCATCGATGAGGATGGTTTTCAATTTCTTTTGAATATGTCAACGTAATTGGGAAATGGTCACTACCCCATGAATCATCTAGAACATTCCAATCAAAGTCCATAAGTGTAGACGAGTCACAAAGTGAAAGGTCAAGCACTGAATAAGTGCCTGACGCAGGGTGTAGGTATGTGTTAGATTTCTTATTTAGTAGGCATAAGTCATTGTTGTTAATGATGTTTTCAAGATTTTTGCCTTTTTTATCAGAGTATTTAGATCCCCATATAATGTTGTGACTATTAAAGTCACCTAGTAATAAATATGGTCTTGGTAGTTGATCTATTAGGTTGTTTAAATCAGTTTCGTTTATGGGATCATGTGGTGGGATATAAATGGAGCAGATGTTGATGGTTCTGTGTAGAGTGGCCTTTATAGCAACCGCTTGGATATGGGTCTTCAATTGTATTTTACTTTGAGGGATATCGTTTCTAATTAGTATCGACACGCCCCCTGATGCCCTTTGATTGGGGTTATGAATGTAATTATATTTTTATTTTAATTTTATCATCAGCTTTTAGGAAGGTTTCCTGTAAGCAGATGATGGTGGGGAGATGATTCGTTATAAGCAGAAGTAACTCATTTATATTTGGCTTTAAGCCACGACAGTTCCATTGTATAATTTTTTGAGTCATTCTGTCTTATTTGTATTTTGTTTTTTGTTGTGTTTTTAACCCTTGGCTTTCTTTCGGTTCTGTTTGTTTAGTTAGAGATGTTGCTTTTGTTTTACCCTTTGATTCATTTGCTCTTTGTTTAGATAAAGGCCGTTCCCGTGTTTGAGATGGGCTGATTGTTTTTTGCTTGTTTTTGTCGGGACTTTTTAAGCTTCTCTCTCTTGAATGTCTTTCTTGGCTATCGGTTTCCATCAGTTCAAAATTATTTTCATTTTCAATTAAAACAATTTCTGTTTTCTTTTTCCTGTGTTGATTTTTTAACGGAGATTTCATTTTTGGAGGTGTGGAGTTATTAAATTCGTTTGAGGTGTTTGGGAGATTTGGCATTTGCTGTTGCTTGTATTGTAATTTTCTTGTAACCTCTTTGCTTTCGACAATCTGATATTGAGGATTTTCCTTTAGATCTGACTTGGTATCGGTTCTAGTTGTTAAACAGTTTAAATTTTTCTTCAATATCTCCAGAAGTGATCTTAATTCTTCTACCAGATCGGACAGATTATTTTGTGATGTTTCTTGAATTTTAATTGAATCGTCTGTTCTTCTGACTATGTTTGCATATGTTGATATGTTCAGAGAACTCTCAACTATTCTTCTTGCCTCTGGGTAAGATATATTTTTTGTATGTTTAATCGAGGATATTTTTTTTTTCTTTATTCCAGACTTCACATTCTTTTGAGTCTGCTGCATGATTTTGTTTGCAGTTGGCACATTTAACTGGGAGTTTACAGTCAATGTGATCCCCGATTTCTCCACAAACTTTACATATTGATGGTCTGGTGCATCTGTCCTTATGATGCCCAAACCTTTGGCAGTTGTGGCATCTCAGAGGATTTGGTATATATTTTTCCACTTTTTCTATTATATATCCTATTCTTATTTCTGCTGGAGGTTTTGGAGTATTAAAAATTAGGATATATGTATTTGTAGGAATTATTTGCTTGTTTTTTTTTTTATTGATATTCTTTGAGCCTCTGTGACTCCTTGTTTTTTTAAGTTATTTTTTATTTCGTCCAGAGTACAGAGTGAGAGGTCTGGGCTTCTTACCACACCCTTTGAGGAGTTCAAGGAAGTGTGGGGGTAGGCCTTTATTTTAAGCTTGGCAAAACTGTTTTGATTCAGTAAGGTATTTGCTGAAGTTTTATTTGAAACTTCTACCAAAATGGTTTTGTTCTTTAGTTTTTTTTATTGAAGACATTTTTATTAGCGATTTCATTGTTTTTTCCACAATGAATGGAGACAGTTTGGTGATAGGTGTATCCTCTATTGATTCCAAGACAATAAATCTAGGAAAATGATTTTGGTCGAGATCATTGTCAGACTCGGTTTCTGAGTATAAGCTCTCCGAACTGTCTTCTATATGGGGTCTTTTATTTTTATTTATAGCCATTGGTTTTTTTTTTTTTTTTCACCTTCCTTGCTCCCCACCCTCCTCGGAGCCCATCTGTGGGAGATGTTAGGGGGGAAACCCATTCGCCCTATTATCCCAGGGATACAAGGAAAGGTATACTCACACTAGTAAGTGGCTGCTAGCATTTTGGATTTAACTTTGTTTTCACGACCCGTTTTTTATGAAAATGTCCGTTAAAAACCCTATCTGTAACGGCTTTTTCTTACTAGTAGATTGACCCTTGCCACCGCCTTCTAATACTTACTTATAATCTATCACTTGTTTGTGGTAAAAGACCAGACCGGTTTTGTATAACCAGTGCTTGACGTGACTATGATTGATCGGATCGGGCCTCTCCGACCACCCGTCTAGCCCAGGTAAGGGCCAAAGTAATGTGTTGCCTGTCCTTTTGCATCTGGACCTTACTTATTAATCTATCTCTTGTTTGTGGTAAAAAGACCAGACATATCAAGGGCATTTGTATAACACAGGAAACGAAAAAGTCAACCCCAGCAATTGATTTTTAGATAGATGGGTTTTAATGCGGGTAAGTATTAGTGTGAGTCATCTTGAACATTATATGACTAGATATTATAAAGAATTGCTAAACAAGTTCAGGATCGGGCCTCTCCGACCAAGGTGGAAGTCTAGCCCAGGAACCTTTCAAGGGCCAAAGTGTAATAGTAAATTGTTGCATTACCATGTCCTTTTTTGCATCTGGACCATGGCTTGCTCAATCACCAGGATCCTATAAAGGACTCTGGTTTCCCCAGACGACAACCAGCTAAGGTAGAAAAAATGTCCAAAGATTAAAAAACTGTTTTCTGAGCACCTTTTTTTAAGGTTGCAAAAGTTTCCTTTAAACAAATCTTTAATTTGCTTAAAATAAACAAAAAGTGATGCTTTTATCATATTCAATCCAGCTTGCTTTTCAAAGGTCTTGAGACAAATTATTCTTTAATGTATTTTTATAATATTGCTTTGTACACACTGTTCTGGAAGGAAAAAAACAAATTTGTTCATTTCTGTTAATGTTTATTTTTAGAGAAATATAATACTTTCACAATGGCAGTCAAAACATTGTAACCATTAAATAATGATGGGGAATATATGTCTCCCAAATATTTCTGTAAAGAGTATATGAGAATGAAATGAACAAATATTTTCCAAGTAATTCTTTAAAATTAACAAATGAAGAACATATATAGTACTGAAAAGTTATTGACATTGACCTAAGAAATAAAAATAAAAAAAAAGAAAAATTGGCGTTTTGACCATTAGATTTTGAAAAACGAGTTGGGCCAAGAACTTTTCAGTTCTCTTAATAAATAATAATATTTTCATATTAAGGAAAGTAATAATTACAATGGTCAAATTTATTTTAAAAAGAAAAATGTCAAAACAGTAAAACAGGATCAATGATAAGCCAATTTCTTGTTGGCTGCTGTCTCAGTCTTTACATAAAGCATCTGCTGTTTCTGATAAAAATCACATCCTTATATTGTGGGGAAAGAACTTGGCATCTTTCTAATCTTCACAGTTGTTTTGAGTAGCTGAGTGGAAATTATTTTTAGGAGCTTCCTTAAGGCTTTATATCAATAAGGGAGATTCCTAGTTAATAAACTCACTGAGAATTTTGCAAACCTGGGCTGGATTTAATAAAACACTTGATGATGATAATAACAACGACAAAAATTTCTATTTAACACTTAATATTCTTTATGACTCTAAAAGGAGCAGAACATAATAATTAAAATCTGGATGTTTGCTTTTGTCAGGGAATAATATTAAGTCAGCTAGTATCATAGACTACTACTGCTACAAGGAGTTTGTTTCTTATTGGATTCTCTCCACTTGTGGCCTTGTACCATACTCAGCTTGTATTATTTTCCACTGGCACCAATGGTTAGCATTTAAGCTTAGGTAAAAAATAAAATTTTGAATGTTCTTTTTAGGGCATCCCACTCCAATTGAAAGGCTGATGCAACACAATCTTTCTACCATTATTTTTCCTTACTAAGCTTTCTTTCAAGTTTAGTAAATATCTAAATACTTAAGTTAGTAATAATGGAAGCTACACTGAAGGTTTGAAATTTAGCAATAGAGTATGGAATGTGAAACAGACTCGGGATCCTATATGGAAACATAACTATCAGTCATTTAACTACCAACATAACATTATTTAGTAAGAATATCCTGATATTTTGTCTAAATCAGCATAATTTGAGTAGCAGCAGTTTCAATGGAAAATCTAATAAGCAAAGGCGACATGCCATTGAACTCATTTAGAAGTGAAATAAGAAAATAAAGCTGAACAGAAAATAGAAAAGGAGAGATATACTCGAATTGAGAGTATACGACATATTTAAAAAAAAATAACTCAAATATAAAATTCAAGAGCATTTATTACAATTTTATTAATTGATAAATCTCATTCTTAAGGTCTCTTTTTTTTTACAGTACTTAATTATTACTCATTATCAAGCAATTCATTATTTTAATGAAGTGATGTGTTATTTATCCAATAACTTAAGACTGACATCCATAAGCAGCTGAGTAAATACTCTTAATCATAATGGATTTTACAAATATACAAATGTATTGATTTCCAAAGATTTCAGATGTAAAAGATTTACCCAAGACTTAAAAAGACAATGAAAAAATAGATAATTCACTGACTAAACAAAATGATTAAAAAAACATAAAAATTGATGACTTGAGAAAGCTCTAGTTCACCTTCAAAACAAAACTGCTTCTTAGAGAACCTTTTTTGCCTTCCATCAGTATGGCTGGTGCTAACCTTCAGGAGAGTAACTCCTTGCACCTTCTTAGACTAACATTTTCTACTGACATGAAGTGGAATGATTATATTGAATCAATTACTGAGCCTTCTGCCAGCAATTGATTCAGTTGTTCACTGTGTTCTGCTAGATAATTTTTCTTGCCAGATTGTATCTTACAATCTTATAAGTCGATCATTCATCCATGTATTGAATATTGCTGTTATATTTGGTCTAATGATTCTGCTATGTATTTAGAGTTTCTTGATAAAATTGAAAGAAGAATCTGCAATGTTATTGGTCTTGGCCTGGCATCAGTCACTTTCCTACCACCATAACGTAGTTTCCTTGTGCCTTTTCTATAAAGACTTTCATGATAATTGTTCATATGAGCTTTCTTCTTTGGTAACTCAACTTTATGAATTGAAGCGCAGTACTAGATTGGCAATTAGGTTTCATTATTTTACAGTACAAATTGCTAGATGTAACTATAGTTTCTTCTCTCACTCTTCTCATTTGTGAAACTCTCTTCTGGCTTTTTGCTTCACAATCAATTTTGATCTTCTAAACTTTAAATACAATGTTAATCATCATCTGTCTCCTTAATTCTGGTTCTTTTATTATCCTGTCTCCTCAATGTTTTTGTTTTTTCTTAAATTCTTTCACACTCAGTAACTCCTTGAATCTTAATGGCCTTATATCCTTGCTTGGGTGAACTCATTAAAAAAAACCTATAAAAATAGAACTTATGAAGATAAAGAAAATAGTCTCAAAACATTTTATCAATTCTACAAACATTAATTAAAAAAAACAAAAAACTTAAGTTGAGAATTTGTAATACTTCCAAGGGTGGGGAAGAAAGAGAAACTTACAGAATCCAGCTTATTATAGAGTTGGTCATTTCTTTTCCAGTTTTGACTTTTTTCTAGTATTACTTTTCTGCCATAAGGGATATGATGGAAGTAGAGTGGAAAGGTCAATGGATGGAGTATAAATAGATATTTTATTTTCAAAAAAAGTAGTTGTCTTTAATTCAAGTATATTCAGGCATAAGAAGATATATGGTGAATTACAAATACTCTTACTTACATGCAGAACAAAAACAAAGAGAAAATATTGTAAGCCAAATAAAAAAGTGGTGTGGTGAAAAAAAAAATCAGCAGGAAAATGGAGTGTTAAACTTTAACAATCCAAAAATAGTAGAGAGTGAAAGGAAAGAAAACAGCTTAACCTGATAGTGAATAAAAATATCAACAGAGGATTTATAAAAATGTATTCTAGCTACTGGGAGGTGATGTTTAAGTCTCCAAAGACTCATTGTTAATTGGGAGTTGCCAATAAATAATAGAATGTATTTATATTTTGTTTCTCACTCATGAAAATTCTCATCAAACTAACATTGGCAATTAGTTTTTTTTAATTTTATTTTACCTTATTTAAAAGATTTTCCTATATATAGGAATATGTGGTTTTGTGCACACATTATTGATAACAACAAATCAGATCACAACAACAAATAATTGAAAGAACATTTAATGGATTGTGCAAAGAAATTAAACAGGTTTGAGGAAAAAGTATCAAATGTCAAGGATATTTTTAAGGATATTTCCCAGATAAAAATAAAACTACTCAATTTGCAGTTGATCTTACCTACAATGGCAGAGGAAATGGCAAACCAACAGACTAAAACTAATACAATTTTGGTGGGAATTTTATCCACTTTTATTTTCAAACTAACTGAAACACAAGTAAAACCATGGAAAACACCCTGTTTTTTAGATACTTACAGGTTGAACCAAAACATTATTCTTGCCATAGAGAAGAGTATTCTTGGAATTTTGGTGCAGTGATTCAACATATTCCTTAGCTGAAATATGTTGCCCTTTCATACTTTCTTCACTGCTCGAACTTGTGTGTCGTCGAACTTGCTGATAAAATGAAAGAAAAATACAGCTGTATTAGAAACAGAGTAAGATTAAAATAAATCCAATATAGTTAAGATATTTAAATCATTCATCTCTGCTGCATTAATTTGTGTATTATCAACATTAACAATTCTAAAAATGATAAATTGATTCTGATAAGACTTTTTGTCAGGATTTTAATTATTTTTTCTTGTCAACAATAACCAGTCACTTATTTTAATTTATCAAAGAATTTGCAAAGAAATTTCAGCCATAGCTCATGTCATAGACATGAATTAATCTTGAAGGCATATTTTTTTTTGATTGTTAAAGTGAAATTTAAAACTTAAGCAAAACTACTCCACAGATAAAAAATTTAATTTATACTTTCTGTGATAATTTCAGTTTTGAGAAAGAGAAAAAAATGTTATGTTCTGAAAGAAAGAGAAAACTAAGTGGTTTTCCTATTAAATAGCAAGAAACTTTTTTTTTCAAAATAACATATCCTTTCAGAATGTAGGCAATCATGGTCCTTTACAGCTTCCTTTTCTTTAATGTTGGTAAAATGTGAATTATGTCTATTCTTGAGGAAGAGGGCTTTCTATTGCCTTCTCCATAGTTTTAAATTCAGAGTTGTCCTTCTAAAGTGAATGCCCCTACCAAGGTTATAGAGTCAAGTGTCCTATTATTTTACTCTTAGCAGCAGAGAAAAGGTTTCAAGCCTTCCCACAAGAGTATTAGTGTGAAATAATGACAACAGCCCTGGCTGGAGTTTAAACTTTACTTGCAGATTCCATTTTTGCACTGATAACATCACCCCCACCATACTTATAAAATTAACTCACACATTATCCCAGTATGTGGAATATCTTAACTTGACTAAATAAACAATGTAAGCTAGCAAACTATACATGCATATATAGAGATTAAATAATTAATAACTTCATTAAAAAACATTTATATTAAGAGAAAAAGAGTTTTGTCTGAGAATCAGTACTAACTTGAAGTCCTGGTCTCTTGGGAGAGCCGGGCCCAGCCAAATGATGGGTGGCACCACTGTGAATGCGGTGTCTTTGGACCAATTCATCAGCAGGAGGATCAGTCCAAAAGTGATCTGTGGTTTTCATTTTAGTATAGTCCAAGGCACATGGCCCAACTAGAATAAAATGAAAAAGAACAATTTTTTGACTAACATTTTGAAAAAATTAAAACCCTACAGTCCACTGGTGTCATAACTGCAAAACAACATACAGTTAATGAGATAAACAGAAAACATTTAGTTATTTACAGTTGAACAGAATTAATGTTTTTATCTCATGATATCTCAGCTGATCTTTTGCTTAAATTCAAAAGTTTTAAATATACAATTGAAATGCAAATATATTTAAAAATGAAAGCATTTTCACTGATATTTGATTAATTTGTTCATATACTTTCTGTATTTTGACTGAATTGTTTTTTATGTTTTATCAACCTTATACTTTCTGTAGTACAATGGAAGTGAAATGTGGTTGATTAATAAACATAATTAGTGCTTTTGATCAGCATAAATCTATCTGTCCAGAAATTGAATAAATAGTTACAGGACTTATAAACAATAAGAGATCCCTCCCCAAAACTATGGGAGGGTGGGTATGAGTAGAAGATAGGGTGAGAAAGAAATAGCTAGTAAATAGCCCCGCCCCGTAAGAGAATGTAGAACAAATACCTTCTAAAGTAGACTTATTCCTTGAATGGATGGGGGTGGGGGGAGAGGTCCCGAACTTAGCTCCCCCCCACCCGTCCACCAAAAAAAATATTTTATACCATTCTTGGTTATGTTTCTCCCATTTTTCATGGCGAAACAACAACAAAATATAATCCACTGCACAGAAAAGGTGTTTTGTTTTCTCTTCTCTTCCAGTGTCCAATCATAAGAAGGACATAGACAAATTGAAATAACTGGTAAGAGATTAAAATAACTATTTTCAGTGTTTGTAGTTTTCCCAAAGAGCATTTACATCAGTGCTTGACAAGTGGAATCAGTTTTATTAGCTATATTCATTGAATTCCCCACAGGTTCATTTTCAATATGAGACAAGTCAGCATTTTCTTCTCAAATTCATTTCACAACCAGATTGATTCTCAAGCAAATACAAAGCACAGAGCTTTTGAGAATATCACCTTCCATTACAAATTTTACATTATCTTTGCCTGTTGAGAATTTAAAATACCAAATGGCTGTATAATGAACTATGAAATGTTGAAAAGTTTTTTATCCCAAAATCTGATCAAATTACTGAATGCCAGAATTTTGAATCTCTTCTTGATCAGGTCAAGAACTTTTCAGCACCTCCTTTAAATATCTTTATGCTTGTGATCACTTCTGTAATTTGATCTTTTCTGTACACATTGCTTGCATGTTTGAACTTGCAACTATGCATATGACTAACCTGTTGATGTGGAGTGTAACATGAGAGCCACTGATAGAATTACTATTGTGTGAAAGGAAATCTACTGTGCACTTGTGAATATCCAGAGAAAACACTTGAGCCTCAAGTGTGAATAGTCTCAAAGAAATGCATCTGATAATCTACTGGAATAAAAAAAATGGTAAGTGCACTAGTCGTGTAAGAGTTGCCAGTTTTATCTGAAGATAAAATCTCCTTAGAATTCTACAACAGGTATTGACACAGGATTGTCAATCTGAGACAGATTCTTCAGTTTTTATTCATTGTTATTTTCCCTCATTATATCATAACATTTAAAGTTATTCTTTTCATAGCATACATTACTTTTATGGTTACTACATGCATTTACAATTTGTTTATTCATTTTTTAAGAACTCTTTACAAAAGAATACATTATTTATAACCTATGCCATAATCTATTAATTAAAAAAGGCTGGTTTGAAATTTTTAAAAATGCCTGTAACTAAAAATAAAAATCTAATAATATTTTCAGAATAATTTTTGAAGAATAAATTTTGGGGGAAAATATTTCTTAGTAATTCAAATAAAAACCATGTTTTTGTCTGACTCCATGGTCTAAATTTCATTAAATATTAAAATAACTTGAAGTTACTTCACTTTACTGCTTGCATGGTAATTTCTTTTTAAAAATTGTTTGAGGGAAAATGATGATTGGCAGTTGGCCAATGAATCACTGGCACTAATTCAACAATGGTTACTTTTTATGTTTAATCTGGAAAATTATGATTGGCAGTTGGGCAATGAATACCTGAAGCTAATGATGCAGTAGGTGCAAGCATGTGTTGGGAATGGTTAGCAAAATTAAAAAAAGGAGATGCTGAGCTGTCAAAGATAAAGCATAGAAACTGATGAAATGGAAGAATGTTTGAAAGAGGATGTAGCAAAAACAACATGTGAGAGCAGAACTTGTTTAAATGCGTCATTGGAGGTGATAAGACCCTCCCCCAGGCTAGATAGCCAACTTAGTGTTACTAATATAGGCCAACAAATGTTCAAGGAGCTTGGATAGGAAGTTTTTCAACATGGAACATAATCATAAGACTTTTCACATTTAGACATTTTTTTTTTAATGGCTCTGTTCAACACTCCTTGTTTGAACAACAGAGTCACAAGTTCAAGTTTGCAAACAATTCATGAAATCAATATCAAAATTGAAAAATAGTCTAAAATCATAGAAAGTCATGAAAAATACTTTGATGAATGAATAATGAGTCTACAAATTTAGATGAAGAAAAGATTCTCAAAAATTTGCTCGAAACATTTGCATTAGCCTTGTATTTTTGTATCAAGTTTTTGACATTGCAATTAAAATCTGCAGTTTACTCCTATCATAAAAAGTAAATTTCATTTGATTTTTATCAGAATGAAAGTAACTTTGATGTTGCACTGCAGAAATAAAACAACAGATACATAGGAGGAATGAATTTAACAAATAAAATGAATAAAAGTTAATGACTTTATTGATAAATTTAGTGATTACAGGAGGGAGGGGGTTGAAAAGTATTGATTTTAAAATGCTGAGGTAAATAAGATCAAATCTTATTTAAATTGTAAAAGAAAAACTAAAATCTGAAGCTGTAAAATATTGACTTCATAGAATCAGTAAAATTGGATAATGATCAGTTTTCATGTTTAATTATTAAAAATAGTAAAAAAATCATGGCACTCCATTGCTTCCTTTCCATAAATTAACTGCCATCCAAGATGACAGTGTAGGAAATGAAAGCTATGGAAATTATTGTTATCTCCAAACCCCCCAAGAGCATTAGTGTGAAAGTGAACACAACAAATACAGGTTGAACTTTAGCTCACTAATTCCATATCAATGCCTGTTATGTTGTCCACACATATATTCCAATATTACCTTGGCAAAAAAAGAATATGACATTTGCCTTTATTAATTAACAATACTTACCAAGTAGGGACGCAAGGATTGGTCCATCCACTGGGTCAGCAATGAGTGCATCTGCTTCATAGTATTTGCTGCAAGTTAATAGCACAATAAAAATAAAATAGAATTTGTCTTTTATTCAGAAATTAATTTCATAATTAGACACAAAAATAAAGAAAAAGGGACTAAATCAACAGAAAAAAAGTAGCATTCAGTTATGAACATGGAACCATAAATTAAGAAGTGAACATTTAGGAAATCACTATTAATAACACAAATGAAACATGTTTTTTACTTTTTATTCCATCTTATGATTCATTAAGTGGCAGGTTTTTTGCATTAATCAGTGGAACTCATAGCTGATTTTGTACAGACTTTATAGTTTCTATTTTAACATGAAATCAGTAAGATACCATCTGTATTTCTGTTGATGATTCCTGAATAAGCAAAATAAAATTGATAAGTTTTATTATAAATATTTTATAGCAGTTCAACTAGAGTGTGTATGAGTATGTGCTTGCAACATTGTATACTTTCACTCATTTGTAAATAGTTTTATATAATTACATTTCAAGGCAGAAAAAGACTTGACATAAATTGGTAATTGAAAGAATAAAAGTAAAACAGTAGCATTAATCTATATTGGGAAATATATAAAGAAAATGTAAAGAGAGAGCATATTTAAAATGCTTTTAGGTATTTTGTGAACAGGGTCAAAAATTAGAAAATCCTCCCAATGAAGCCATTTTATATTAAGATCGTATTATTGTTTTTAAACAGTTTTTTTTAGGCTTAATATTTTATTTTATTCAACAATATTTGTAGATGCTTTGTGAAGTAGATTTGCATGTGAAGAGAGAAAAAAGTAAAGATATAAAACTTACAAATGTTAAAATTGCCTTATAAGATAATCCCCACAATTGATATTGATACAAATTATTAACCCTTTATTAACCCTTACGCCCCTTTTTTTAAATAATTGCTCTAGCCGGTACCATAGTAATTTTAATTTTAATAATGAATACGCTTATAAAAATGCGTAAATTTCAAGAATTAGTTATTCCCCAAAACATTTTGCTTGAAGATGGAACAGAGCTTGGTACTTTAATTCAATTTAGTTCAAATAATTATATTGAAGTTTTTGGATCTTGTTTTGAAACATGAGAACTCTTATGTAGTGATGGAATCATATTTTTTTAATATATAAATATATATATATATATATATATATATATATATATATATATATATATATATATATGTATATATATAATGAATAAACAAAATGAATGAGAAAATAAGTTAGGCAAGAAAGAGTGAGGAAATATTAAAACACAAGATTTCTGAGGCAAGATGATGACAGACACTTCTATGGTGCTGGTCAAGCAATAGTCACCAAACTTCAATCCTGTTTGCAAAGCATAACAGTTGTGGATACAAACAAGCAGAATAATAATAATAATAATAATAATACAAGTAAAAATTTCATTTCATTTATTTTTAGTATATTTTTAAGGCAAAGATAAGAGTCAGTTGATATGTTAATTTGAAAAATGAGCAAACAAACTCATCTTATTTTAAATACACATACACCATTTCCCTGGAATTTAAAGTCAACAGAAAGGCTTTTCAGGAATCTCCCAAAGGAGCTATAATTTTCTATATTAAACACTTGTATACTTTCCATTTCCTTTAATTGATAGTATTTTTACCAAAAATAATTATAAATGAAAAGCAATATCATTCAGTTTAACAAAAACTAGCAGAAAGAAATATGAAATATTTAGCATAATTTTAAAACTACTAAAGATTTACACTAGGATGTCTTCCTTTTTTTTTTTTTTATAATTAAATAAATTGGGATGAAGATTCAATATTGTTAAACAAAAGAGATATTATTCTCATCAACTTTTATACAGCATGATTTCAAAAAAAACAAACAAACAAAAAACAAATCCTTTTTTTGCATACTGTTTAACCTCTTGTGACATGAAATAGTTGGATTTTATTTGTATATATACAATTCAGTTTTGTTTTATTATTACATATTCAAAATTCTCTTCCAGAGATTTCATTGGAAACAACAAAGAATGTGACTTAAATGTCTGTTTTCTTGGATTTTATAAAGTTGATTAGATATGGTAAAATAATACAGCAGAAAAATCAAAGGATATTCTGGCCAGGAACAATAATAAAATGCATTTATTTATTTTTTTCTTTAATCTCTTGATACATTTAATAGAATGTCTCAAGATATTAAGAAGATACAAAATTAAAAAAGGAGCTGTGAAAACAGTGAAAGATGAAAGTGTGATAGAATATGATTCTAGAAACCAGTGCCAGAATAAATAAATGCATATTCTTCAGAAGAAAAGTATTTAAATTTTAACAGCTTGTAAAAAGAACAAAAAGCTACTCAAAAATGACAGTGAAAGAATAATTTGATAAATGATGTAATCTATTAATTACAAATACGACAGAAAGCACCAGCTCACAAAAAGAGAATTCTTTTAAAACCTTCATTGTGTATCATTTATTCAACAAAGTAAAAACTAAGACTGATCATGAAAGGTAAAACCTGTTGGCTGTTTGCTGAAATAAATGTAGAACTATAGTTTCTCTGCAATGATTTTGTTTTGGGGGGTCAAAGTCTGTGAATAATCAGTTCTTAAGTGAATCATAGTGCAAAGGTCATATCAAATAAGATAGTTGACATTAACATATTAGAAGGAGGCTTTATGGTACAAGATATAAAGGAATCATTTTTTTTCAACTAAAAATATTTATTGTGCATGGTAAGTGAGTGAAAATAAGATGATGATTATAAACTTTTATATTTCTCTATAAAGCTGTGTTATGTTGTGATCAATGATAAAGAAATTTATACGTTTATTCATTTCTAACCTTTTATTATTGCATTCAAGAATTTTTTCACACTGATATTTTTAGTTGTTTTTTAAAGCATAATGTTTTTTATTTATACACTTACTAATAATTTTTTCCTGATATGGTTTAAGGTTATGTACATAATTGCAAGTAACAACAAGAAATATTTAACATGAAATGAAATGAATTATTTAATAAAATAGGATAAAGTGACCGAGTCAAAATACTATACAAAGTTGAATCAAAATGTTTGTAGCCTGACATAATGATTAGCTGAATTTTGATCTCAAATTTTCACTTTATAATGTTCAAAAATATGTGATTAAATTGAATGACTAAAAGTGCATTGAAAAGGAAAGAGATTATGTTAAAAATAAATATTTGTTAAGTGAAATGATTTTCATATTAAGTTACAAACTTACTGATGTACCTGTGTATATTTTTAATAATTTGTTATTTGCCAAACTTTTATACCATGAAATACTCAAATAACTAAAAAGCACAAACTTGAAAGTTTCTCATCTATGTGAGCTTGCAGTGAAGAGATTTAAGGGGTTTAAAGCTTGGAATAAAATTCAAAACCTTTTAGCCTTATATTCTTTTATGTTTGCAACAAGTACTGATTAATGCTCAAAGAGACAGTTTTAGTGTAATGTTCATGAAACCAAACACATATTTTAGACAACTTACAGCCACCAAATCTTAAGAATAACTAAATGAATTTTTTCTTTTCTTAATCATTTCACCCCAAGCAATAAAAGGCAATAAGAGCCACTGAGATGTAAGGTATTACTGAATGTGAGAAAGTGTTATTCAGAAGAAAGGACAATAAAAGAACCGGAATGAAAGAGGCAGAAGATGATGTTGCATTTAAATTTTTGAAGATCATAGTTGACAACAAAGCAAGAAGCCAGAAGAGAGTTCCACAAGTGAAATGTGTAAGGGAAGAAGCTATTAGCATAGAACTTATGGTTACAACTAGCAATTTCAACAGTGAAATTATGTAACCTAGTTGCCAATCTAGTACTGCACTTAAATTCTTGAAACTGAAGAACTGAAGTGGAAAGCTCATATGAATAGTTACCATGAAAATATCCATAAAAATGGCACAGGAATGCTATGTTATTGCTGTGCGAATGTGACTGAAACTGGGATGTTTTGTTTTCTTTAATTTAATACGCTGTATATTTTACAAATAAAGTATTTTTATCATATGTTGTCGTGTCGTCTTGTGTTGTTCTATGGCTGCATATTGTTCGTTTTCTCACTGCATTCACCAATGTCCAGAATTGGAGAATTCCCCTCCCATCGTTCTTTTCATCAATCATACATTGAACCCTTGGATACTCTTGTTTATTTATTTTTTTTTTTATTTTCTTGTTGCGTCCTGGCTATCGTAGTCCCAACGAAACCCTGGATGTAACAGTGGAAATCAGGTAAAGATGCTCCTGATGATTCAAGAGTAGAATAGGAGAAAATCTATGAGAAAAGCATTCTGATTCATCACAGTAGCTAACCACACTTCAAATTGATTGAAAAGGGAAGGAAAACTTACCCCTATTTAAAACATTGTTATGGAGTTGCCAGTAGTCCCAAGTACAAAAATGGCGAGAGGCTCTATATATATATATATATATATATATATATATATATATATGCTTCATTCTGTAAGTGAATAGAAACTTAGGCTCATTGAGGACATGCTTGCAACTATTACAAGTGGACACAAAGAGAAACAAAAACAGTGGCACAATTTTCAATGGGAAGATTAAAGATTTCACTCCAAGGGATGTGAAAGAGAAAATCACAAAATGAATCGTAGTTGCTATGCCGGTAACAGAAAGGAGTTTTGTGATTCAGTCCTAACGAAAGAGTCAAAAGTGATATCAATAGCTACAACATGATCCAAATTGTCAAAAGGAAAGGATGGTGATGTACAACAAGAGCCAGGAGAGGAAGTAAAGGATAAATTAGATAAAGAAGCACATTGATCAGAAGTATTAGGAAAATGAGTAGAGAAATCTAGTATTTAACTATTTATAGAGTGAGCAACAGAAAAATTAAAAGTCCGAATATCGGCAACATCAATAGTATTAGTAATTAGTAATAACCAGTTGACATGATGAGCATTAAAATTGCCAAACACAGATATGTTCACAGATGAATGTAGAGAGATTTTTTATACTTCCATATTTTGTCTAACATGCTACAGTCCTGAGAAGGGGCACAATAAAGAGATAGTTAATAGTTCAATAGTGATTGTTAAAAGCACATAAAAGATTCATCTGGGGATTCAAGAGACAATTCCTTTTCCACTGAGAGATTTTCTTAAACACATGTACCTGAGAAAACCTGAAATAGGGAATTCAGTGGTAGAGATAGATAAGTTTAAGTTAGTTTCCCAAAGCACTAAGACATCTGGAGAGCATTTCAAGGGAAACATTCTACACTACAGAAATTGGTATGAATACCACAAATATTGGAGAAAGAAAGGTTGCATGACTTCAGTGATCTTTTGCACACTTCTGTTATTTATAATGGTTGCAGTCATAAAAATTTTAAGATAAAAAGGCTAAAATAACTGTTACTGTCTATTGAATAAGGCAATATAAACTGGCCAGAGGTGGCTGAGACTACATCATAATGTGGCCTCAGTATAGCATATCCAGAGATGCTTGCAAGACTTGACACTGCAAAAACCCTAATATTATGTGACTGTTGACTAGAGAATCCTCTCTAAGCATTACCAAAGAGATTGGGCACCATTTGGAATAAATGCTATTAACTTCCTGAAATAATTGAATGTTATTATTTTTAACTAAGTATTTAAAAAAAATAAAATGAATGAATTTTAGTATAAATTAGAAAATGAATGAGTTTTATCTCTCTCTCTTATATATATATATATATATATAAAATAAAAGGCTGTTTAAAAATATTGAAACAATGTAAGCAAATTATTGAGATTAAAATCAACTATTTCCACTGCATGGATTCTAATAACATTTTACAATTTCAATTCTAAAAAAATAAATTAACAGAAAGTCTGGAAATATTCACCTGTTATTCTGCACAAGATAATCCAATATTTTGGCAAGTTGCTTTTCAAATATAGCAATTCTTAACCACAGGTACTTAGGACTGTAAGAAGGGAGAGTTTTCTTGGGTTGAGCTTTTCCACTATCCAGGGACTTTCTGCAAAGAGAAGAGGAAACAAAATTCTTTAAGCAATGACCATAAATGGTGAAGAAAATGAAACCAGGAAGAGTCAATAAATCAATAAAATCCGAAACATATTCAAAATGTGAAAATCTATTATAGATTCTGAAATATTTTAGGAAGTTGAAAGCTTGTAATGTGTGGAACACTGAGTAAGCTTGCCAGTGTAATATTTTAGTATAAAATAAAGTAGTCTGTTTAAGAAAAAGATTATTCCAATCTTGATTACAATGAATATGTGAAAGAAGATGTTGAAAAATTCTCGACCCAATCTACTTCTCAAAAGGTGACCAAATGACCAAACATAGATCTGTTTTTTTTTGGTTTTTTTTAAATATTTCTTGCTCGGTTAGAGAACTTTTTAGTACCTGTTGTATTTAGGTGATAGAGGAAACAATTTGTATACACACACCTAATGTATATTAACTCATTAAGTGAATGGTGATGCTATTATAAAAACATTCTGAGTGCAAATCTATTTGAGATTGAATGATTATCACACTGAAAGTGGCCCAACCATGTCTGATGAAAATATTTGTTATAATTGGGATGCAACAATATATCAGATACCAATCAAAATGTTGGTTATTTTGCTGAATCAAAGCAAGTTATGATTTCTAATAATGAGAAAAAATATCAGAATATTATTTAAATTCATTCTGTGTCAAAGAAAAAAGGTGATTCTTAAGTTAGGAATGAAATTTCTGTGATCCAATAAAGATAACCAAGTATAAAAACTTGGTTATTTGGCAACAAAAAAAAAAAGAGAAAGAAAAATGAAAAAATGCTGATATGACCAGTAATTGTAAGATTTTGTTTGCGGCTCCTAGCATTTGCCTGAAGAAGAAATGTATATTGAATATATATTTTAAAACCTCCAGTGTCCTTGCTGTTTCAGAGGTAGAAGCATGCAGGACCTACAGCCACACAGAGGATAATAACTGGTAATAACAACAATAGTGCTGCTGGTAATAGTAAATTAGATAAATGGTATTACCTACCAACTCCTTAACATTTTTTTTTTAATAATTTCAGCCCAAGCAAGGTAATAAAACCACTAAGATACAAAGAGTTACAGAGTGTGAAAGAATTTTAGAAAAAAACATTAAGGAAAGGGGACAATAAAAGAACAGGATTTAAGGAGTCAGAAGATGACAATTGACATTGCATTTAAATTTTGGAAACACAAAATTGACTGGAAAGTCAGTAGAAGAAAAGTAGACAAGTGCAAAGTGTGAAAGAAGAACTTCTGTTTACATCTAGCAATTTCAGCTGTAAAAGGATGAGATCTAGCTACCAATCAAATACTGCACGTAAATTCATAAAGTCGAGATACCAAGGAGGAAAGTTCATCAAAAAAAATCTACCATGAAAATATTTATAGAAATGGTACAGAGTAGCTATGTTATGGAGGTGGGAAAGTGACTGAAGCTGAAATGCCAGGTCAGGGCCTATAACATTGCAGATTCTTTAGATGTTATCAATAATCTCTAGATACATAGCAGAAGCACTAACCAGATATGGCAGCAATATTCAATGTATAGACAAATGGTCAACTTATAAAGGTGTAAGATAGATTTTGGTGAACAAGGATAGGGCTCTGGGGGGGACACCCAATTTAGTGTAAGAAGATCTAATGGCCATTCAAGACAATTTTCATTTTGCAATTAGATAAAAAAGATTGAATAAGATCAAAAATTTGGCCAGAAATACAATAACCTTACAATTTGTGAAGAACAGCATGCCAAACCCTAATTGCTTTTGAGATATCCAAAGGAACAGCCACAGTGTCATCATTCTTTTCTAAAAATACTTTTTCATTAAGAACCATTAATACATCAGCATTGACAGAGAGAAGCAATAGCCGTATTGTCTGAAAGACAATCCAGTGAGGTGAGATGCTTAACCAATCCAGAGTTGATTAAAGCATTTAGTACTTTGCTTTAAAAAAAAAAAAAAAAAAAAAGAGGTAGAAAACTAATTTGATTGTTTTGTTTGATGATCAAGTAGTCTTATCTGGTTTTCAATATCACCTTCTACCATCATGAATGTTCTTCAAACCAACTGTTAGTTTTACTTGCTTATTAGCAGTGCACCATTGTAAAAGTCTATGTTTATTGTAGAATCCAATTCTAACAACTTATCAGACATCTAAAGGAATTTCTTCATTTAACACCAATTGCTATCTACACTTCAATTTACGCAGCAATATAAAAAGACAGAAATTGAAATGCTATATAAAAAATCTAGAACAGTAAACGCCTTAAAACTCACCCTGGATTCTAAAACTTGAAAGTATAAAAATTAGACATCACTATTTGAAATGAAACCTACTCTTAACCAAAGAATTAAGACAGGTAAATAAATTTATTACAGCCAATAAACACTGAAATCTAGATTGTACAAAGGCATTTGATAGGGTATAACAGGGACTTCAAACACACAACCGGTTTCTGCAGTCCCCCAGGAAAA
Organism: Acanthosepion pharaonis; assembly: GCA_903632075.3. Lineage (NCBI taxonomy): Eukaryota > Metazoa > Mollusca > Cephalopoda > Sepiida > Sepiidae > Acanthosepion > Acanthosepion pharaonis. Next base: position 412,591 of record CAHIKZ030001872.1, read on the forward strand.
CATTTTTGAGACTGATATTTTCCTCAAATTTTAATAAGTTTAATAAATTTGTTCTTTGCCCTTTCCATACTTTTGGCATAGCAGTATTGAACTTAACCTGCCCACCAATTGCAAGCAGACAATCAGTTTTAAGGTCTGTTGTCGTTCCTCTCCAATGAAAAGGAAGAAAAGTTTATCTCCCCAACAACAGGTATTCTTTATGTGATAGTATAAATGTACTTTGTGACAATGTCTCATTCATTTTTTTTTAATTATATAAAAAGAAATACATTTAACAACTCATATTAGGGAAAGTGGAAATAATTATTGAATTTTCGTATACATTATAAATTTTTTTTTTATATAGCAGTGAAAAGGAATAAATGAATACAATATGGGAACCAGTGACATAGAGAGGTAGAGAAAAACAACAATAACAAAAAATTGTAATATAAGCCCAGATAAAAAAATTGGTTACTGAGACATTAGGTTTATAAGTCCCCAAAATTCCCTCACAATAATGGAGGGAGCATATAATGAGGAAAGGCAGCTTAGGGAATTTAACACTCACAGGGCATGTTGAAGACAAAAGTAGCAAGAGAAAAAAGTGAGTGACCTACTTAAAAAGGTTTGAGTAAATGGATGGTAGAACAAGTACCACAAAGACAGTTTATAAAGAAGCAACAAAACAAAAATTTGTGGAGAGACATGATCACCCACATCCTGAAGAGACATAGCTGAAAGAGAGTGCACCTTATATAGTAAAACTATATTAAGCAACCTTCTCAGAAAAGTTAGTTCTTCATAGGAAAAGAAACATGAGCAAAAGCTGCATATACAACATCTCATACAGTTGTAGATTAAACATAAAGGAAACCATTTACCCTCTAAAGTTTTGACATAAGGAACAGGAGAAAGCCATAATCTGAGAATTAGCTAACTAAATAAAGATAAGCAAAACATATATGTGACAGAAAAAAAAGGGAAGGTGGAAATAGGTTTTGGAATGAAGTTAAAATAATAGACATAGGACAGTGATATCCATAAGATGAAGGGAGTTACAAGAGTAATTTTAACATCATATAGAAAACAGTAGTCAGGAGAACTAATTTTAGCAGCTAAGATCAGTCATATATATATATATATATATATATATATGAATGAATAAAAAGAGACAACAGGAAAAACTATAGTTAGCCAATGTGTTTTGTCAACAGACTTTATCAAGGCAATCATTACCTTGATAAAGTCCCTTAGAGGACAAAACATTTAGTTAGTCATTTTCTCTCTACTACAGATACACTCCATCTGAGAATATATATATATATATATATATATAAAAGAGGGATCAATCAAGGGAAAAATGTCAACAGTTCTGGTATTGTGAATCGTGTTTTTCTTAATGCTCTATTCAGCAGCAATTTTATCAAGGAAAAGCCAAATTCCTTGATAAAATTATATAAAATTAATATGAATCATTAACAGATGATGTGCTTTAGTCGTGAGAAAAAAAGAAGAGAGGTAAAGATAATAAGTGGCATCTAAAAGCATGAATTTGTGGAATGAAAAATATTAGATTAAAAACACCAAAAGATGAACATAAAAACTAGATGGAATAATGCAAATACTTTGCTTTAGAATTTCAGAAATGAGGATAGCTGAAGCCATTGATAAAATGTGCAAAAGATAATAAAGATAATTGAAGATAATAAGTTGAAACAAATGAAAAGAATTAAAGATCAAAGGAATATAAGAATTAAAGCAAATGATCAATTATCATACAAGCTTCTTGTCAATTTTTTTTTATTTCAAATAGCAGAAAGTGCATTATTTGGACTGTACACTAATTGCAAAGTAAGCTTTAAAATATTTTCATCATACAAATCTGACGTGATCAAATTCAAAATTAAATAGGTAAATGTTCCTCACATCCTGAATCAAAATTCATTATTTCAAATGCTCTTTTTTTAATGTAATAATACTGCAAATAATTTAAACCATTTTTAATAGTTACCAGTTTTCACACATTGTAGATAAAGAAAAAAAACTTAAAGTAAATAGTATAAGTAGCAAAAGGTTAAAAACAACTTCAAACATTACATTGTTTTATGCAAACTTCAATAACTGCCTCAAGATATGTACATTATAGTAAATAAAAAAAATTGGCTCATAATCATGTTATTTTTCTATTAAAGCAAAAATATTTTTATATAAAATAAGCCTCCAAGATTTTATTTTACAATATTGTGTTTTTTTTTTATATTGAATACTTTAACTCAAAAATATAGTATTTCTTAAAACTATATTAACACAGATACTTATGATTTAAAATGAATTTTTAAAAATGAAAAATCTTTCTTGAAGCTTTTATTTTCGTTATAATTTCAAGCTAATTGATTAAATTTAATATTTCCAATAAGCAAAATACTTTTTCCTGCATGTCAAAACTAATTTAAATTGACTGAAAGGAGTTTTGTTTTGTAATTGGTAAACATTGGTGATTTTAGTGCTATTTTTAGCCAGTCAGGCTGATTTGATGGATAAAAGGAAATGTTTAATAACTTCAGATCTTATATAAAGTAAAACAACACTGGAAATTGCAAAAAATGATCAGCAGTGAAGTTTGAAGATCTTGGAGGATTCCAATAAGGGCAAATTGAGGATGATCTCACCAATTTGTATCCTGTATAAAAGAGAAAAGTTACAAAAAAGAAAAAAATTGCATTTGACAAGGTATGAAAATTATATATTATAGCAGCACAAGATGTCAAGTCTGAAATTAAATGACAAAATATGAGACCAATCATTAGATCATCCATTAGAAAAATTGAATGAAATGTGGGTAGGGCAAATGAATACATGAAGACTGATTTTTAAACCAATCTTTTTTACTGACAAATGCTGTGTTACTATGCATATTGCAAGATTGAGAAAAGGTTGGGTGTCTATTGATGGAAGCTCTACCCTCATAGTGTGAGACAAAGTGGTGGACTAATGGCAAGTTAAATATTTTGATAATTCAAGTAAATGTGAAGCCATGGTACAGAAGATGTCAAACAGAAGATGTGTTTTATCACATTGAGCAAAGAAAACTAATGTAGAGTTGAATAAAAATGGTGTTCACAGATAGTCACCTGATGAAGTACTCAGCTTTTCTGTTCAATATTAATCTTACCTGTGGTGCATCCTTAAAGTTTACATTGATGAAGGGGGAAAAAGGATCCCTAGTCAAGTTTGAATATTTTGTCTCAATATAAACATTCATTTATATTTTACTAAAAAAATAGGATTTGTCAACCTTTATTTCAAGTTAGAATTATTAAAAAAAAGATAAAAAAACAGAATTGTGCATATAAAATATCTGGTGAAATATCAAATGCATATTTTAAAATGCATTATCAATTTAACACTAATAAAGTCATCAAACTATAAACAAAAAAACAGCTAGAGGAAAAAGGAATTGGAAGAAATACATCTGTCAATGTTTTTACTAATTTGGTTAAAATGTACTAATTAACAATAACACTCAAAGATATGCTTTAACAGATTTTCATCTGAGTAAATAAATATTCACAGCAAATTAGACAACAAATTAAAATCTATTGTCAGTCATCAATACTAATGAAAAGGGGAAAAAGTTTCTCTTGTGTATAAGCAAAAAAAAAAAAAAAAAAATCTGGCCAGCATATTTCTTATGATTATGGCTATGAGATCTAATTATAAATCTCAAGAATGTATGTTGCCTTGGAACTAATGACTACTGCAGTCTTAGTAACTGAAGAATCTTTGGTACTGATTGTCACATTTCTGATATTAATGACAGTGTGCTGCAAATGTAATCTTGCTAAAACAAATAGCAAAAACCAAGATGGAAACATCAAACAGGACAGTGAAATCTTTGGGTGGAATTTATTAGAGTGACCCAAATGTATCATTTCAAGGAATCATCTTGGTGTCTGTGTCAAATGATTGGTTGAATTAATGCAAATAAAAGCAGTAGGAATACAAATAATCTTAACCTTTTCTGTACACTTGCAGATTTTTGACTGATCAGTTCTTGCACAAAAACAGATAATACATATGAGACCAAGTTATATTTAAATTTTTCAAATGTGATTAATGCTTTCTAAAATCTAATAGTTCAAGAATTGACAATTTTTGTAAAAATTCATAATATATTTAAAGGTCACCTTTAAGTAGCAGCAACAGTATTGCTTGTTTATCATGAGGCATATAAAACAATCATTAATCCAATAATGATCCTTTCCTTTTCAGCCTGTTTTACTATTTATATCTGACAAGTGAGCAAGATAAAACGGGACAAAAAATAAAATATATATTTATTTATTTACACCAGTATTCCTTACAGACAAGCACTGAGTTATCTCTAAATTGTTAGTTATACCTCAACCAACACCAATATATTAAACTGTAAAAATGAAAACAAAGAAAGGTTTCTCTCTCAAAAAGAAAAGTGCAAGAAATTAAAAAAAAAAAAAATATCTATAAAGTTATAAATATTTTTAATAAAGACATTCTTAGCTGAAAATCACATATTCACCAACATTGGTTGGTTAATACCAATTGAAACTGATTTGTATAACAAAATTGATTAGTTTAATCTTGATGAATATTTTATGCAATGAAACTGTTTGCCACATATATTTTTTAAATACTTAATATGTTTAAGTAGAATACATTTTGTTCATTGTACATTATCCTTTTGAACTGTCTTAAGTTCTAAACTTATTTAATTTCCAACATTGCCATCTATCTAAAAGCAATAATCATTACATGGTGCTTTTATTACTTCTAGTGCCTTACTAACCCATTCAATAAATGGGATTTCATAAAAATGAATTGGATTTATCTGTTGCAATGATTCAGGTATAGTTTGCCAAGTGAATTTATGTCAGATTACAAACCAAATCATGCCTGAAATGAGGCTTAGAGTTAATAAGTGCTGTGTTTGTAACTAGACTGTCACAACTAATGACAGTTTCCTGTTATCATAGCTCTACCTAATTTTTGGTGATTTTATCAATTAGCAAGAAAACAAAGATCACACTCCCCAAATTATTTTCTATTTTTTTTATATTAAATGTATTATCTGGTAAACTAAGAAAATAAGACAGAACCAAATCTAAACCTTATATATCACAGCTACTACAGAAGTACAATGTGCAATGGATGAATTGTTGCCTAAATTACACAAAAATGAAAATAACACTGACATCTCATTTTAACAGATATATTTACCAAGATTGCACAAAAATATCTTGAAATACTAAAGAGCAAATTTATTCAATAAAATTGCTATTGGCTTCAACCATGGCCTCCAGACAACTTTGGAATCTCCTGCAACTCTTCTGGATGGTTAATCCTTGCCTTCAGTTCATCTTTGGTGCTACAAGGAGTTTTGCTGGTTTCTCAATCAACTGTGCCCTGCACATAATAATCACGTAGGTTGCAGTCTGGGGAGTTAGATGGCCAGATGTAAGGGGTGGTGTGGTTGCAAAAACTGTCTGACATCTATGACTGGGTTCATCTGTTTATGTGGCATGGTGCACAGTCCTGTTGCCAGACATAGAATTTTCCAGCAGCTACCTTCTTGACTCAGGGCAGCACTACTACCTCAAAGCACTTATATATATATATATATATATATATATATATATATATATAGGTCTCTGTGTTGAGTCTGAGGCCCTAACCAACAAATTCGGGAGTTCTTTTCTGTTCAGAATAATCTGAAGAGTGAATTTTCCAAGCTACCATACTCTTGTAATCACCATTAGACTCATCCAACTCTTTCCAAATCCTCTGCACTGTCGTCAGATTAACTCCCAAACACTCTGAAATATTCGTATTGGAACTTCCAGTGCGAATGTTAAGCAGTACAGCATGTTGTTTCCAGTGAATTGCATCATGGTGCTCTTTTTCTCACAGACAGTGCCCAACTGACCCTACTGTATTGTGCATTTGACAAAAATCAAAAACAAACAACATGCATGCATGAAATTTAAAATAGAAAATGGCAATAATTTACCCATTTCACCCTGTAGAAATAGCTAACAGTAAAAAAAAAAAACAAAATAAAATAAATACTTAATTTGGACAACCTTAAGACTGGGCTTTTGAGCAATTACTTAATTGACAGAAAAAAATAAGAGAGAAAAAAACAAGGGCCCTTGTAGTGGGAGTGAAATGTTGCTGCTTATGCAGGAGAGGATGGCTGGCATGAAACCAAGAATGTTCAATTGCAAAAAATATGGTCATGGTGGGCAAAGTGGTGCCTAGAATTTATATATGCAAATGATCCGTGTCATGAATAGTGACATATAAACAGACGGATTTTCTGTTTCATCAGTCTGTGAGTTGCCAGCATTACTAGCATATAGAACATTGTGATTCTGATTTCCTATTTGTTTGTCCTCATTTTCTGTGTCCAGTTACATTTGAGCTTTGTTTGCTGTGTTCCTGTATGGAATTCTTTTATCACCTCTGCCATAGACATGTCTCTGATTTCATTTTGCTTTGTTGGTCTCTGGTGCTGCTGTTCATTTCGTCCCTTACCTATTGAGATGTTCTTTTACAGAAAAAAAGGTATGAAGAAAGTTGGTATATAACGAATTCATAGACTGCAACAGATTGGTATGTTATTTTCTTAACAGACTCATCTAGCAGGTAATAATAATATTGAAGAAAATATTTCTGAATATTAAGAGCATGATAATTCAAATACCAACTTTTCTAATAATAATTTTCTTTATCCTTGAAATTAAAAAAAAAAAAAAATGATAACTTGATTATTTTCAAATGTCTGCAATATTCAACAATTAACTGAATATAACCTAAGTTATAATAGTAAAATTCTTATGCATGATTTTATTTTTGTAGCAATAATATCTAACTTGATATAAAATGTTATTTTGTGCAAATACATCATTATCTTCATACCAAAATAATATAAGGAGCAACACTAAAAGAGATGAAGATGAATTTTTATACAGTGCCTTATTGATTTCTGGTACTGGTACTAAAAGTGGATAAAATCTTTGATTTAAAGCATTTGATTAATATTTTCATCTTAGGCAGGATTGTTGAAAAACAAAGATATTAAAAGAAAGAAAGAAAAAATGAAAATATGAATCTGGGTAATAAGAATTTAAAAATATTGATAACTTTTTGTAAAATATCTCAAATTTATTTTAGAAAATACATAACATCGTTTTCAGTTGTAAAGAGCCAAGCTTACTATTTTTGATAGAAAATGATTTCCAGTCTGTGTTGTAAAATGTTCAAAGCTGACAACACAGGGTAATTCTAAGAAACCACCCGTTTCAGGTAGAAGTGACATTATTAAAACTGGATAAAGAAATTGTAATGTAAAAAGCAGCATGCAAGGCATGATGATGGAATATGAAGTAGAAATGGCTGATTATAAAAGCAGCAATTATTTCAGTTTGAAAAGCAACAACAGCTGGTTTGCAAATTTTAATCTGATTGGGGATCTGTTCAAATCCACATTTAAAAGCTGTTCACAGTTTCAAAGCTGTACATTTTCTACACAGCAAGAGGGGAAAAAATCATTTTTTTTGTCTCTATTTGGTGAAAAGAGTCATGAAGATATATTAATATAGCAGGCATCTAACACCTTAAGGATGCTGTTCTATTCATTTTTCCAATTAACTAGAAGTTTAAGCAAAAAAGTTAAAGAAAAAAAGTTATTCATCAGTTTAAACCTTACAGTTAAGTACTGTTTCATATTACAATAACCAAAAACCGTTTAACATTTTTCTTTTAAAGCAAAGAGAATAAAAAATATCTAGTTATTAATTAGGTATAGGAATATGAAATGTTAATATTGTAATGAATAGATTACTAGTAAATGTCTAAGCAGTTAATTAAAAAGTAAATCAATTTTAGATCAGTAAGTTGATGCTAGTTAAGGAAAAGCAATAAAATATCAGTTGGTTTAATGCAAGTGTTGGCTTTAAGTATTTTAGATGAAAGGTGAAATATGTCCTGCCAGGCAAGAGGCAGGAAGAGTTAATGAAAAAAAAGGTCTAATTGGACAGAGAATCTCACAGATATGGGAAGGCCTCGAAGACACGTTGGAGGACCAACATGCTGTAGCTAGTTCCCTTGCTTGGCGACTTAGTAGATTCCGTACTTGAGGTGGGATATTCCACCCTGTTGAGGTTGGTGTCCTCCTCGTAGATGGTTGGTGGCCTGCTATTGTTGTGTTTGTGTTGGATGACACCATGTTGAAACAACTTTGAAAAACTGCAGCAATAATAACAAAATATAAAAGGAAAAAAAGAATGGGTTATCACAACAGCAGTTGCTTGTAACAGTCGAGTTACAATTGGCATGAAGGAAAGAATTTTAAAAGTAATAAATATATATGGGTTCAAGTGACAACAAAACATGCAAACAATAGCAACAACAATAATTATGTAAAAACAACAAATATGCAAATAAAAGGAGAACTAGAGAAAATGTTATCTTGCAAATCAAACTGATATTAAGCAAGAAAGCAACATCCAATAATCTTTGTGCATTTATTGTCTTTAATTAATTGACTTTATTAAGCATGATGCATATAACAAAGAAGGCAAGTATTAAGTATACAATGCAGATAAGATTTACTGCCAATTTGACTTTAAGAGACTGTAAGAGTACTTACTGAATACCACTTCTGATGTAATCAATAAAAAACAAAGAACTTTATAACCATCACACTTGTGCAAACACAAACTTACATTAGTTTTAATCATCACTCTTTAGCAGAAAGTCAAATAATGATTTTTATTATGAAAATTACAAAGAATTATACAATTATATCATTGACAGAATCCTTAATAAAATTGCCAATCTTGAAGAATCATGGTGATTTTGACTTGTATACAATATGCATGTGCCAGGGATAGTAGATGCATGCTGTGATAAGGTTCAGTGTAGTGAAAGAAGTGTGGAATAATATATCACAGGATGGTAATTATGATCATATGCATGTAAGAGTAGAGGCATATGCGTTAATGCTCAATGAGGATATATAGTGTACTAATATAAGATCTGAGAATGGATGAAGTGCAATGATAATTTCAGATGTTGCCACAGAAGAAAAATTGGAATAAAGTATGATTGCTGAGATTTGGCAAATGCCTCCTTTTAAAATGAATGGATTTCATTTTGTTATGCCTTATTAATAAAAGTGCTTATAGAATCAATTTGCCTGCAAAATATGCTTGCAATGAACCAGTCTTGTAGTAACTGTTAAGTCAGAATTGGTATTGGACTTATTACAAATGAAAGGATTCTGAATATAAATTCAAGTAATGTATCATGCTTTCTTACAAAAGACTTAACTGAAGCTTATCATATAATACTAGCAATAATCACTACAAGGCTGGTTGATTTTATTTAGCGGCATATCAACCTTTATGGGTTATTTAATGCTGAAATCTAAATATTTTGAACACAATTTTATGACTTCAATTAAAAATATTTGGAACACAATTGTATGCCTTTAACTACAGATAAATTGAATTGTTGGTCATTTTGCTATAAAATGCATTGTTGGTAATTCTACTATAAAATGTATTGTTGGTCATTCTTTATACAAAATGTATTGCTGATTTTTACAAGAAAAATGTATTTTTATACTTTCATATTGTTTTGTTTTTGTTTGGTGGTTAACTATTTGCCCATATCTGAGACCCCAACAGGTGCTACTACCCTGGGTCAGTGTGGACCTGAGAACAGCAATTAAAAGATGGTTTCATCACTACAAAGCAATCAATTAAATCTTTCATAAGAGATATGAGAAAATTAGGCTAAATTATTCTTGGGGTTGTGGTACAGAGTGTTTTCTAATATAGTGACTTTTATTCTCACTTTGATGACAGTGTTCCAGACTAAAGTTAAGATATGTAAATATCCAGAGAACATTAATCTTGGTTGTACACATGACAAAAGCCATTAAATGTTTATGGAAGTCTTCTTTGGTGTAAATTGAAGCAATTTAGCTTTCTTTACTTCTCCCTTATCAAATTAAAACTCTTTTTGCTTTACTAATTATATCCATTGTTTGACACAGCTTACACCTCCAGAAATCATGCCATGAAAGACTAAATACATATTTAATCATAATATATGAGAACATTTGGCAAACCTCTACCAAAGTTTCATTAAGACAAATCTGCTTAAATAATAGATTACTACAAAAAAGTAAGTCTATTGGAAATCTAGTGAATATATGCAAATTGATGGTTGGGAAATGAAGGCTGCATCTCACAGTGATGACAATGATTTATAAACAATTTTTTTTATGAGATTGCAAAGCTCTATGATAAAAATTTGGTATTGAAAAAGTCAAACATTAATCTCATAGTAGTAAAACAAAATGATAGTCATTTGTTAGTTTCTACCCCATTTTCTATTTAATAACATTTTGTATTGACCACATCAGCAATGTCAATGGATTTGATGCTAGCCATATTCATTAATATTATAATTTCATGTGGGTTTTAAGTTATTTTAAATGTTGATAATAAAAACACTAACATTATTTGATCTCATGACAATGATTAAAAATTAATTTCATGATATATTAAGAATTATTTGTGTGATTAACAAGGGACTTTTAATAAAAATGACAATTTATGAGTTAATACATCATTTTATTTTCATTAGTTTAATCTGAAATGATACTTTCTTTTAATCTTGTCAAATGATGAGAACAAATAAAGTAATTTTCTTACATACGAGATATTATTCCCTGGATTAAAGGTTCGATTAACAGAAGGTCCCATCTTGATGTGGACAACTTTTATTTTACCCACAAGTTCATAAAAAGTAATATTTATTGTTCTTGATTCTTTTTGTATTTAAAAGAAACTCTATGATCATAAAGTGATACAATGACTGGCACCAATCTAAAACACTTTGGTATAGGCTTGCCAAATGTTCTTATATATTATGATTAAATATGTATTTACTTTTTCACGGCATGATTTCAGGTTTGGTTTGGTTTATTTTGTTTAACGGCATATCAACCCCAATGGGTTATTTAATGCCGTCAACATCTTTAGAATAGATTCATATGAATAGAGTATGTATTCTTTGGTTTAGATTGGTTTGGTTTATTTTGTTTAATGACATATCAACCCCAATGGGTTATTTAATGCTCACAAACATTTTATTGCTGGTAATATTTTGTTTTGTCAAAAATCTGTTTCTGGTAATATGTTTCCTTCAAAATTGTATTGCTGGTAATATTTTGTTTTGTCAAAAATCTGTTTCTGGTAATATGTTTCCTTCAAAATTGTATTGCTGGTAATAATTAAAAAAAAAAAAAAGTATTGCTGGTAATAGTTAACTATTTGCCCATAGCTTGGGACCCTAACAGGTTCTACCCATTTGGGTCAGGGTGAACCTGGGAACACCAGCAATTAAGAGGTGGTTCCATTCTCCTCAAAACCTCCTGATCAGAGGCCTTGCTGCTGGACGTAGTTTAACGTCTTACCCAGGACACAGATGTAGTTTAACATCTTACCCAGGATGCGCATGATTTCAGGAGGTGAAGGATTGAATAAATATTGGATCCAAGTTTACCTTTTATACTTTACTCATCTCAGATGTTTTCAAATTCCACTCTTAATGTTTTTTTAATGAATTAATTTTTTTTGTGATTCAAAATCTAATTTTTAATTTTAACTTAAAATATTGAAAAGATATGAATCTTGTATTGATTCAGAATATCAATAAATCACTTGACAGCTGATACATCACATGACCTTATAATGTAATGATCAATTGAACTACTCAACAACAAAAACAAAAAAAAACTGTGGAAGGTTTAAGAATTTTTGTCATCTCTTTTGGTCATAAAGATCTTTGTCATGGTTAACTCTTAGCGTTAAGATTTTGCATTGATAAATATTGAATACATTAAACCCAGATCCAATATCTATTCACTTTTTCACCTTTATTACTTAATCACTTAAAATGAATTAGATTTGAAATCACTCTAGAAAAATAAAATTGACTGAAAAAATAAGGTCTTCATTTTATTACCTTTTTCAATATTTTCAAGATTTTTTTAAGTTAAATACTGAATACATTTTATATTGTTAGATTTTACAACTATATGAATAATCTGGGTAGTTTGGGCATGGTAAAGACTTTGTGGATATCTCCATAACCTGGCTCTGAAACCAAAACTTATGATGTGTATAAAAATAACTAGTGTCTTATTAAAGATAAATTAATAAAAATTTGAGATGAGGAATTCATTATCATACACTGATTTGTTCAGAATAGTGTCCTTATCTTGGTTGTTATTGTTAGTTAAATGAATCAAGTTATCTGACAGTTGTGAGTTCAATCCCTGTGTCAGGTATTGCAAAAAGTAAGTTATATATTGATTCAGTGGAAGTGATGTTATGAGGAAGAATTAATTGATATGAAAAACTTGAGCATGGAAAGCAAAATGAGAACAACCTAATGAGTGGATTGAATAAAGGATTCTGTTTTTAATTCTCAGAAAGTTAGATGGGAGACAACTGAAGAAACTGGAGAGCATAACAGTTGAAATATTGTGATAACAATAAAGATAAAGACACTATTTGAAAAAAATCAGTGGAGAGTAATAATTTGATCATTTATATCAAGAATTCACATTGCTTATATGGTGACTTTGAACTGCTATTAGCAATTAGAAAAGGTATAAAAATGATTAACTTCAGTAGTTAATCAGTCCTAAGTTGTCAATGGATGAACAATGTTTTCAGTGTGTTACTTGTGTAGAAAACAGACAATGCAATTTGCTTGCATTTAAATTCTGACAGAAGTGTCACTTATCATTCATGTGGCTTCATAAATAAATCTTAAGTGAAGAGGAAGTTCAAAATTCAACAACAAAGAAAATTGGCAAGTTATTCAGCATTAGTATGAAACAGTAAAAAGATCTGTCACTCAGCATTTTTATTATATAATCTTTATATTTTTCTGTAGAATGAATGAAGAAATATTGATTGGAAGATAGGAAATAAATTACATTGTATCTTATTTAATTTTTTTCTAACAATATATATATATATATATATATATATATATACACACATACATACATTTTTTACAAATGTGAGTAAATAACTCATCCAAGTAGATTATTAAATTTATAAAATATTAAAACTGATTCACAATACAATTTTTATTATAGAGCATATAAGTGAATTACAATTAATGAGATTCAAACAATTTACCTCATGCAGATGACCAATTTGTTGCACCTTCTTGGGCTAACATTCTCAACTGATATGAAGTAGAAAGACTATATTGAATCCATTGCTAGGTCAGCTGCTCAGAAATTTGGTTCACTGAATCTAACTAACACTTTTATCCACTGACCCAGTGGATAAAAGATCCAACCAACACTAGGAGAAACTGAAAGAAAGGTATGTACTACAGGTGTTTGCAGATGTTCCAACACTGGATCTAACCAATGCTTTTATCCACTGGACCATGTTGTACTTGAGGTCACATGACCCAGTGGATAAAAACATTGTGACTTGAGCCAAAAGTTTGTGAGTTCAATACCTGGCTACTGCAGTGGTGAATAAAAGCTTGACCTGGGTTTTTAAGAGTCTTTAATAAAAGGAAATGTGCCCTTCAACAGGGTTTGAACCTGTGCCAGCCTCATGCAGGAGAAACCACCATATAGTCTGGCATGCTTTTAGGTAACTTATAATAGAAATGCTTATAAAGGAAAAACACATCTGTCATCAAGATCTTTTAAAACTCATATCTGCTAACTTTATTTTCATACATGAAAATGTAATTTCTAAGGAATTAATGGAGTTTTATTTATAATGAAACATTTCTTATGAATGTTATATTTGGTGCATAGACATTAAAGCTTCAAAAGATCTTAACAATAGATATGTTTTCCTTGTATATGCTTCGCATGAAAATCCTTCGTGGCTGAGTAGTCTAAAAGCACATTAGTTGTTGATTTAAATTAGTTGTTAAATTTAAATTAGTTAAATTAGTTAGCTGTGGGATTAGTATTCACTATTTATATTTAATATATTTGTTCAAAGAATATGACTGTAAAGACAGAAGAAATTAGTTGGATATGGAGGCAGACTTGTTATAGCCAAGGAAAGTTTTACAAATTATAGATGCCAACTTGTTTAAGGCCAAAAAAAATGCAAATTTCGAACACTTTTCTGCACTACATAAGACAATATTCCTAAACAGAACTATTTTTGATATGAACATTCCTCAAATAAAAGAACAGTAATGAAGGACAGTTAATTAATGAAATATACTTTTTTAAAATCAATATGCAAATTAGTTAAACCTGAAAAGTGATATTGCATAGAATATTGTCAAATATATATATATATATATATATATATATATAAATAAATAAATAAATAAAATACAGATATTGAGCTTTTTATGTGTAAATTAGTATGACAGAGTTGGGGCATTTTAACCCCAGAATTTGTGGAAGAATTGAGCTCTAATTTTGCATTTATTCATATAGATTACAAAACTGTTCAATAGTAGATAGTTTGCAGATGTTTGTCTATTATCATCTCATAAACACTTAGCCTAAAAAGATTTATTCAATATTCTTGGTTCTTATTTTTGAACTGAGGAAACAAGTTAATCAACTGGTTGATATTTGTAAAGTTGAGTTTTACAGATTTTAAAAATACAATAATTCTTATATCAAAATAGATTGAGATTCTCTTGGACTTGTGCTAATCATATAATCCATACAGTTTGACAATAGAACCAAGGTTTTTAGAAACACTGTAGAACATTATTGATAATGATTCATGTTATTCTTTGAATCTAACTTTGGGGATATTCTTGTTTTAGATGAAGAAAAACAATGAAATCAATTTAAATGTAAATCTTACTTATTATAAAACGCAGGTTGTGTGTGTGTGTGTGTGTCTGTAACGTTTATATGTTGGATCGAATTTCCTACATTTTTTAGCCGATTTCAACAAAACTTCACAGGACTACATAAAATTACCTTGTGGTGGTTCTAACGGGGCCGAAAATGGGAAAAATACAGTTGTTTTTTTAATAAAATCAATTTGAAAACACGATTAAGACACATCGTGAGAATGAAAGGGGGACAACTCACCCACGAAAATGTAAACAAAAGAGCATAGCATGATGAAAAAAACGCCGAACTTGACGAAAACAAAATTTTATCGTCTAATGTTCATATTATTATTAAAGAGGAAAGATCAAAGTATTTTGGGGGTATTTTTTTACATTTTTTAATCGTTCCTAGCACGTCTGAAATTTTCGTTAAAAATATTGTTTTTTTTTGGTCAAAAAAAAAGGACAGATAATCAATCATTTTCAATCATTTTTTTCGATTTGATAAAAAAGATTAAAATCTTACTTTGATATTCTTTTAAAAATCAATTATCATTTTTCAAAACTGATTTTAATAAAAACAGATATTATACTGTTTATTTAAAATATTTTGAACCAAGCTTAACTTAGCTTCTGCGCCGAAAAAATGTAATTTGAAAATAAAACAAAGCAGGTCATAACCTTTCGCGTCGCTTGACGATTGACGAAAGGCACATTCATGACGTTTAGATAACTTACGGGAGGAGAATTCTTTCTACGGATGGAAGGAAGTGAAATTATTTAAGTGAACAAATTATTTACCTTGTTACTTTTAAGGAAAACTTTAGCGCTCTAATTTTTTTATTTTTTTTATTTTTTTTTGTTTTTTGTACTTAGCTTTCATTTTTACGTTTACGATTCTTTATGGAAAATATAAAGAAATTAAAAATAAGACTGTTAATAGTGAGATTAAATTTCATAAGAAAAAGGTATCTAATTAATTTAGGTACCTTTCTTATGAAATTTTATCAAAGAAGTGTACATAAAATACTATAATTTTATGTACATTTATTACATTTTACTGTGTTATTTGTATTTCCATTCATTTTATTATTAATTTTGATATTTCATTTATGGAAAAATGTCATAACTGAGATTAATATAAAAATAAGATCATATAAATTAAAGTTTAGCAGTAGTTAAATTTCATAAGATGATACTGTTACTTGTAGGTACCCTTCTCAGTTGAAATTGAAAACTCAAATTAACTTCTCCATACGTGTTTTGCAAAAGTAAAGGGCTTAACAGCGGAGAACAATGCTGAACTCAAATAATGCAACTAAATTGTATTCTGGTTGGTCTTCCGTACTTGATAATTACTGTCCGACTATAAACACAAAATTACATTTCTTAATTACCATGGCTAATCTGATTGGTCCAAATTATACAATTTTCAAAGCGCTAGACAATGACAATCTCACATGGACATTTTGAAAGGTTGATGTTGCTTTTAACTAATGTTAAAATATTTTTTAAAATTCAATTTAAACATTTTTAAAAAATCTTTTTAAAATTAAAGAAATAAGAAATAATTGTATTAAAAATTCAATTTTCATTGAAAAAATTTTTTGCTTTCAGAAAATATTGTCCATATTCATAAAAACAAATTAAAACAAATAAAAGCATTTGAAACTAAATATATTTGTTTTATTAAGTTTTGTATGTTACAATTCACAGTTGATTTTCAGGTACGTGGCAAAAAAAAAAAAAAAAAAAAAAAACATGATTTGCATTCTTCAAAGCCTTGTGCTTTTAACTATTGTAATCACTAAACCCGATGGTCGAATTTCTAGAGTTTTTCATAAAATTAGTTATGGGGGTGTTAATAAATATAAAAAAAATATTTCTGCCATGACTTTAATAAAAAAAAAAAATATTTATAATAATTTCGATCATCTGTGAATAGTTTCTGAAAGTTTCATTAACATCTGACAATTATTTTTATTTTTGCAAGATTTTCCAAATTAATGTGTGTAAATAAAAAAACGCGCTAAAAATTATCTATGTTATTTTACCCCTTGTTGCGACAAAGAGAAACAAGGTTTTTTAAATCAAAATTTAGAATATTCTAAAAAGATGGAAAAATTTTTTAAAAATAATTAAAAAAAATTTAATCTATCCTCTTCATAAAATCATAAGCATTTTGACGATAAAATTTTGTTTTCATAAACTTTGACGTCTTTTTCATCAGACTATGCTCTATGTTTTAGCGATTCCGTGGAGTGACTTAGGTTAAAAAACCCAGTTGTTGTTTGTGTGTGTGTGTGTGTGTGTGTGTGTGTGTGTGTGTCCTTTATATATGGGATCGGATTTTCTTACATTTTTTCAGCCGATAAAACAAAAACTTTTTTTTTTCGGCAGGTAGTATTTCTTATTGTCTTGCACACTTTTTTTTTCTTTATTTACATTCAGAATGCTTTAAAATTCCATTTACAAGACAATTGTTTATAATAAAATTCTATTCACCAAGCGATAGACTCATAACGATTGTAAACAATGTTTTTGTTTGAATAATTCGTTAAAAAAAAAAAAAAAAAAAAACTAATTAAGACATGCGTGTCCGTCAACCTTAAACAATAATCTTTGTCAATTTTATTTTTCAGTCTTTATGATGGTCGATACTTGATCTATCTCTTATTGTTACATCCCCGGGCAATGCCGGGCTCTACTGCTAGTAGGAAATATACCCAGTAATAAAAACATTGGTTAAAGAATCTATTCTCCATTGCATTAAGATTAGAATCATGAAGAGCTTCACATTAATATCTTCTAGATAACAATCTAAACATGTGACACAGGAGAAATAGCCAAAGAATATTCCATCTGATATGCTAATTACAAAATGCGAATATAATTACAAATTTTAAAGCAAATACTTGTTGAGGTAATTCTTTTGAATTTTGAAGAATGGCATTAATCTGATACAAGAGGAATTGGTTAATTTGTTAATGAAAAGGGAATGAGCAACTTTTTTTTTAACTGAGAAAAATGGAAAATATATGCAGATGACTGAAATTTCACTATCATAAATACAGACCAAATAGTTTACAGAGAAATTGGATAGTGTCTAGTTTGATACTTCAATAATGAATTTAGTAATTGCATAAGTGGGTTGTAAATAGAGTTTCTAGTAATAATTAGATGAATTTTTCTAGATGAGTCAGACTGGAATGTTGCAGTGGCCATTTTGGTTATAGATTCTCACATTTTGGAAATGCAAAGTGAGCACTCAAAAGATTAATGTAGTAATTTAAATTCTTTTTGTTAATTAACACTGAGAATTATTACTTGTGATAATATATGAAATTATAATCAACCTGTAGAGGAATATACAAATTCAAAGAGTGGAAGAACCACTTGAATTGTTAAAGATATTTCACCATTATTTACATTATTCGGAATATTGTTCTCATCTTTTTTGTGATATTTATTACAATGCTTCGGCTGTTCTACACTCCGGCCTTCTTCAGGTGGTTGGAATGTCAAACTGAACCCTTTATTTTGCTCATTGGGGTAGACTGTCCTAGTTCCACATGCTATGTTTAATGGATGTCAGTTATCAGTTATCTCATGTTAATTCCCCTCTGAAAGTTCTCCACTGCCTTAAATATGGTGACAAAGATGAGGACAATAGTCTGAATAATATAAATAGTGTACACAATACCTCATCTCAGAAATATAGACAGATATTTCACCATTGTTGAAATTGTTCTTGAAGGTTTGGAATAATCGATTCTTGACTTAAAGCTAATGATGTGAAGAATGACAGAAATGGATGAAATGTTGATTGAAATAATTTCAACTGAGAATAATAATCTAAACAATATGAAAAATATTCTTATATTGATAAAGATAAAGGAAAATTGAAAATGATTTTTGTGTGTATCTAACATGAATGAGCAAATTAAATCAATTTTGAGGGTTTTTCCTTGTAAAATAAATGTTGACACTTTACAATTATCAGCATCTAGAAATTAAATATCAACAAATTCATATCAACTATTCAAATCCAAGAAACTTCAAATAAATCATACTTATAAAACCCAGGTTGTGTGTGTGTGTGTTTGTACGTTTATATATTGGATCGGATTTCCTACATTTTTCAACCGATTTCAACAAAACTTCACAGGACTATGTAAAATTACTTTGCAGTGGTTCTGACAGGGCCAAAATTGAAAAAAACACAATTGTTTTTTTTACAAAATCAATTAAAAAAAAACACGATTAAGAGGCATCACGAGAATGGAAGGGGGACAACTCATATCGAGTTATACTTATTATAAAACCCAGGTTGTGTGTGTGTGTGTATGTGTGTGTGTGTTCGTTTATATATGGGATCGGATTTCCTACATTTTTCAACCGATTTCACCAAAACTTCACTTTTTTTTGGCAGATAGCGTTTCTTATTGTCTTGCACACTTTTTTCTTTATTTTTACATTCAGAATGCTTTAAAAATTCCATTTACAAGACAATTGTTTATAATAAAATTCTATTCAATCGGTAGACTCATAACAATTGAAAACAATGTTTTTGTTTGAGTTTGACCAATTCATAAAAAAAAATAAAAAAATAAAACTAATTAAGACATGCGTGTCCGTCAACCTTAAACAATAATCTTTGTCAATTTTATTTTTCAGTCTTTATAATGGTCGATACTTGATCTATCTCTTACTGTTACATCCCCGGGCAATGCCGGGCTCTACTGCTAGTACATGTATAAACAGACACAGTTATCTTCTCAGAAAGTTATCTAATTAATTTCCAAAGTATTTGATTTCTACAATAATACCAAATATATCCAGTGGTATTGAAGGATTGTAAAAACACCAATAAATCTTCTCTTCTGCACTTACCAATCAGTACCATTCACCCTCTTACTAATGAAATTAATTTTTACTTAAACCTGCTTTTATGTCCACCAACTAATAATTATATTCCATAGAACAATCAGGTGGTGTAATTAGGGAGTTTTAAATCTAATACTGTCCTAACGTGATTAAAGGCTCCAAATATAGTATTCAATTCTATGCTAGGACTACTGAGGAAGTTATTAGAGCCTGGCATTTTTATGAGAAAAGTCATTCTTTTTGTGACTATTTATTCTTAATACCTTAAATTAAAACTAATAAAAAACTATTTTATCAATTTTTAACATTTGTGTTTAATGCAGAATTCATCAAATGTAAGTATCTAAAGTCCTATTTGTAAATGTATTCATGTAAGTCCAAAATTTCTTAAAATTCACAAAAAGAATGTTTGAAACTTAACTATAAATAAATTTAGCATCCATGAATATGTATTTTAAAACTTTGTACATTGTATATTAAAAGTAACAGTTGCATACATAATTGACAGCAGTAACGCATATGAAAATGTTTTATAACTTTATTACAAAAGAAAGCAGTTAACATAAAATATCATTTAAGAATAATGATTGTATATAAAATTAGTTTAATCTGATCACAAATGATTATTTTTTAAAATCAAACAGACTTTACAAGTATTTAATTTTTGTAAAATTTAAAAGACATTGTTTTCTATGTTTGACAGTTCATTTTTTTAAAATTTATTTTGCTAATATTATCACAAAACCTTAAAGTTGCATAATGAAATTTAGGTCTGAATAGGAAATAAATTGTGGATTCATATTTACTGTAGTTAATATGAAGATTCATTTTGAGTGAGAGAGTTAAACTGCTATTTAGAAAATTTTATATATAAACTGTATATCTGGATACATTCAAATAATTCTTTTTGTTTTCTTTGTAGTTATTGATCTGTAAACTTAAAGATAGAAATCTTAATTATTAGAGATCAGATGGCAATTACAAAGATAGTTCAATATACATCATTTAATAGGGAAAAAAATAGCAAGTCTTACCGGGTAGGGTCGTTATTGGTCTCAATCTCATTAACGATCTTAAGAACCTGCCCAGCCGGTTCATAATGCTTTGAGAGTTTCTGAAGGAGTGCAGTAGTTGTTCCATGTTTGAATAGTCCAAGTGCACGCTTCTTCAAACCATGCAACAGACAAGCTTCTACAGCACCTGAAAGAAGAATTTTTTAATCCTTTAAATACAAAGATATGAATTAATCAAGCTAAAAGATAAATGAATAACTTCAAGCAAAAATACTGACAGTCTATTCTGATATTGTACAAACAGAAAGACAATTAAGTAGAATGCAAGTGAAGGCATTTGACCATGTAAAACGAGAATTTACTTACTTTGTACAATTTCTATAACAAGTGTTTAATTTAAAATTTCCCAAAGTTTGAAGATACTTTTTTTCCAACCATAAAAATGAAAAATAAATCTCTCCACCATATGACAAAATTAACATAATTACTAATATTTAAATTTTTCTTTCTTTGAAAGTCAGAGCTGATTATTTTATAAAGTTGGGAGTAAAAGAAAATTTGGCTTTTGGGTGATTTAAGTTTCATATTGAAAATCTTGCTTCACCAATGATATTAAGACAGTATCATAAAAAAAAAAAATTGACCAGATTCTGAGTCATAGTTTGATTTCAGATAAGTTTTGTCTTAAATAGTCTAGTCTTTCATTTATTTTTCAGAATATTTTAGAAAAGAAAAAAAATCATACAAAAGTTAGTTTTATTTTTTCAGTACCAATGATTGACAATGTTTATCATTCATTTTTATTTGTGAACTTGTTTATCATTCAGTTTGGCAGATTGCAAAAATGAACATTTTGAACTGATTAAAGGAAAATTAGCATCAGACAGAATAGTGCAAGAATAAAATGCTTACCGAAAAATGGCAAGTGATTAATTGCTGAGAAATGATAAAGAAACTTATAGTAATAATAATAATAATTATACCTGAATCTGATTTATCAACATATTAACATTCCTATATGTGTGACACTATTTAGCTATGGTTGTTGGCTAACTAATTAACCATAGAAATTAATAACAGGAAATACTTAAGGTGAGAAAGAGCTATATTGAAAGATAGACTGAGCGACATTAAAAAGAAGAATTTATTTTATTTACAAAAGAAAGATACTTTTCGTAAAAGACAGAAAGTCCGTAAGAAAAAGCGAGACTGTGATTCTGTCAAAATTAATTAATGTCACGATAAGGGAGTGACACGCCAAATGAAACAGAATTCTGAAAGAAAAACAAAGCCAACCAACGCATGCGGTCTTAAAAAATTCAGCTTGGGACCACCCTGGAGAATAGATATTAATTATCTTTCAGAGATATCATTTAACTTTAATTCCTGGTTCCAGCGAAGGGAGCCATCTGGTATATGCACGAATTTTGGCATGAGAGGGAAAATTGAAAGGGGGATCATTATTATTCCTTATTCAAACTGCTGACATAGTGTCTCGAAAATGAGCATCTGGTGATAAGAGAATTTTAAGGCATGAGAAAAATAAAGAATTTAATTATCAGGTAAACATGACCACCCAGTTAAAAGTTGACTAGCAGAAGACCCAGGTGTCGGGTTTTTTGACAATGATTAATGAGTGGATAGAGGTCCAGGCTAAGTGGATTTGGGATATGATAAAGAATTAATTGGCAATCTGGGATTTGTTAATGTTTTGGCTGAAGGAAAAGGAAAAAGAAAAAAAGGGTTTTGTAAACAAAATTCTGGAATAATCCTAAGAGGGCTGGTCTAGCCACACCCACACTGCCGAGAGATCATTGGCCAAATGGTAGCATGGGTGATAGGCAGAGGTGAATGTATGAGAAAGACGGAGAAGTTGTTAACACCCACGAAGGAGATTGGTATGAGATACCAGTGTGAGAGAGGAAGAGTCTAGGAGGATAACTCTCCTCCGACCTTCCCTCACGGACGAGGGAGAAACCCCTGAAATGGAAAGTGTTTAATCTTCCAAAAAATGGGAAGTAATTAATTTTCCTGGCCTAAGAACAAAGAGAATTCTTGTTGGGAATTGAGAATTGTCAAGGAACCCAAACCACGTCAGGCCCTGTTGAGATGTTGGGAGTGTTCCCGCGTGCGTGTATTCAAAATAAGGACAAACACATAAGTAGGGAAAATACTGGTATATTTGAAGAGGTATTTAACAACAGAGTTATTAGTAATAACGAACGCAGGTTAGTAATAACAATCAGCAAGAGTCTACAGTCCAACGGTATCTTCCGGTCGAGAGACAGAAGTGCAATGGTCATGTGATCTCTATGATCTTGTGATCTCCACAGAACGATCCTGATCTCTCTAGCACTGACCTATATCGTAGAGAGATCAGTCCATTCTCCTCAGAAGGTGGGTGCACCCCAACAGGCCCACACACCGAGTTTGAGTCGGTGTCCATATAAATGAATGTCTCGAAGCAGCTAGTCAGGAGAGTTCAGATTTGCAGTCAGTTCCAGACAGTTCGAGTTTGGAGAGTTGAGTTGGAGACCAGCCTCGTAGAAGCTGACCGAAATATGTCCTCTTGACTTAGTCTTCCTATCAAAAGCAGGTCTTTATTGACGAACGACTTAAGATACCATAACTCGCTTAAGAAATGCAAAAAGTGTCATGAATTCATAAAAACGGGCTGGGAGAGAAACACACTCCTGTATTCAACAGATAAAGATAATTGTTATTTCTCAACATATTTGAACCTCTTGAGTTGTTTTATTATTTTCTTTTACTTACGCTTGTGCAGTATCACCTTTACCCCAGATTCAGCTTGCACTACGGCCTGACGCCTGATTGATTTCGTCTACCTAAGATCAAAATCACAATGTGGGTAGGTTAGACTCAAGATCAAAGTAGTTACTTCGGTAACCAGATGTTGGAAGTGAGCTGGGAATGACAAGTTGGTATCGAACCGGGAACGACCAGATCAACCAGGACACAGGCTGGTGGCAGCGACAATGAGTCAACTTCAAACGCTGGTGGAAGAAACCTTACAGCTTCACCCGTTGGGAGTTGACCAGTGGAGTGTCATATATTGGACCACTGGATATCACATGACCACTGGACTGTGACCACTGGTGGGCGTCACATATATTATACCGCACAGAGTAGAATTCTTTTCAGAATACAATAAATTACAAGCAAACCTGGACTTATTAATGTGGAAATACATCTTGGATTTGTTGAGTTGATTGACTATATCATTAAAAATATAAAATTTGATGTTAAACTTTTTAAAATATTTAATATTCTTTAATTCAATATGGATGAAAATAAAAAAAAAAGGTAAGAAAAAGGGGAGAAAAATCTTGTTTTTTCAATTTACATCTGCTCAGTTCATAAAGAATGAATGCCTAAATAAATAAATGATCAATGAATAGATAGCTAATTAAAATTATCATACAAAACAAAATATTTGAAGAGTATAAAAGAGTTCAAATTGAAAACAACTTTTCATAATGAGTTTCAAACAGCAAACACATTATGCTTTCAACTTGTCTTATATTGTTAAAAGATCAGCAAACTTTGATTACTTCATTTACTTTTCTATAAACAAGTTACAATTACATAAAAAGGAAAGAGCATTCACTCATATAAGTAGCTAATTATTAGTTTCTAAAGGTATAACTTTATTGCATATGTTTTATGTGTTAATCCTTGTGATATTGGAAATAATGAAATACACAAAATTTGTCACAATTTAATTAGTGGCTATTTTAGATTGGCACTGAAGGACAACAGTAGTTAATGAGAAAAATGATTTCTAATGGCTGTGTAAAAATGGCTGACTTAAGTGAATCCTTGAAGAGAAGAACCTAATTAAAAGTGCCATCGAAAGTAGTACCATTAAAGCTCTAACAACCCTTAAAAGGTTTGATAGCATTAAATTTGTTTTAATATATTAAGATTTAAAAGAATTTCTATCTTGCAAGATAATATGTAACTATTAGAGAAAAAGAGTTGGCTATGCATAAAGTTAACTTAATCACAAGTTGATACTGTTCAAAATTTTACTAACTTGAAATTCTATAATTTTCTTAAAGACTGGAAAACAAAATATAAAAAAACAAGTAAAATAAAATAATAAAAACAAATAGGGCTTTATTCAGTAGAAACTGTACATAAAATATTGGAATGAAAATAGTTTAATTAATGTTTTATCAGTTGGAAAATGTGTGACTTTCTTAATTATCAATTTGGAAGCCTTTATATAATGCTCACAATTCCAACAAACCTTAGAGGAATGTTACCCATTTCAGGAAATTGTGATGTATGTGATGTTCTTTTAGAACCACTTTTTCTCTCCTTTCACTGCATTTATGAAGTTTCTTCAAGACAATGGTACTTCTTAATAAGGTATTAATGACTTTGTTACTCTTTCAAGGAAATGTAGCAAAAATCTAATTACAAATGCCAACAAGTCAGTTTCTCAGATTTTAATCTAGGTGAGAACAAAAATGAAACTGAAAACTCATTCATAATAACAGTAAAATTTGGATTCCACATTCAAATAGCAATGTTCTCTGGCTTCTCTGATGACAGGCTGGATTCATAACCTCACAAAGCTTCTTTTATATATGAACTCAACTGTCCACTTGAAAGAGCCAGAAGGGTACTCAAATTTGAACTAAACAAGATATTGCTTGATACAGGCAGCAGAATGAGAACAATTAACACCCATTGGTTAAATAAAGTGTTCAGTTCAAAATTCATTCCATGAAGGTTACCCAGATTGACAAGTACCTGATGAAGAGTGGAGGGCACAATGGCCGAAACATTGTGATAAAAACAACAAAGATGAGGACAATAGTCTGTGTGTAAATAATGAATGGAATCATAGACATTGTTTTTCAGCACCACTTAAAATTGCTATGAACTCATTATCTTCATTTGTAATGTTTTTATTGGATAAAACTGGGTAATGAAGGAAGTAAGAAATGTTAGATTTCATCAGATATGAAAAGTTCATAGGAATCATCACTTAAAACAAAGCAAAAAAAAGAAAAGAAAAAGAAAGATGATTATAAACTAGTTACTCTAGTACTTGCAAAATCTACATGAGCTTCAAATATGTTTAGCTGATAGATAAAAGTAACAAAAACAGAAATATAACACCAAAACAAGATATGCAGAAACAAGATTACCACACTTGACATGAAATGATTATACCTATGCAATTAAATTTGTGATGATCACAAAATCATATCCTCTTTGTATGGCAAATTAAACCAGCATTGTTTTAACAGTGTGGATCAGAGACATTTTTTAACTTCTTTAATAAGAAAATAAAACAATTAAAAAGGTTATATTTTTAATAGTTGATTAGGATAACAAAAATAGTTGTCATAAGAATGACAATAAGAACTTTTAATTATTGATAAATCTACAAGGCCTTAGATAAAAAGTATTTTAATTTTTGAAATTGAACTGATGGTGTGCTATTTACTATGAGATATAGAGATTTTCTCTGAAACTGTTTAAGACAAAACAGAAAACACATTAGTAACACCAAATATGAATTACAGATTAGAAGAAAAAAAAACCCTGGCTGACACTGGATCATTTCACTGCTGCCAAATGAACAATTTTCAAGAAAATAAGAAGAAAGCAGACAGCAAGTTATATAAGTGTTTGGGGGAATTAGCAATATGTGCAATGTACCTAATTTAGAAATAATTGTAATTTTCCCTTTTTAATCTTGATCTCTATTCACCAAAATACTGAAATGAAAATATTCTGAGGCATAGATAACCTTTTCACTTTGCAGGCAGATCTTTGTTAACACAGCAGTCTTCATCAAACATGACATTTTGATATTGATACAAGAAGCAAGGTTTTTAATAAAAGTTCTGTATGGCTGTCACTTGATTGATTGATGCCATCAACAGTAAATCACAGTTTGAATGTAACAAATATGAGAACAAATGCATATACATCAACACTGTATACACAAACAAGAATCAATACTCTTGATTATTTATGTGTTGATACAAAGTTCTGCCAATATTGTCTGATTTAAAGTTCCTTTCAGGATGAGTTTTAATAATTCTATTGGCTAAATATATTTTTTAAAATCCACTTTAAAATAAGAGGATTAACAAAGAAGGCAGCTTGAAAAAAAATAAAGAAAAAACTTTAAATCTTTTAACAAATACTGTAATAAAAGATTTCTAATGAGGAAGTAAAAGTTTTTGGCCTGACTAAGCAACATATACAATAAATAAATAAAATTCAGATGTTTAGTCACTCACAAAATGGAGAAGGCCAAGAACTTTTCAACACCTCCTTGTAATTAGGAATGACTGAAATTTCTACATATACTACATTGACAGAATTGATTAAAATTCTAACATCAATTTATAATTTTACCATTTTTCAAAACAAAATGGTGATTACTTAAACCCACATTTAAAAAAAATAATAACAATGTTCACAGGTCTCAGTAATCTTTGTCCACTTAAGGTTCTGTTATACTCGTAAGACTAGTTTGTTTTAATTAACAAAACAAAGCAATCAGAAAAAAGTTACATTTTTAAAATGTAAAGTAAAAAACCAATATTCACTAAGGTTATCTTTGACACTGAACCAGCAGCAAATGGCAGCCAGTTTGGAAATTCTTCACAACTTCCAACAGTCAAAATTAGTTATTTCTCTTTAAGAGCTGAACACTAATAGAAGTGTACATTTTGGTTCAAAAAGTAAGGCTCAAACAAAAAAAAAGAAAAGAAAATTAAACCAAACATATTTTGAAAACATTTAAAATATAATCATATACAAAATTGGATTATTTATTCTTCCAATGTTTTGAAAGTAAATTTTAAATATACACTGCCAAGCATGCATGCTGAAGTTTGCTGTTAAAAAATCCTGCAATAATGTCCTAAAATCTTTCTATTATTCATGTTGGACATAATAAACTTGAATCCAAAAGTGTGGGCAGATCTTAACACTGTGCCTTGACTTATCAATAGTTATAAATATGTAACATTGTTGGTTTAGCTTCAGTGATTTTAGTCTTTATAGAGTATGACGTATGAAAATTCACACAAGGTTGATTTTAAATGCTGCATGATTTATAATAAATGTGTTCATAAAGTTGGCACTAATGGCAGTTTGCCAACATCCCATAAGTACATTTATTTACTTATCAATAACACTAAAAATAACATAAGATTACAGAAAAGTTGCAGAATATAAGTTTCATTTTTGACCATTAATACATTTTGTATCTTTGTTAAATGTCTTATCCTTCCAAATTAAATTATAAAACATTAAATCATACAAAAACAATGGTGAAAAAGTAAAATTATTCCCTGACATTTTTTGTTAATGCCTATTAAATATATAAGCATATAAAGTAGCTACTTAATTAGAACATAAAAATGGAACAGTCTCACTTTTTTCTTTAGTGAAAGACTTAGCTACAGTAACTAATATGCCCAAATTACGACACATATTTAGAGAACAAATCTCAAAAATGAATAGATAAATTTTCAATTTTCATAGGAATTCATAGCTACTTAATAGAAACTGAATTTATTACAACATATAATCTGTAAGTAAATGTCAAATATATTGTGGTTTCTATTTGGTATTTTATAATTATGATAAAAGAACTGTATAATAGTCAAGCTGTTGCAAAATTGAATTACCTACAGAAACAATAAAGAAGTGCAGTTAATATGTGATCACAATTTAAGGAATTTCTTATTATACATTATATATATATATATAAGAAAAATGTATGACAAAGTGGAAAAAGTTTTTGTGTGACATGTTTCATCCTTTAGAACTTCATTGTACTAGGATTGTTCATGTTGATGTGACTACACATGCACACAAGCAAGAGAAACTAGGAATTTTAAATTTAGAAAAAAAATGTTTTTTTGTATTTTGAGTCTATAATCTAGCTAATTTTATTTGGATTCTTTTTCTTTTAGTTCCCATCATCATTTTTCTATTAAATATACCCACATTGTCATAACAGAAAATCTGCCAAGAATGGTGAAATGTTATAAGAACCTGGATGCAAATTTAATGTGGATGAACTAACAATGAAAGCAATTTGTAAACATTTTTTGTCTTAATGAATTATTTTCTCTTTTAATTAGAGCAGCATTTTTTATGTCATATTGTGGTCAGTTTTGTTACAGTGAGCAACTAATGCATTTAATGTGTTGTTTTTTAAAATGTCTCTATTGTATTTATATAACCTTTTATTTAAACTTCTTGAGGTTTCGCCAATATATTCTTTCTGGCAATTCTTGCAGTTGGTAGAATAAAGTTTCAGCTCATTGTTTTGTTTTGTATCGATTAAGTCTTGTATTGTAGTTGTGATAGAGTTA
This sequence comes from Acanthosepion pharaonis, assembly GCA_903632075.3. Lineage (NCBI taxonomy): Eukaryota > Metazoa > Mollusca > Cephalopoda > Sepiida > Sepiidae > Acanthosepion > Acanthosepion pharaonis. The sequence goes on from CAHIKZ030001872.1 coordinate 441,773, forward strand.
GCAGGTAGAACAATGTATTTCTTTGGTTTGTTGGTTTGTCAGTAGGGACTGCTTTTCTATTTTGGAATATTTTATGGGCCTTTTGTTTTGCATTGAATATGAAATAGGGTATCAGAGGTTTTTGAAAGTATTTTCAATATATTTCTCCTCTTCATGTAAATATTGAGGGCTATAAATTCTGAGTGCTCTTAAGTAGAATCTGATGATTATTCTGGCTTTTATTTTGTTATAATGGGAATAGAAATTTATCAGATCATTTTTATTAGTTGATTTTCAGTGGACAGTAAGTTTTAAGCTGCTGTCAACATGATGTAGTATGCATGCATACATATATTGCAGTTAATGGATATTTCTTTTTTACTGTAAAATAATTTATTATCAAAAATTCAATAATAGACATCCCCATTTTTAAAAATGTAGAAATTAATGTCTACCAACATAGAGAATGACTCTTTAAGACTTTTAATCTCTAGTCCAGTAGACATTAAATTCACAGTTTAAAAAACAGGGATGTCTACTCAAGTATGTGTAGCCACTACATATGACATTTATGATAATGAGAAATAATGTCAGATTAAAAAATAATTAGTTGCCTAACAATTATTTTGTTTACATTTTGGGTGTGAAAATAAAGTTAGCAACTTGAGATTTTTAAAAGTTTCCAATAAAAGACATGTTTCTTAAGTAGGATAATTGAGCTCTATTTTGCTGTAATGGATTCTAGTTGTTTAATGGTAAAGTATGCTTGGCTTGAAAGCAGTTTCCCTGATTAACAAGGCAATATAAGTTCATTTCCTCTTAGCAGGTACATTTTCTTTAAGACTTTCAATCTCTAGTCCAGTTGACATTAATTCCAATATTTAAGAAACAGGGATGTCTATTCTAACACATGTACCCACTAAATATAACATTTATGATAATGTATATGTCAGACAAATAGTGACAAAATGAAAAAAAAAACTATGAAGAGCATAGCAAAGTATTAAAAGATGTGACTATATCATTTCAAATGTGTTTAAACTGAAAATGAATAGATAAATTTTGATTTTAGCCACAAAAAAACAAAGATTTGAGAACCTTTTTTTTTTTTTTTTTTATTGTTTTTAAGATATTCCTGAAACTAATAAGTTTATTCCTTATTAAATACAGCTGTTATATTAGGGCACCATTCAGGAGAATGGGTAAGTGAATATAAAGCCTACTAGAAAATTCCCAATCAAACAGGTTTATTGCTTGTGTATACAGGAATGCAACTTTATTATGACATACAAAACAATTTGACAAGAGAGGAAATGGGTTGAAGACACACCTGATGATTGTAGTTTGATATGTCAAAATAATTTGAAATTACTGAATATAAAGCTAGAAGTCACTGTGACAAATACATCTCTGGTCAAACAGGTTTTGTGCTGTAGAAATGAACAGTAAAATAAAAATTGTATCTGGGGGAAAGTCATGAATAGCAAGCAAGCTATCAAAATTTACAAATACAATTAGATCTCATGTGCTTATTCAGAAAATTTACTCAATAAACTCCCACATATTACCTGGTGTGATTTGTCTCATGCAAAGATATTTTTTATTTTGTTGACATCAAATGAAAATACTTGTTAAATATTTATTTTTCCTTTTAAATTTTATTTTTAGCTTTTATATTCCAAAAGTGCTTCAACATTTTGTTAGGAGCATAGTACAAGAAAACAGGTTTTGGAAGGGAAAATATATTTAAAAATAAGTTTAAAAGTTGGAGATTAACAGTAAAAGAATACCAATGAAACTGTTTTTTTAATCATTTCACCCCAAGAAATACAATAAAGCCACTAGGATGCAAGGGGTTACTGAGTGTTAAAGAATATGAGAAAAAAAAAACTATTATGGAGAGAAGACAATAAGAGAATAAGAATAAAGAAAACAGAAGATAACAATTAACATTGCATTTAAATTTTTGAAGATCAAAGTTGACTGGGAGGCAAGAAGCTGGAAGAGAGTTCCACAAGCGAGAAGTGTGAGAGGAGAAACTCTTAGCATAGAACTTACAGTTACATCTAGCCATTTCAACTGTAAAATGAGGAGGAGACCTTGCTACCAATCTAGTACTGTGCTTAAATTCATAAAGTTTAGGTATTATAGTGGAAGATTCATCAGAACAATTACCATGAAAGTATTTATAGAAAAGGTATGGGGAAGCTACATTATGGCGGTGGGGAAGGGGCTGAAGCTGAGATGCCAAGTCAGGACCAATATCAGTGCAGATTCTTCTTTGGATTTTATCAAGAATCTATAAATATATAGCAAGAGAACCAGATGAGATGTGGCAGCAATATTCAAAGCAAGGATGAATGATAGACTTATGTAAGATAGATTCTGGAGAGAAAAATTGTCTAGCATGACAATGAACCAATTTTCTTAACTGCTAAGCAATTGATTCAATATATTCTTTCTACTTCATGTCAGCTGAAAACATTAGTCCAAGAAGGTGCAATGAGTCACTATCTTGGAGGTTAGCGTCAGCCATGCTGATAGAAGACAAAAGGATTCTTTGAGATTTAAGGTCATTTTTGAGATCAGCTGCCAGTTTGACCATATTGAACCATTCAGATTTACTATTATGACAAGAGTATACAGTTATATCATGAGCATAGATACCAAGCTGAGAACTAATGAAATCAGGAAAGTCATTTATGAAAATTAGGAACAATATAGGTCTAAGGATGGAAAGTGTCAAGCACATGTCCAGTTTTCACAAACATGGGTGTGCCATCTTCCCCCTCCCAGTACAGACACATCAGTCTCCTCAGTATCATCAGCAAGCTCTTTGAGACCATAATCAATAAGAAGGTCATTGAGCACCTAGAAAAGAACAACTTCTTCAACAACAAGCACCCTGGTTTTCGGTCGGCTTGATCCACTGCTGACATCCTAACTACCATCACTCACAGAATTAGTGAGGTTCTTGACGACAAACACACCTTGAGGACCATAGCACTAGATATCTCAAAGGCCTTTGACAAAGAATCACACAAAGGCTTAATACATAAGCTCTCCAGTTATGGAATCATTGGAAGGGTCTTCTCGATCATAAAATACTTCCTAACAGGTAGGTCCCTGAAGGGAGTTACCAATGGCCAGTCCTCTGTAACCCTAGAGCTCAATGCAGGTGTCCTCCAGGGGTCACCCCTCAAACCAACCATCTTTCTGACCTATATAAATGATCTACCTAAGAATATAATCAGATCATTTGTAAACATCTATACCAATAATACAACTATATATGGGCACACCTCTAAGACTCTTGATGATCAGAAGTTGGTGGCTAAACTCTCTTCCAATCTTGCACAAATTACCCAATGGGGTAAAAACTGGCTGGTTATATTCAATGCCTCAAAGACCAAGTTATTAACACTGATCTGAACCTGAACTACCGCCAATGTGGATGAATAGAGGTCAACTTGGGGAAGCACCATGACTTGAAAGACTGTTGGACCTCAAACTCATACCTGACCTCAAGTGGAGTTCGTACAGATGATCTATTGCTAAGGATGCAGGTAAAATGGTTGGCTCCCTCTACTGCTCCAGTAAGTACTTGACTATCCTGCTATCTTCTACCTTTACAGGATCCAGATCACAACAAAAATGGAGTACTGTTGTCATATTTGGGCAGGTGCTGCCCAGACCTCACTCTCCAACCTTGTTCAAAAGCCCTTGTGGATGATTATTCTCCACCTTTCAACATCTCTCCCCCACAGGCAGGATTTGGCAAGCTTCTCATTGCTCTACCACTACTTCCACAGAAAGTGCTTGGATGAACTACATTTCCTGAAGCAAACTTTCGCAGCAAGAACATACCATGACACTTACATAGTAGCAAACTACCCACATTTCTTCAGTATTCCATCAGTGAGAAGTAAGTTCCACTTGAACAGCTTCTTCCTGCGAACTGGTGCCCTGTGGAGCTGACTCCCAAGAGAATGTTTCCCCAATCACTACAATCTTAACCTGTTCAAGGCAAGGGTTAACCATTATCTTCCACTCCTATATATACAAATGGCCTCCAAATGTAACCCTCTACCTTGCAAAGAGTGAACCTCGATGTAAAAAATCGTTAAAACATAAGCAGTAGACCAAGAGAAGTGAAAGTCATATTGCTAATCTCAAAGAATACTTTGTGATGTGAGATGCTTAACCAATTCAGAGTTAATTAGAGCCTCTAATAAAAAGAGGTAGAAGGATAATAGGCTGAAATTAGTATCAGATGGTTCACATGAGTTCTTAAAGACTGGAACTACAGAAGAGGATTTCTAACAAGCAGGAACACATTTATTGTAGAGTTTAGAGAGAACAGGAGCCAGTTCAAAAGCACATTTCTTATGGACTATAGCAGCAATACTTTCAAGTACACATGTTTTGTGAGAATCCAGTTTAGAAATGATAGCAGAAACCATGACCAAAGTTGTATGCATTTCTAAGTGGAAAGTCAGGTAAAGGAACTTTAGATGAGTGCAAAGTAGAATTTAAAAAGAACTTATGAGCAAAACATTATACTTTATCAGCTTAAACTGGGTAAAGAGAGGAGAAATAGAAAACTTATTCTTATTTAACACACAGAGCTGCTGGTAGCCATGAGAACTAAACTTGTTAGAGTCTATACAGTGCCTCATTTTATCAGCAAAGAAAGACTTAGCCTCTTTGAGATTATGTATACAATTATTTCAAGCAGTCACAAATAGGCATCTGTTGTGATCAGAATTATCACACTGATACACCCTGAAAAAGTGATTCCTATAGGCTATAGCAGCTGAACAGGCTGATGTGAACCAAGGATAAAATTGTTGCTTCACTTTATATTTACAGGAAGGTACAAAAGCATCATGCTGGCTTTAACCTAAGAAGAAATATCTGTGGCACAATTCTCAATAGGAAGGTAAAGAATATCAATCCAAGGGGTGTTTCGAAAAAAGTCATGAAATGAATCCCAATCAGTATGGTGGTAACCAAAAGAAGGTATATGAATAGATTGTTCCTTTCTAATAGATGACTCAAGAGTAATATCAATCAGTGTGATCTGAATTGCCAAGTGGACAGAGTTGGGATGCACTACAAGAGCTAAAAAAGGAGGGAAGGAACAAATCAAATAAAGAAGACTTTTGAACAGTTTTATTATTTAGGTTCATGATGCTTTTAAAATGTTTAAAAATTTCCTTAAATTATTTTGGTATCTTAAGCTTATATTATTATTTTCAATTAAATACATTTTACATTTAAATAGATACATAAATGATTGATGAATCTATTCTTTTATTATAGATTGTTATAAAGTTCTCTTATAACCTTAGTAATTCTAATAATATAGATGCAATTTTAAATTTTTATTCAAATATTTTCTTTGAAATCATTATTTGCTAAATACTTTTTAAATTACTTCATTAAAATATAAATCTGTATTAATTATTTTAAAGCAATGAAATTCAAGATGGGTGATTAAATCCAGAAACACAGAGAACTCCATAACTCAGACCAAAAAGGAAAGTGCCTTTATTGGCATTTGTACAAATGACATCTCATGTACTGCAGCAACACATTTCTATTTTTCCTATGTGCGTACATTTTGATATTTCATATGTTTAACTGTGTCACAAATACAAATATCTGGGAAATTTTTTTCAATTATAATCCATTCACTTGATCCATATTGGAAAGACTTTTAGGATTCAATATTTTTTGTTAAATTACTATAATTTCCTTTAGTTCATAAAATTCTTAAGCTTATTATTTTTTTTTTTTTGCAGTGATCTATTTATTTAAATCTACACAATAATTTAGAACATTTAAACTAAATGCTGTTAAAAAATATCAACCTGAGATTATTGTGAAGATAATTTTGGAAGTTATTAAAGCATATATGCTTAGTTCAATAACAAAATTGTCATAGTTGAAAGCTTATGTTGATTTAGTTAATATGTTCTCAGGAGAGAAATGGTGATATTGTATTAGTTATTAACATTTTATTCATTGTAATATTTTCCCAATAATGTTTTAAATACAATATTTTATTTTTATCTGCATTTATGGGATTTGGAGTTATCATTACAGACTGATTAATGTCCTTGTCTTTGTTGTTCTTATCACAACAACAAAGATGACTAACATATTTTATCTACAAATCTTATACACACAAACACAAATGCTTAGAAAAATTTTCAATTTATTACTTCAATGTTTAACTTTTTAATATTAATTTTTTAAAAATATTTTTTGCTTTTTACTTAAAAATCAGTCAAAATTAAAAAAAATGTAATTACTAAATTCAGTTTTTCTATAGGATTAGAATGCAGTACTTTAAAATGTTAACATTTTTCTTAACAAATTAAGAGACTGCTATTGTAGTATGGATGCATGTCAAAATTAAAATGCACAGTTTACATAGATGAATATGTATAAACAATAGGACTTTTGAATAAGTGAAAGCTAAAAATTATCTGAATATTCAGTTAGGCTATTCTAAGAGCTTCAAACAGATTCTTAAAATAACATTTTTTCCTTAAACTTATGATATTTAAGTTAAGATTCTATCTGCAAAGTAAGCAAATGTTTGTGTACAGCAGAACAATTAAAAATGCATTTATTTGTTCTTACTAAAAAATTAAAGCAAAAGCAAAAAAAAAGAACAAAAAAAACTGAATCCCAATCCAGATAAAACAATTTTAGACGAAAAAAAAAAAGATCTGCATTCTTAAAACTGGAAGTTAGATTACATTCTAAACAGCACAAGTGTAAATGAAATGGTTATTGATTCAATACAAGAAAAAAACTTTTTCTGTATGAACAACAGATTCTGTTATGCTAAAAAAAAAAAAAAAAAAAAAAAAAAACAGAATTGGCACTGATGCTTTTCTTATTAAAATGTTCTTTTTTATTTTAGACCTTTAGTGAGAACATTATTATTATTATTTTTAATTTGAACATATCTTGTAAGTAACTTGGAAGAAGACAAAAAAGGAATGAAACAATAGACAAACTGAGAGAAAGAATTGAGATTGCTTTTAATTTTGAAAGTCTATTTTTTAAGAAGAGATCTTGAATAAAATGACTGTTGTTTTGGGGAAAGATATTACCACAGAGGCCACCTGGAAAAAGCTGGGCTGACAATTGATTGATGGTGCTGACTTAAAGTGGAAGTTATGAGAACATCTTCAAGGACCACCCAGAAAAGAAAGTCAATTGAAAAGATAATACTTGCTAATTTTTAAAGACAAGGCAGAATTGAAAAATTATTTATTCCACCTATCAAAAAGTGGAAATTGTAAACAAGTCGAGAAATAGAATTTTTTTATGTAAAGACTGAGCCCAAGGTTCTTAAAGTGTGATTGAGCTAACAAGATATGGGGGATAGCTGCTGGGGGAAACAGCTGGTAAATTTCTGATTTTATGAACAAGACCAGGCAGGGGGAAATTTTCTTACATAAAAATTCAAATGATAATTAATGATTCAACCCTTTTGCCTATGAGGTTTAAAAGTCAGATTTGACAAAATGACAGCAGAGGTGAAAGGCATAGGAGAGACACCAAGAAAAATGAAGAAATTGCCTATACCCATTGAAAAGGGAGAGTGTGAGGCACAAATAAGAGAAAGGAGTTATTGGGGGTGAACCAGTACCTGTGACCACTGCCCATAAGAAAAGTGGATCTCCCAAATTTGGAGAGATAATTAATTTTCCAAAGCTAGACAACAAAGAACTCTTGTTAGAAGACAGGGGAAACACTTGGTCCCTAAAACACGTCAGCCTCATGTCAACCTTGGGTAAAAGTCAATATAAGCAGAACATTGAAGTGACCCAGTTGCCAGCCAGAGATGCAGACAAGACCAGACAGCAGGAGGTGCTGCTAAATCCCACGTGACCTGCTGAGAACTCCCAACTTAAGCTTTGTTCCAGACTTAGCTAAATTGAGCAAAGTGTCACAATAGAATTCAAAGTGGGAAGGGTTAATATTTCTATACAAAGAACGATATAAACCACATAGAAAATAGACCCTGAAGAAATTCCTGTTTTTTTTTTGTTTTTTTTTATTATTTCATTTGTTAAGAACAGTTTTTATTTTTCCTTTGTGACATGGCATTGCTGTAATTGAAGCAGCACTACAATTGCCGATGACAACTCAGTCTTTGTCAGCTCTGTGATAAAAAAAAAAAACACAATGTGAAGTAGAGATTAGAACAGCCAACTTCAACGACCAATGGCAGTATAGACCAGCATAAGAATTGATCCAGATTTGACTGGTGAGAAGAGTCATAATTGGTTGCTGTAGACCAGGATTGGCTCTGTGTGACATAATTGGTGTCCATGACCAAAAGATTCACCCTGGGTTGACCAAGTGACATACTTAGTCCAATGGAAAGAGAAGAGCATTTGATATTATACTTAAGATGATGCATTATGTCACTGGATTTCAATTCAAGAGAAGAACAACTTTTGTAAAAAGGATATGAAAAACCACAAGCTTTTCAAATAGAGCACCAGTATATCTAGATATTTTTTTTACTGTGCCAAGAACACAATTATCAAAAATATATCTGAAACTTACAAGAGAAAAGAAAATAGCATCTGTAGCTTTCAAGCATAAGAGGAAGCCTATTTATGACATGATTCTGTATTAGGAGCATAAATTCATATAGTTAAGTGAACAATAATCTAACAGTTCTTTTCTTTATAATTAGCAATTTTGATGGTCAGTGTCAGAAATAATTAAAGATAGAATTGTGATAATTACAAGTGTGCACACAGACATTACAATAAAAGTTCTATCAATCATTTAATATGTTCACATGAAAAGATAATGTTTTTTTATCAATTTATTCTACAACTGTCACAATAAAACAGCCTGAGTAATAAAATCGTAAACATCTTTTTAATGAAATACAATAAGCAGTTACATCTCATACAAATTAAATAGAATAAATATGAAATGTACATGTATCGTTATTATTCCATTTCAGTCAAGATAAAACTTTGTTGTTAACATCAAAGATTAACATGTTCCTATGTGCTATGTCCTTTCAGGATACAGACAATCAATGCTCTTCACAACTTCTTGTATTTTTGTAATTGATGTTTCTTTACTGGTCCCTCTCTCTTGTGGTTATTATTTTGTAATTCACCTACTCAAACTTCTCAATTAAGTTATTTGCCATTTCTTCCTGCTTCTCTTGCCTTCAATGTGTCCTGTCAGTGTTAAATTCTCCAAATTTTCTTTCAAAAATTTAAGCTCTTTCTTTGTAGTTCCTATTCTTCTTAAAAAAATGTTTCTTACATTGTTTTCTGTTCATTCTAATATTTGTAAGTAGAACCACATTTCTATCACTTCAAGTCTCTTCATCTGTGAGGAAATTGTCACTATCATACAGAATAATAGATTTTATATAGCAGTTCAGTACATTTTTGTTGCTAAGAACATTTTTTGATCCCTTAATACTTTGCTTCGTTTTTGAAAGGTATCTTTACCTATTTTTTTGCGCCTACAGATTTTGGTCACATTTTCTAGCATCTGTTACTATACTCTATCCAGATGGTCAAATTTTCATGCCTGCCTGATTTTGATGTTCTTGATATGTAAATCACAAGGATTCTAAAAGCTATTTTCACTTGAAAAATGCCAAATCAATTTCCTTATAGAATTTACTATTATTCTTTAACTATTTACCAGCTGGAGTTTATCATCTACAAGTTCTTGCCCAACTCAATATGCGAAATAAGTACAACACAAATAGCAGCTATTGATAAGCACCTGTAAATGTTAGATTTATACAGTGTAAATGCTAGCATATTAAAAGTTGTTCAAAGATAAAAAAAAAAATAGTGAATAACAAACACAGAGAGATAATAATCTAAATGGATTGCCTAATAATGAACATAAAATAGATGGTGCCATTCGTTAATAGTCTATGGTTTCTTTCTGCTTAGACAGTCAATAATATAAACATTATCTGGTACATCTGGAGACCTGAAAGAGAAAATAAAGTTTTGCTTGTCACCATGTATATACTAACTGGCCACAAATGTCATAGCAGCATCAGCAGCAGTCATCAATGCTGACGCAAATAACATCCTTACGCCCACAACATGAAGATGAGGACAAATCAATAAGTGGTGGTAGGAGTGGCAGCAGAGAAAAGCACACACATGTACACGTGCCCTTCTCTGTATACAAGTAGACTAAACAATCTGTTTGAAGTGCATTGGAAGCACTCTTTTGTTTTCTTTATGATGCCACCAATAATTTTGACTCTAATGCACAAGTCATTAAAAACTAGATCCTTTTTTGTTTTTTTTTTATATATATTTTATTTATTTTTATTCTTAATAAAAAAGAAAATTAAATCCAGAACAAATACAAATCAATTCCACATTTAAAAGACACTACCAAACAATGTCTTTTATAACTTATCTGACGGACAGTAAAAATAATTTTTGAAAATAAGAAAATATCATCTAATGAAGTCAAATTAGAAATTCAAATCAGATTTATTATGTTTTAATCAAGTTAAAATAAAATCAAGAACTAGTGTTGAGAAAAATGTTACTACGAATACTATTAAAAAATGTTAATGTCAAATATGATATAATTAGCTATGATGAGACTGACATTGTTGCACAACTGTTAAATGATTTTATTGATTAGCTCAGAGTAATCACATCTAATGTTATGAGAATGGTTTTAGACTTTTTAAAAGAAAACCAATTAATGTGATATTATTATTCAGTAGTGATATGAAGCCATAAGTTAATAAATATCGAATTTATGAATTTCATTAAAACATTATCTAACAGGAAATGATTACTTGATATTAAATCTCTACTGCATATTTTTTGTATTTTTCCTTTGACATTGTGATTTTAATTGTTAAAATGAGATTGTCACCATGGCAGTTTCCTAGGTTAGTGGTTTATATTTTTATTAAAATTTGCATAATTGCCACAAGAGCTATTTAGTGATTTTTAAAATGAATGGTTATGCTTTAAAGATTGGTGAATTTGATCCTCACTGAGTGCCTCATACTTGTGACCTCTTGGAAAATCTAAGCTTTGCTAAATAAATAAACATAGTTTAAAAACTGGTTGAAAAAACTAAGATGGTCGGGGGCACCACCATCGACATTACTCATTATTGTTATGCCATATGTTGAGGCTATGATTATTCACAAAGAGGCCATTTGATTAATGTAAAAGAAGATTCAACTTTTTAAAAGTAATGTAGGCATTTATTATCCATACATGAAAGTTGGTTTATCATAACGATAATTACACTAAATATGACTTATCCTTTTTTCTAACATCTATATAAATTACCATGTGTCTAATGAGCAAAGTAATCTTAAACCTCATGGAGTTGATGCTTGTCCTTACAGAAGATTACAATATTTAGGTTATATTTATTTTATCAATTGAGTGGACAAAATAACTCTTAAAGATCACTAAATGCAATATACACCTTAAGAAGATCAAAATGTCATGTTTAAAATTACAGATGAATACAAAAGTAAAAAATAAATATGACAAATAATGAAAATATCTCAAAAAATTGAACATTCTAAACATCTGTATTACAAAAACCTACAAAAATACTGTATTTTGTTAATAAAATGCTGAACAAGAAACCATGAACATTCAAATCTTTAGGCCAATTACTATATCTGGCCCATAATGGTTTTTCATTGCTAACATAGCAGTGTGGTAAAAATTATTTTGCTAATTATTCCAAACATGATGAGATGGGCTCCAGTTGAAACAATCCCACATTCTGCTTTAATGTTTTTTTCTCTAATTAATTGGTTGGCAATTGGAAAATTTAGAAATCTAGAGAAATTCAGATATATTTCTCTCTTAATGAGCAACAGAAAATTAAAAAGAAAGAAAAAAAAAAATGAGGTCCAAATGAAGACATTTTTTAAAACAAATAAATGAAAAAAAAAAAAAAAATTTAGAAAAAGTCAAGAATTAGAATGAGCCACAGAAATACATGCTTAAAAATCTACAAGTAATGTTTCTTACCAATAAAGAGAGTTAATTTTTCATGATTTTAAATAGAAAAAAAAAGTGTATTTCTCATGGACAAATATTTTGACAATATAGCAGAAAAAGACAAATATATAGAAAAGAATGATAAAGAAAGGTACTCACCACATAAAGATGTGATACTGCTACTCTCTTCATGGACAAATTTCCTCGTAACAGCTTCTTCACTGATCTGTTTCACCTGAAACAAAAATTTATTAAAATAAATAAAAAGAGAACAGTATTAATTTAAAAAATGGAATAATTTTAATATTGTCGATAATCTAAGTAACTCAAATTTCAAAACAGATATCAAATTAATACCAGTCACTTTAAGAGGTAATACTATTCTAGTACCTGGTTGGAATCCCTTTTGCCTTTAGAACCATCTAATTTCTTTTTGGCATCAATTCAACAATATTCTAGGAGGAATCTTAAAAATTTTGTTTTGTGATCGGCCATAATAACAAGGTAGACTGCAGCATTTAAATAATCTTTTATTGGTATCAGGGATACCAATGTATGCAAAGAAAATATTCCCAATACCACCCGAACCACTGATACAAGGCTGGATGGATCCATGACTTTCATGCTGTTCATGCCAAATGCTGTCACTACCATCTGAATGTTGCAGTAGAAATCAAGACTTATCAAATTAGGCTCTGTTTCTCCAACTTTCGTTTGTCCAATTTTTGTGATCCCCATTAAATTGTAACCGCAGTGTCTTATTCTTCTCTGCTGCTGTAGCTCCGTCAAGTGTTGTACATTCAAAGATTCTCTCCTGTATACCACTGTTGTTATTTAAGCTACTGTTGTCTTTTTATCAGTTTGAACTAGTTTGGCAATTCTACTGTGACTTCTTTCCACACACTGGATTTTTTTCCAACCATTCTCTGTAAATCTGAGAGATGGTTGGGCATGGAAATCTTTTATAGATCAACAGTTTTATAAATACTCACTCATCCATCTGACACCAATGACTATGCCATGTTCAAAATTGCTTAAATCATCTATCCTCCTATACTAATGTATAAAATGAAATTCAGTAAGTTGCCATGAAATATGTTTAAATACCTAAAAATGCTGCCATGTGATTATTGATTACAAATTTGCATAAAAAGCATTTGTTCACACGTACTTAATTGAGTAGCATGCATGTATATATATATATATATATATATATATATATATATATATATATATATATACACACACACATACAAATAAATTTCATGCAGGTTCATTATTTAGATCATCTATTGTCAATGGTTTATTTATTGGCTAATAACTACCCAACTGGTAATGAACTTGCAACAGATACATTCATAAAAATACAAAATCAAAGAATCTTTGCAAAAAATCTTTATATCATGTAACAAAAAATTGTTTGTGAATACTATATATTAAATGCTTTAAATGCTGACTAGAAATTTGATTCTTACTCATGAAATCAACAATGATCATTTCAATCAACTGTACACATTAATATGAAAACCATATTGAATACAAGTTTTATTTAGATTGCTAACATATGAGAAAAATAAGTTTGCAAAACATAATTTTACTATAAACATTATACTGTATCTACTGAGACAGGTGTTAAAAAGGCTTGCTATGGAATTTATTTTCTATAATATGAAAACCATTGCTAATGCTTGAAGACTTTCTCATACTTTCATGGTTGTTATACAATTGCTAACATAAAAATATCAGTTATTCAGATGTTTATAAATGATTAGCATAAAGGATTTTTTTGTTTTTGACAAGTGACACATTTCCAAGTAACTGATATCAAAATCAAAATAAGTATTCTTTCTAAAATTCTAAACATAAGTATACAAATTTGTACAGATAAAAATGAAAGAAAAAATTTTTCTTTACAGAAATTTTTGAAAATGAGATTTTATGTGAAATCACAAGAAGTTTTAGTACCACTAGATCTTATTTTAACTGACTTGAGCATATAATTTTTTAAAAATTATGACTTAAACCTGATCAAAAGTTATTTATATTTGAAAAACTGAATAAACAAATGATGTTATTAATGTCTCATAACTGTAAGCAGTAAAAACAAATTATAATGATAACATTACTGATGCTTTCTATGATTTCTCTTTTCATCAACACAAAATTAAATTTCAGCTTAAACTTTTTTTTTTTTGGCTTAAATAGTAATAAATAGAATATAAATATGTTAATGAAACTACTAATTAAAGATGTCTAGCTAAGCAATTATAAATTTCTAAAATCATTAGAAGTTCTCAACACCTTGTATTGTCATAGCATAAAAGAAGCTAATGGTGTGGAGCTTGAATCAGATACAAACAACCAAACAAAAAGCTACATTATATATTTTGTAATTATTTTTGTTAGAATCAACACAAAGCACAAAATTTCCATCATAGCAACTGTCAATTTGTTGCTGAGGAAATATTCATTGCAAGTAGATTTATCTCAATATCTTTGCTAAGTGAAGGGAAAAATTGGTCGTAATTTATTCCCTTTGGCCTTTCTAATGCAAAACACAAATGAGTTTCAGGTTTAGCGGTTTATATATTAAAAACACTTTTAGTTCATTCAAGAGTGATTTCATCCATTAATTTAATAATCTAATGTATAAACATGGTGTGAATAGAATTTTTATCATGATAAATGTCTACGATTTCCACTGTACATGACAATTTTCTTTTCAGTTGACTTATTTTGGTTATGACCGGTTATGGTTCACAGAAGCATATATATTTTCTACAATATTTGTTGATTATAATCTATTTTCTATATTTGTATATTTAGGCAGCAGTCTCTCTTTAATACATGTTTTGTTAAACAAGACTGACACGGTACTTTTGTTTAATTTTCTTATTATATTTTATTATATTTTTCTTGTATATGTACTTGTGTTTACTTTTCTGAAATTAAAGAGCATACAAAATGTCCAGATACCTCTAAAAGATAGTGGATTGTTGGTAGCAATGACATACACACAACTCAGTTCAAAAATGGCAACAGAAACAAAAAAAAAAAAAAACAAGGATAGGAAAAATATTCATTGATCATATCCACAACCATCAACCACTCTCCCCCAAGATATTCAAATGGAAACAACAAAACAGGAAAAATATTCATTGATCCTATCCACAAAAAAAAAACAAGGAAAGGAAAAATATTCATTGATCCTATCCACAAACATCAAACACTCTCCCCAAGATATTCAACAGAAAAACATATCCACAAAAAAAAGATATAGGAAAAATATTCATTGATCCTATCCACAACCACAACCATCAGGAAAAATATTCATTGACCCTATCCACAACCATCTCTCCCCAACATATTCAACAGAAACAGGAAAATATTCTAGGAAAAATATTCATTGATCCTATCCACAACCATCAAGCACTCTCCCCAAGATATTCAACAGAAACAGGAAAAATATTCATTGATCCATATCCACAACCATCAATTGATCCTATCCACTCTCCCCCAAGATATTCAACAGAAACAGGAAAAATATTCATTGACCCTATCCACAACCATCAATCACTTTCCCCCAAGATATTCAACAGAAACATAAAAAAACAAAGATAGGAAAAATATTCATAGATCCTATCCACAACCATCAATTCATCCTATCTCCCCAAGATATTCAAGAAACAAAAAAACAGGAAAAATATTCATTGATCCTATCCACAACCATCAAGCACTCTCCCAAGATATTCAAAGATATTCAACAGGAAAACAGACCCTAAAAAAACAAAAATAGGAAAAATATTCATTGATCCTATCCACAACCATCAAGCACTCTCCCCCCAAGATATCTCAACAGAAACATAAAAAAACAGGAAAAATATTCATTGATCCTATCCACAACAATCAAGCACTCTCCATCCCCAAAGATATTCAACAGAAATTGGGAAAAAACAAAAAATAGGAAAAATATTCATTGACCCTATCCACAACCATCAAGCACTCTCCCCAAGATATTCAACAGAAACAGGAAAAATATTCATTGATCCTATCCACAACCATCAAGCACTCTCCCCAAGATATTCAACAGAAACAGGAAAAAATATTCATTGACCAAATATTCAATCCACAACCCCCAAGATAACCAGAAAACAGGAAAAATATTCATTGATCCTATCCACAACCATCAAGCACTCTCCCCCAAGATATTCAACAGAAACAGGAAAAATATTCATTGATCCTATCCACAACCATCAAGCACTCTCCCCCAAGATATTCAACAGAAACAGGAAAAATATTCATTGACCCAATCCACAACCATCAAGCACATCAACCACTCCCCAAGATATTCAACAGAAACAGGAAAAATATTCATTGACCCTATCCACAACCAGGAAAAATATTCACTCTCCCCAAGATATTCAACAGAAACAGGAAAAATATTCATTGACCCTATCCACAACCATCAAGCACTCTCCCAAGATATTCAACAGAAACAGGAAAAATATTCATTGACCCTATCCACAACCATCAAGCACTCTCCCCCAAGATATTCAACAGAAACATAAAAAAAACAAAAGATATCCTAAAAATATTCATTAGATCCTCATCCACAACCATCAAGCACTCTCCCCAAGATATTCAACAGAAACAGAAAATAAACTAAAAAACAAAAGATAGGAAAAATATTCATTGACAACCATATCCACAACCATCAAACCACTCTCCCCAAGATATTCAACAGAAACAGGAAAAATATTCATTGATCCTATCCACAACCATCAAGCACTCTCCCCCAAGATATTCAACAGAAACAGGAAAAATATTCATTGATCCTATCCACAACCATCAACCACTCTCCCCCAAGATATTCAACAGAAACAGGAAAAATATTCATTGATCCTATCCACAACCATCAAGCACTCTCCCCCAAGATATTCAACAGAAACATAAAAAAACAAAGATAGGAAAAATATTCATTGACCCTATCCACAACCATCAAGCACTCTCCCCCAAGATATTCAACAGAAACAGGAAAAATATTCATTGACCCTATCCACAACCATCAAGCACTCTCCCCCAAGATATTCAACAGAAACAGGAAAAATATTCATTGATCCTATCCATCAACCATCAAGCACTCTCCCCAAGATATTCAATAGAAACATAAAAAAAAATCCACAATAGGAAAATTCAAACATTCATTGATCTATCCACAACCAAAGCATTCATTGAAAAAGGTTAAAAATATTCATTGACCCATCCACAACCATCAAGCACTCTCCCCCAAGATATTCAACAGAAACAGGAAAAATAATCCATCAACCATCTCTCTCCCCAAAGATATTCAACAGAAACAGGAAAAATATTCATTGATCCTATCCACAACCATCAAGCACTCTCCCCAAGATATTCAACAGAAACAGGAAAAAAAAAAAACATTCAAAACAAAGATAGAAGGAAAATATTCATTGATCCTATCCACAACCATCAAGCACTCTCCCCAAGATATTCAACAGAAACAGGAAAAATATTCATTGATCCTATCCACAACCATCAAGCACTCTCCCCAAGATATTCAACAGAAACAGGAAAAATATTCATTGATCCTATCCAAAATTCCATCAGAAAAATATTCATTGCTCTCCCCAAGATATTCAACAGAAACAGGAAAAATATTCATTGATCCTATCCACAACCATCAAGCACTCTCCCCCAATATCCACAATTCAACAACTCTCCCCAAGATAAAATTCAGCAGAAACAGGAAAAATATTCATGACATATCAATTTTTTGAACAAGCACTCTCCCCCAAGATATTCAGCATGGTAACAGGAAAAAAATCATTGATCCTATCCACAACCATGCACTCTCAAAATTTATTCAACAGATTTAATGGCAAAGTAGAATATTAGAATGCATAAAGAATCCCCAAAAATTGGTATGGAAATCCTATCCTACAACCTCTATTGGAAACATAAAAAAATGAAGATAGGAAAAATATTCATTGAGACCATCAATTCCTCTTTGATACTGACTGGAAGGAGTTTGCATTGTATCAAACAATTGACCAAGGAAAAAAAAGCGGATGCAGCACGAATTAAGGACACACTATATACTGCTTTTGCTGCAGATAGAAGACTAGGAGTTACAAGCATGGAAGTGTACATAGACAGTTGTGACCCTATCAGTATAAATGTTCAAGTTGTGGAGAGCAAATTGTTAGGATTTGAGCTGCTCCTTGGGACGGATGTCATCGAGAGGTTGGGTGGTGTTTTTATTACAAAAATGGGTGAAGTCAGGTTTGGAGTCCCCATATTTACGCAGCCATGACTGTAAATCAGCCTGACTTTACTGCAGAATTCAACTGATATACCAGGACCTGGACAGCATCATGGAAGTGGTCAGATGGACACCCATTGGAATATCTAAAAAAATGTGTATCTGAGTACCCTGTGTCTATGCAGGCAAAGATGAAAAAGTAATTTGTTGTTAACATTCTTTTTTCATTCGTTTTTTTTCAGCTACGAGTCCTTTTTTAAAGCTGATTGTTTTCTGTTCATTTTGTTTAGTTCTTTTTTCATAACAGATTTAATGTTTAGTATAGAGCTTAGAAAAAATTTGCAGTGTGAGATAGGCATGTAGCAACATAAGCACGGAAAAGGGCACTCCTTTAAAGTCAACGAAGGGCAAAAATATTTTAAGTCAAGTGATAGCGATTGCTGTATGAGTCGTACGATTTTTGAATCAAGCACTGGCAATGCCGGGCCATGCTGCTAGTAATTATATAAAAAACAAATATAATAGTAAGACTATTCCTCACATGAGCTGACAGAATCAAGTTGGGAATAGAAATGAATAAATTCTGTTGAAAAATCAATTTGCTGGTATTTCATTATCTGAATGAGATAATTTTTTTTTTTTTTCTTCATTCTCATCATGATTAAAAGTTCTATACATTCCAAGAGACAACTTGTAAAAATGTCACTCAAGACAATTTGATAAGATCCTCCTTTTATTGGTTATTTACTTAAAAATAACTAAAATGCTTTATTATTTAATTCTCTGCCACACTACCTTATCTCCCAAGTTGTTGCTGAACAAATTTTCTATTGCAAAACATACCAGATCCAAATAGTTTTGTTTAAATGACCCCTTTTATTATGCTAATAAATCATTTTGGCTATTGTAAAAATACAAATTTTTTTCTTGCCCTTGATAAATCATTTCAGCTGATCAACCAATTTTTTTGGTCATGAATTTGTGCAATATTTTATCATTGTATCATTATTTTAATTTGAATGTTTATCTAGAGATTTGATAATAAAGCATAATTCTTTTCTCACTATCAGAAAAACGTATTTGCATATCTTGACATATGATGAACTTGACCAGATTACATTTTTTCTATACATAAGATAATTAAAATAGTACACTGGCACCTTTCTAATTAATATATTTTTAAAAAATTCAAAATGTGTTTTCAGATGGCTATGATAAGATTTCCATTGTTTGCAATCTATACTTTTATTACCACACAACACTATTTGCTCAAGTAGATTTGCTCTCTTTGCTGTGAATAATTATTTGTTTAATAGATATTGCTCACAAAATTAATAAATCAAGTGGCTGAATAAGACCTACATCAACACACTGTAATAAAGGTTTGATAAAATATGATGATCTGATTTGTAATATGTTTAATTTTTCTTTACATAAATTTATATAGAGAATCAGTAAATAAATTCCACTGTGCTACAAAAAGAATGATTAAGGGACAGGCTGGGGTAACCCATCAAAACTCAAACTAACAATTGTAAGAACCATTACCCCATTTTTTTCTTAAAGGCCTTGTATGGAACTAAACTTAATAAATAGTAGAATTAATGAATTAATGTTTGTACAAATACTTAAAAAAAAACCTGGTCAGTTTAAAATATGATAGTATTAGTTATTGGTTTCTTTGCACTTTTTAATCTGTGTTATTCCTGGCCTATTCTGGAATTATCACTTGTAAAAATGACATTTTTTTTTCCGTGATATTTTTAATTTGTTTTAAATAAGAAAAAATCACTTATTTACTGCAATCTTCAATGTTAGATTCAATAAACAAAACTAAGACAATATGTAAAACATGCCTGCTGATATCACAGTTGTTACAATAGAACCAAAAGTGATGATTTAGCATGAAGTTAGAATTGCTCTTACTGTTGCCATCCAATGAATAAAAACATTTTAGCAAAGGAGGCACAAAGGAAAAAGTAGCAATAGATAACAAAACTGAATCATTTTATTTTAAACAAACAAAATCAATCAAATTTTATTTTTAAAAAATAAATCACTTTCTTTTTATGATCCACTTATTTAAAAATTAGATGTCATATAGCAGTAAAAAGGCTAAACTTTGAATAAATCATAAAACTGAAATTCATTAAAATATGATGCTCACTCCAAATTTACTGAGAAAGTTGCAATTCAGTATTTAATTCTTAAAACACACAACAGTGTTAGCTACATTTGTTTGTCCTTTTTACAGTTTTTCAGGATACATTGTGTTATCAGTTTTGTGTGGTCTCTGGTGATTTTAGTTATAAAATTTACTTTGAGGCTGATTGTAGAAAACAGCTTTTATTTTCTGAAACATAGAGAAATGTTAAAAACTTAAATATTCTAGTCATAGAACACTTATTCAATCAGCATTGGGATGTGAGGTGACTATATAAAATGATGCAGATTTATAACCAATACAAAGCAGTACAGATAATAACTGTCCATGCTTTTAATACTATAAAGATTTTAAATTATTCAACCAACACATGAACATTAAAAAATGAAATTACTTATGATTATTACTTGTTTGTATATAATTCTTTATAGGCTATATTCAAACTTATCTCATTTACAAAATGGCTAGTTAGTACTGCAGTTAATTTCTATACTTTATTGGAATTTGTTGTAGTGGACAATATCAGTTGATCATAGAGGAAAATCATTCAGTTTTAAATAACAAATGAGGTAACCATGAGAGAGAAAAAAAAAAAAAAAAAAAAAAAAAAACAATTGAAAATGTAAATGAATATTCCAAAAAAGTGACCTATATTATTTAGATATATTTCTTAAGCAAATAAAAATGGTATTATATGAAAAGTATAACAAAGCAAAAAAAAAAAAAAAAAAAAAAAAAATGGATGGTAAAGCTTCATTCTAGCTTCCAGACAGAATTCAAAATATTTGACAAAACTTAAAATTTAAAAAAGTTTTTAAAGTTATGGTTAGTTTGTAGGCATTATTCAAGATGATTCTTTTAAAATTCTGTTGATAATTTAAGAATCTGTAAAACTTGGATACTCAGGAGCATCTAAAACACCAGACATTCAATGGTAACATTTTTGTAAGGATCTATAGATATTAAAGCAAAAAAAAAATTTCAATGTATTAATTTGTTTTATGTACCCTTAAATTTAGAAAATTCCAGACAGATACAAATAAAGAGAAGTTACTGCTACAAAAAATAAAAAAAAAAACAACAAAAATTTCTTTCATGAGCAGAAACCAAAAGACAAAAGCTGTTCAATAATTTAATGACTTTTTAATAAGAATTTGTTTTTATTTTAAACATAAAACTTTAAAATAAAAAAATAAAAACTCAAACAAAAAATTTACCAAATATCAATTCTTTGAAAGACAAATAAATATATAATGTAAACAATCCATACACACCTGCAAGAAATATTTTTCAGTATCACTTTTAATTGGCTAAATGAAACATTTGTTTTGGATTATTTTTAACAGCTTATCAACCCTTTTTGGGTTATTTAAAGCCAAAACATATTTGTAGATTCTATGAGATTACTTACAGTACCCAATGTGCTAAAGGGTCCATGAAACTTATATAAAGAAAAGTTGTTTTTTTAAATTAATATCCTCTTTCCATCTCTGGAAATTCACCCATTATGAATTATACCCTGTTAATGTGCATGATAAGCACAGATTTTAAATCCTAGATTGTTAATGTTGCAAGTGAAATGAGTAAAGAAAATAAAAGGCTCAAAATTTTGAAGAAGCTTAATAAACATACAAACCAACTGTGGTTTCTTCTCAAATGCAAAGAAGGTTCTATATTTTTTTACAATTTGGCAGAAGTTACTTTTTTAATAAGGAACCTGATATACTGAATGGATAAAAATTAAAATTAAGAGCAATTAAACTAATAAGCAGAGTCGTAAATAAGACTTAATAGTTGGAATAAAGAAATCAAACAACATCAAATCCGGAACAGCATTTTGACAAGTTAACATTGAAAGAGATAAATTCAATTATAAAGTTACAGTAACTATGATGTGTTTTTTTTTTTGTAAAACAAAACTTTACATTAAAGTTTGGCACTGTGTATTTAGTTTTTAGCTTAAAGAAGCTGGTAACTTTTGCACACACTTAATATATGCAAGTGTATAAAAATACTTACAAAAAAAAGCAGGAAAGTTAACAGAAATCAAAATTTAATTACCTGGTATAGTCTTTCATTTTCCATAGGAAGTATGGCAATACCTTAACACTGCTTCATTTCAAAGCAGCTGGCCTTCCTGTCAAAAACAGCAAAGCATGCTGGGAAGGAAGAAAAGTAAATTTGGAAAAAAAAAAGGTTGGTTTATTCTATCTCTACAGCAGTAAGGTTAAGTGCAAATTTCACTTGACTGACTTGTAATAATACCTTATAATGAAGGTAGTCATTGCTTGTCACAATGTCCCCAGCTTAGAATCTACAGTTAGCCCTCCCTCATTGTCTTTATTGTTTTTATTCTGAAAGCTGAATCAGCTTGTTGACTTAGTTTGAGAAATTGTCCACTTTCATGTTTGTTGGGTGTTACAAGGATCATGATAATTTCTAGTAGATTCATCAGCATTGAAATTATGCCAACTAAAACTTAATTGTTAAATTTAAAAAATTACATTAGACAAATTATCTTGTTTTGCACTGCTTATTATATTTCAGCCACTGTGCATGCCAGCCTTTCCTTGGATGTCAGTTTTATTTAAATTCTAACTTGTAATGGAGCATGTATATTCCCTCGTAAATCTCAAATCTACCATTTCTTTACTGATTAGTGACTCCCATATACTACTGGTGTCTATGCTTAGCCTACTGATCACATGATTTGAGCACAATATATATGCTAATTTCTTCAACTGTCCTATTCTATATTGCTACTTCCTTTTTACTATATCTGCTTGGCCTGCTGGTCCCAAGTCAATTAGAGATATTAATAATATATGATAGCCACTGATCAAAAGTGGAAATGCTAAATTTGAAGTTCCAAAATTGCAAAGGGAAAGTGAATGTTACTTGCTTAGGCATACCTGAATAGAACATAGTTTAACTAAAAAAGTGGTTTGTTGAAAGGTCTTAATAAAAAAAAAAAAAGAGGACAAGAGAATTAGCCCAATGCATTTCAGTGTTAAAAACCCTTGTCTAAGATCATTCAGCTATAAATTATCAGACCATTACTGTGTCACTTCAAATCCCTTCTTCATTTGTGTGGAAATTGTCCAGCATTCACTGCCATATAGGAGATTCTTCTTTGTTTCTCATGATATTTTCCTCTGTCTTAATACTTTGCTTAGATTCTGGAAGATATCATTTGTTGTTCCAATATGCATTTGGATTTCTGTGTCACATTTTCTGTTGAAAAAGGTAGCTAAATTTCAACATGTGCTTCATCTTGATATCTCCAATACGAGAAGATCACACCTTGGATTGCGCCTTTGCAGACAACCATGCCTTTTGTCTTCTTACAGTTAATAGTTCTTTCTTCATGCTTTTCAGACTGTTGTGTCGGAAACCTACCACCCCTCTTGAAGATGAACTTGTCTGCGTCTGTGAACAAAGACTTTAAATAGTGGCATGTCAGTTGACATGGGGGGAAGACAGATAGACAGAAGTTCTTAGCTGAGCTAGTTATTGACTACTCAGGCAATTTCTGTACCTTTTTACCAACCTATTAAAACCCTTTTTATTGTTACGTGTTATTTGGCGTTTGTCTCTACTAACCCCAAATCAACATCATAACACAGACCTTATCTAAGAGTTCTTTCAGTTTCCTTTCTGAGTCTGCCATCAATGCAATGTCATCCACATATCTTATGTTGTTAAGTATTATGCTTGTCAATAATAAATCTCTGTAGGTTTTCTAGTTCTCTTAAGATCATCTTTTGTAGAAGTTGAATAAATCCAGTGAGAAAATGAATCTGTCTTACTGCTTGGTTTCTGTGTATTCAGTGAATTCTCTCTCTCTCTGCAGGCTGTTTGTTTTCAGTAGAGGTTACACATGACCCAAATAACTATCCCATGCACATTAAGTTTTCCTGATTATCAAAGGCAATTCCATCCCTTTCTCTGGTAGGTTTTTGTGTTGTACCTTATCAGATGATTTTGTGTAATCTATGAAACATAGGTTAGAATCTTTCTGTATTTGTATTGTTCACTCTGCTAGCATTTTAATCATAAAAATAACATTTCCTGTTCCAACATCTTGAAGAAAGTGAAAGTTCCTGCCCTACTTCCAATCTAATTCTTCCACAAGCTCTATTCATTAGAATCATAATAAGCTTAATTATGTGACTTACAAGCCGATTTTCTGAAGTCTCTTGCTATTTCATTGTCATTTTTTATTTTATTTACTATCTCATTAATCTTATTGATCCCCAAATCATCTAAAGATCGCTATTATAATCATATCTGGCCCTGCTACTTTGTCCATCTTAGGCAGTGTTGATCTTAACTCATATGTTAATACTTCAGATCCTTCAATGTTATGTATTACAGGTTTCATGGAAGATCTCTCCATCTATTCATCCCATCTTTGTAATATATTTTGTCTCTTATGAAATGTTTGTTTTTTTTAATCATTTCACTAATTATCAAAGGCAATTCAATCCCTTTCTCACAGATGAAATGTCACAAGCCTCTCACTGCTCTATCATTATTTCCATGAAAAGTGCTCAGATAAACAACATTCCTTAGTTTCACCAGTTCTAATGTTCATGGCTAAAACCCAACATGCTATGGACACTGCAGTGAGCCATCTTCATTCCCTTTGTATTCCATTGGTAAGATGTAAGTTCCATTCAATCATCTTCCTATGAAATGCTGCTCTGTGGAACTGACTCCCAAGAGGATGCTTCCCCAATCACTGCTATCTTAACCTGTTCAATTCTAGGGTTAACCATTACCTTACCCCACTCACCCGCATAAACTGTGCCCCTTACTCTGTAACCCTCTATCTCAAGTAGCTTGAAAAGGCCTCAGAGAAGAAAACTAGAAACTCCATCCTAAACAGGAAACCTCTATATAACCTCTAAAAGTCCTTTTTTTTCCTATAAACTGCTAAAAAGTCCTTTTTAGACTATGCATCCTGTTGACAAGCACATTTTTGATTTTGCCATTTATCTTTTTATACACACCTGTTATGTGTATGTCCTGTAGTTTTTCAATCTCTGCACACTTTTCATAGTTATTTATCTTTAGTTGTGAGCATCTATTTCTGACCTCTGGTTATATCAAATTTGTTAGGGTTTTCTTCTCAAGTTCCATTGATTACAATGGCAACAGCCTTTCATACTATTTTTCTTAAATGACATGAATTTGAAGCATTTGAGAAAAATTTAGACTAGATTATCACTCTAAACAAAAATATTTTAATCTGTTATTTCTGTTTGAGATTTTTATTTTATCTTTTGTCTTTTGTAAAGATTTTTCATCTCCTATGACTTAGTTTATTACTAATGGTGATTTTCTCTGAAATGGTTAAGCATCTCACCTTGCAGGCTCTTCTTTCAGATAAGCAATATGGCTTTTGCTTCTCTAAGTTAACTGCTGATGTATTAACACTTATAGCTAAAAAAATTTATCAAGCTCTAAATAAGAAGGTTGAAACTCAGGCTGTTGCTTTGGATATATGTAAGGAATTTGACAGGGTTTGGCATGTTGGAAGGTTATGGTATTTCTAGATAAATTTTTTGACCTGATTCAATCTTTTTGATATAATGGAATAACCAGTCACCCCCATGAATGATTACACTATAGGTAGTAAGTGCCTATAAAGTCAGCTGTCTACGAGAGACTGGAGGTAGAGTGAGAGCAAGATGACACAAGCACGTCTGACCTTCCAATTAGTGGCACTCACTACTAGATTGACTTGCATGTATAACTGTACAGTATTTCATATTGTACTGGTTGTGTACAGTAAACCTTTCTTTTATTATCCACCTGGTGTTAAGTATTTATTCCCTTAGCATGGAATATAACACTTTCTTATCACAATATGAAATGAAAGTTGTCTTGAATGGCCACTATTTTAGATCTCTTTGATACAGATTTCCCCTAGGGCTTTATCCTTGGACCTATATTGTCCCTAATTTTCATCAATGACCTTCCTGATGTCATCATTTCTCAAGTCTGTATCTATGCTGATGATACAACTATTTACTCCCGTCTTAATGGTAATTGATAGGTTTGATAAAGTCAAGTTGGCAGATGATTTTAAAAATGACCTACAATCTGTTGTTAACTGGGGCAAGAAATGGCTTGTTAATTTTAATGCCTCCAAAACGGCTCTCTTAATTGTGTTAATGAACTTTTTTGCTTTCCATCAGCATGGCTGATACCAATCTCCAGGAGTGACTCCCTACACCTTCTTGGGCTAATGCTTTCCTTCTGCTGCTAGGAAAGTTGGTTCACTATGTTGTGCTAGATAATTTTCTCACCGGAATCTATCTTACACATTTATAAGCCTACCATTTGTCCTTGCTTCGAATATTAATGCCACATTTCTTATGGTGCTTCTGCTATATATTTAAAAATTCTTGATAAAATACAACGATGAATCTGTAATTTTATTGATCCTGACCTGGCATCTCAGCTTCAGTCTCTTTCCCACTGCATAATGTAGTTTCCCTGTGCCTTTTCGATAAATACTTTCATGTTAATTGTTCTGACGATTTTTCGTTTATGGTACCTAAACTTTATGAATTTAATATTTATGTAATAGATTGGCAGCAAGGTCTCATCATTTTACACTTGAAATGGTGAGATGTAACTGTAAGTTCTATGCTAACAGTTTCTTCTTTCAAACTTATCACTTATGGAACACTCTTCTGGCTTCTTGTTTTCTATTCAATTTTGATCTTCAAAAATGTAAATGCAATATCAATCGTTATATTCTGTCTTCTTCCATCCTGTTCTTTCCATTTATTATTTTCTCTGCTTAATAATGTTTTCTTTTTCTCATATTCTATCACACTCAGTAATCCCTCATGTCTTAGTGGCCTTATTACCTTGCTTTGGGTGAAAAGATTTAAAGAAAAAAGGTACTTAGCCTTTCTAGAATTTTCTCTTTTAAACTGCATTCATAAATTTTATAGAGAATTAAGTTTAAAGCTTTTTCTGATGCTGTCTGAAACTGCAAAATATTTCAAGATCTTGCATAATCTTTTGATGCCAGATATAAATCAAGCTTAGTCTGGTACAACACCAGGCATATGGAGCATCCAGTGAGAGTTGAACTCATTACAGTAATAATGGTCAACTAAGTTAAACTGCTAATCATGGTTCTATGGTAAGTATGTCCATCTAATAAAATGTTCATATAAAAATGTAAGAGTAATCATTAAGTCATCAAATAACTTTTGGACCCATTGACATGAAACATCAGTGTTGTTTTCTTTTAAAAAATGATATGAAAGTTAGAGAATAACAGATTTATAGCAAGCAAAACTTTTCTAAATTATTAGAAAACTGTTCTTAAGAAAGAGAAAAAAATCCTTGCAAATATCCCAGATTAAGTGAGGTAGATAAATGCAACTGATTAGAATGGATATTCCATTGTGAGATGTACAGTACCTTTTATTTTGTTTTTTAACATCAAAACATGGACATTTATTTATTTTTTGTTTTGTTTTAAGAGTTAATTTTTATAAAATCTGCACATTCAGGAAATTTACAGCTCAAGGTTATACAGAATCAACATTGTTATATTTTACTAACTCACCTAGCATGGTAACTCTTTCTTAAAAATCTGACCCAGTTATCAATATAAACATTATTTTTGTGGTAAATTATTGTTCAGTTTTTGTGAGAAAATCCAAGACAAAGTAATTCATTTTGAGACAACCTAAGTTGTTATAAAGCAAAATGCTAATATTACATAGGAAGTTTGTTTTGTAGCTTTAATGAACACACAAATGAGAATGGTAAACTGAGTGAATTTCTAAAATTTCTAAAAATAGATGTAGGAAAACAAAGACTTCTGTTATTTGGAAAAGTTACTCAAATATTAAATGTACAACAAAAGTTTTAAAATAATATCTGAACATACAGGCAAATACAAACACAATAAAGGTTTTGTCTTGATAATAAAGGATCAAACTGTGGTTAGATGTAAGGTATCAAAATAAGACTGGAAAAAGTACATAAAATCTAACAAATTTATTGGTTATAGATATAGGATGTTGCAAAAATAATGCTTCTTATTTATTTTCATGTAAACCACATCAGGTGCAGTAAGCACAATAATACTATTTCAATTACAAAACAATTTTACTGCTTTTTTTTTTTTTTTTTTACAGCAGTAATGATGATGTCAAGAAAATTTGCAGTTCATCTTTCAACAGCCCAAACATAGCTTGTCACCACTACTACAATGCATTACTCACTGCCTAACTGTGATCACATCTACTGTTTGCTCTCTGCAAATATTTAGTAAATGTGAATGGGTGCATTTTTTTCTGCATAGAGGAATTCAATTCTTTATATGTACATTTAGACCAGATAACATTTTACCAGATGTTATTTTTAACAGTTGGCAGAAAGGATCAATTTCTACAGCTATACTATCAAAATGCACCTCTGCCATAAAAATGGTCTAATATAGAATAGGAGACATAACTTTTAGATTGATTCTCATGTATTATAAACACAGAAAAGTGAATAACAGAAATTAGGTTATATGTTAATAGCCAAACAGGACAAGTAGACCTGAACACATAAGCAATTTATAAACTTGCTCTATTTGTGAGGATTTAAACATTGATTTTATTCAAAATACAAGAAAATAAAAACAATATATAGCATTCTATTATGCCTATCAATCTTACCAAAGAAAAATTTCTAATAAATCTGCAACTCGTTAATCTTTATGCAGATATAAACAAGAAATAGTTGAATGAATAAGAAAACAGGTTCTTTCTTGAATGCTTGCTTACAAGTGAAGTATTGACCTTAAAAAATAAAATAAAAATAGTTAAGACTTATTTCTCACTTTCTCAGAAAGTAAAGGAGATGGAGAACAACACTATTTCAATCAGTTTCACAATTTCTCATTTCAATACCAGTTGTGGGTGAATTCAGACATCTTAATACTGATTAACATCAGAGTAATAATGATTTTATAAATTACACTGATTTTATTGATTTTATTTTTTACTTGTTTTAATCATTTCACTCCAAGCAAGTCAATAATGCCACTAAGATGCAAAGAGTTTATGAGTGGATGAATGGTAGACATTTTAGTACTTTTATGATTTTTTACCTACAGGAGTAAGTTATATCAAGAATTATTGAACAGTAACCTTAAATAAGATTGGCTGATCACAGTAACATCACTAAGTAAAAATATTTAAGAACTGAAAACTTCAATATTTCTGTAAAAATTGCAAATATTGTATATCTGTGGAATAAATTATATGTTTGAAGTAGTGAAATAATGTTCTAAATGGAAATCAATTAGGAAATTAAAAAGGTACAAATTCTTAAAAAAAAACAACATTAAATTATTGATACATTATTTACATACAGAAGTTTAAAATACTTTGGGTATAGTGACTATTTAAAACTCAAATCTAGAACACAGCTTTAAGATTAGCTTGACATCATTTTCAAAAGGTAGATTTTAAGGCGGGTTTAAGCCAATCACTGGGCTTTGTGCCTATGGTAACCTCTACACCAAGATAATCTAGTCAAATACACCTTACACCACATTGCAAGTTTTACAGAGAACAGTGATTTTAATTTTTTTCTGAATTTTTTAAAAGTCAGTACCATTTTTTTATAATGCTTATATTTTTTTTAATTTATTTTGCTGTATTTCAATGTTAATTAAAGAACAGAATAAAAATTTCAATTTGGGATCCACAGCTCTTACATCTAGCCATGCTAATTCCCATCAAGTAATTCTCCTTCCAGACTTCAAACTATTTGTTGTAAAAAGGTGACTGAATTTATGCTTTTAAGATGTAACATTTTCTTCTAAATTTCATAGACAAAATATTACCATCCCATAAAGTTTTTAAAACTAACATTAAACATTTTTTTCATTATTATGAGTGTAATCCACATATAAGATATAATATCTATAACTAGAAACAAATTATTTTTGACTTGAAATATACGTTAGATATTGGTTTCTAAGTACAATTATAGTAAAGTTGCTGCTTTGAATGTGTTGCAAAATAAATTCTAGATTTTGGCCTGCAGAAGTAAAGGAGAGAACAGTATATTGTGCGTGTGTGTGTGTGTGTGTCTATTGACTTGACATAAAAGAGCACTGGAGTGGCAACAATTCTCAATGTTGCGGCTTAATTTCATTGTGGAGAAGTATAACTAGTTACAAACAAGTTAGTTATTCTTGTTTGAGTAAAAATTTATTTAGTGCTTTTATTTGAAGGATGGTCATTTATCTTGTGAGATGCAATGAACAAAATAGGCATCTATACTTCAGGATATGATAAAATTTTACAGACAAACTAGAGCAGTACATTAAAATCTGGCCTGGATCTTGATAAACAACCATATTTATCATCACAGAACTAATTTTAAAATATTTCTTTGGCATTAAAACTACAACATCAACCGTTAAAGAAACAAAGTTTCTGACCACAGGCTCATAGTAGAACAACATTTGTCAGTTATGAAAGAGAGATTGCAAATCACTGAAATGCTTGGCACATTTCCAGAACTTGAAATTTACTCCAGTGATCAACAGAATTTGTCTTTTGAATCTTCCTGTAAATTTTGGATTGTCTGTAGATATTCCAAGATATTAGCAAAGTACGTAAAACCAAGTGTCAAACCTAGGAGATGAAATTACAGGACAAAAGCTCTTCAGAAAATATGACAAGTGATTATCTTGAAACAACAGAGTTAATTAGTATTACTGTTGAATGTTTTGCCAATCATACAAAAGGTTAAAGAAAATCTCTTGGGTTTTTAGGAATCAGAGGAAAATTTGTAGGCTGAAGAAGAAAAAAAACAAAAACAAAAGAAAGTATTGACTAGCAATATAGCCATATATGGTCCATGGATATAAGACCTTCTTGGCTTTTGTCATTTGTGTCCTCTGTGAACAAAAAGACTAAGAAATTTCATTATTCTCATTTCAGGAAATTGTCAAGCAAAGTCTTATCAAATTAACACATTTTACATAGCACATTTTTTAAGAGAAGAAAATGACATTAACTGTTATTTCTAAGTTAAAAGACTCACTTTTCACAAAGCCTGACTGACAAAAATTACTCTTTGTTGAAATAATAATATTTAATTGTAGGTGGATAGTAGTCCTAATAGTCCCTAAATTAGAAGAAATATATTTACTTTCACATATGTAAATAGCCTGTGTGTTAAGTGATGACTAGTGATTTGGCACTGAGAGAAAATAAAGAAAAAAAAACAAGAGAAAATAAAGAAAAATAGAGAGTGAGAGAAAATAAAGAAAATAGAGAGTGAGAGAAAATAAAGAAAATAGAGAGTGAGAGAAAAAAAAAAAACTAATTCTAAATCTCTTCTTTGTAATTAACATATGAACATTGATTTATGTAAAATACACCATATAAATATTTTCTTTATATCATGCTGACACTATGGATTTATTTTTAAAATCAAATTATGTTAGAAATATAAAAATTTCTTCTGTGATTTGAAGTTAGTTTTTAGTCAAAAATCAAGATAAAACTTAACAATCACAAATTTATACAAAGAAAATAAGTTCAACTAGATCATATTCTGTAAGGAATTTATAAACTTATCAAATGGTAGCCATTTACTTAGGGCCATTGCTATGAAGATATTATTACCTTTGAGAGTGTCATGAGCTGTAAGTCAAACCAACAGAGCCAAAAATTTTTTAAAAATTTAATAATTATGAAACAAACATTTAGTAAAAATGATGTATATTGCTTGATTCTTTAATAGATTTGAACTCAGTTGTAATCATACAATTTACAGAGGACAAAACCCACATTAAATTAATATTACTTTCAATAATTCATCACTAAACCTAAAGTATTGCTGAAAATAGTAATAGAAAACAAAATTTCAATTGGTTTATTTCTAACTGCCACATTAAAAACATAAGATGAAAGAATGGTAAAGAAAAATTCAGAATCCTATTAGTAAAGCAATAAGCAATTAACATCAGTTTTATGGTATTATTCAAAATAATTATACTGAAACAATATTACCAATCAATAGATGAGCTACAAAAACTTAATTCAGTGAAGATCAATATAAATAAATAATAAACTGTGTTTGGAAGGAAATCAATTTATTTTATTATCTTTTCATAAATAAATTTAACAAATGTATGGTGCTGATTTTGTGGCTTAATGGTTAAAGAAGTAATCAAACATCTAAGTAGAACAAATTAATGATTAGATTTTAAGAGAGTCCAACCAGAAATATCTAAATCATTTCAAAGATCAATTCCGTTTTTAATAGTTGCTTATAAACCGTTCTCAGTTGGCTTATGACAAACTGCTCTAAGTAAAACATTTTCAAGAATGTTATATCATTTAAGAAAAATAAATTCTTAATTTTCATCAATTAAAAATTTTATGAATCAATCAACACAACTCTTGTTATGAGAATAGAATTAAGTTTCCTGGTAAATAGCAAAGATAAATGAACTGTTGACCACAATATATATTGATTATAAGAGGATTTGGGTAATGTAGAATTTATAAGTAAAAATCTACAAATCTAGATGTTAGATCTGTATTATTCTTATCAACATCCAAGTTGATTTTATAGCAGTTATTGATGACTAAGCTTTATCAAGAAGAGATATTTGTGCATCATATATCATAAATTTTTTGTAAGTTAATAAACATTAATATTTTCTAATTTTTAACCAAGTACAGTTTTTTTTTTTTTTTTTTTTTTGGGGTACACACCCTGTATATGAAAAAACATTATTCATTACATGTCACTTGAAGATGGTCAGAAAACAAGCTGACTGTAATTTAAATAAATTAGAATATTATTTTTAATGCATGGGTGTTCCTGACAGCATATTTCAAATATGTATACACACTACATGCAAAAATAAATAAAGGTAATAAAATATAAAACTCAAATTACTAATGTTGTGTATTTAAGATGATGAATGTTACTTTTTAAATTAATTTTAGAGTTAAATACATAGCAAGTAGTAAAATCACTTTCAGACAGTCACAATTACAGTGTATTAAAAAGGTAAACAATATGTTGTCTCATATACTTGACTAAAGAATCTTTTTAGAGGATTGAAACTATCATGCAAACAATCAAAATTAATCCCATATATCACTAATAAAGGTTTTTGAAAGGTGAATCTTGTATTCAGTCACTGAATTCAAGATTAACATGTAGGAGTCCTTGAGGACTCTCTGGTTAGGCATCTCATCTAGAGGGCGCTACATAATCAACAAAATACATTTTCATAAGTGTTTGTTTTTAAGACATGACAGTAAAGCAATTTTGAGAGAGAATTACAAGTCCTACCAGGATTCCTTATTGGTGAACACAATGACACAGTATTGAAAGTAAACTACAGGTGCTCTTACAAAAGGTAGTAAAGGAAAGCAAGAAGAAAGGACTAAGCGTCAATTGTAAGAAGATAGAATGTATGGTTGTCAGCAAAAGGAACAACCCAAGATACGAATTACAAAGTGCAGATGCCAAAATCAAGCAAGTACAAAAATGTAAATATCTAAGAAGTGCTTTAACAGAGGATAGAAAATGTAACACCAAAATCTGAAGGTGCATTGGAATAGTGAAAAATGCTTTCCAAAATGTAAGCAAAGTATAAAGAAACAGGAAAATTTCATTAGAAACAAATAAAAGAGTATTGAACTGTTAGGTAATATGGGCCCTTCCATATGGCAGTGAATGCTGGACAATTTCCTCAGACGAAGAAAAAGCAATAGAAATGAGGTTCTACAGAAGGATGCTGAGAATACCATGTACCAAGAATGTGTTGCAACAAGGAAGTTTTAAAGGAATTAGAAACAAGGCGGCACTTAATATTTAGGA
Organism: Acanthosepion pharaonis; assembly: GCA_903632075.3. NCBI lineage: Eukaryota > Metazoa > Mollusca > Cephalopoda > Sepiida > Sepiidae > Acanthosepion > Acanthosepion pharaonis. Next base: position 476,130 of record CAHIKZ030001872.1, read on the forward strand.
TCAGAAAGAGACAATTGAAATTTCTAGAGCATATAATGAAGAAAGAGAGTTTGGGAAATTTAACACTCACAGGACATATTAATGGCAAAAGGGAGAGAGAGGAAAGCAGTGAATAACATACCTAATGAGCTTGTGTAATGATTGGCAGAACAGATGATTAGGAGAGATAGCAAAAAGACAAACATTACTAAGTTTTGGAGAACAATGAGTGCCAATGTCCTGAAGGGACATGGCAAATTGAAACTCAGAATATAAATATGTCTGAGAATTTTTATTATGGTGGGTAAATGGAAGAACCAATGCCTAATAAAGTAGTGTAAGTTCTTTTTATATTAATAAGAAAGTGCAACTTATTGAAGTATAATACCAGATACCAATAAGATGTGTTGGGATCAAATATAGAGCAAATATGGATTGGAATCTGACAGAATGAGAAGATAAAAACCAAATAAGAAACGTTTATCAATCTGATATGTTTCACTTTCATTAAAGCTTCACCAGAAACTGAAGTTTTCTCCATATCTCAATTTCTGAAGAAGTTTTACTGAAAGTGAAACATATCAGATTGATAATAGTTTCCTATTTTTTCTTTATCTTATACTAATAAAACTTAATAACGGTGGACTATAAAATTGATATATAGCAGAAAATTTCCATTTCTCTCTCTATATATATATAATATATATATATATATATATATATATATATATATATATATATATATATAATATATATATATATATATATATATATATATATATAATATAATATAATATATAATATATAATATAATATATATATATATAATATAAATATAATATATATAATATAATATAATATATATAATATAATATAATATATATAATATAATATAATATATATAATATAATATAATATATATAATATTATATATATATATAAAATCTTTGTATATGTTTTTTAAAGTTTCCTAGAGACCTACTAAAGCAATTCATTAAAACCTGGTCAATTTCTTTGAACATTTCTTTATGCAAGAAAATGTTCATAAATATATTAAAAAAGATATCATCGTTAATCAAATTACTGGAAACTTTTGCAATTTTTAGAAATCTAAAAAGTTGATAATATTTTCAATGTCTGTAGGCATGAAATATGGATTTTACAAAGATATGAACATAGGATCTCTTGATCTTTTCATGTTTAATAAAAAATACGTTCTTTAAGAATGGAACTATTTATAACTAAAATAGTCTATAAATTGATAAATAGCAAAATTATAAATAAAAATGTCAATCTATATTAGATTTCTATTAAAATCAACAGAAAAAAAAAGCAATACTATGATCAAATTTAGTTCATGATAACTATCTTACATATATGAAAATAAAACTAAAAAATTAGATTTGTATTCACACATACAACAATAATATTAATCCCATAAGTCTTTTTTCTTTCTTTTTTACACAGATACATAATTTTTCTCTTGGAAGACCAGTTATTAAAGAGGAAGTTGATCATCCCACAGCTAGCATTCATGTTTGTGACAACTTCAATATTCACCACAAGGAATGGTTAGTACAATCAATAAGAACCAATGAAGGAGGCAGATACTGTCATGTCTTCTCTATTGCTTACAACCTGACCCAGATAGTTGATAAACTCACTTGTGTTTCTGACACAATAAGACATCAAGCAAACCTAGATTTCTTTCTCACATCTTGCCCTGAAAAATGCTTAGCTGAAGCGTTACCTCCCTTGGGCACTTCTGACCATTCGCCAATCTATATTAAAGCTGATGCTAGACTGAAAGTATCCTTTATTGTACCATTTCATAGGATGATCTTTTGGTATGCCAAAGCTGACTGGGATGGCTTCAGGCTCCCCTTCCAGGTTTCTTCAAAAATAGAGCTTCCAGAACAACAACCCTCATTTCTGAATGGATCCTCTTTGGCATGGGTATTTTTATCCCCAAACAAAAATACTAACAGAAACCAAATAGCCAGCATTGGTTCAGGCCAGAATGTGCTGCAGAAAATGGTGGAGTAGAACTCTTGCTGCATTACAAACTTCCTGCAATCATTGCAATAAAGTTCTAGTCATTTCTGTGATTTCTGGAAAATCTTGAATAAAATTCTCAATAGAGGTAAAGCATCAGTGACAATTATAAATGGCCCCAAGGTTATTTCATCCTTATATGAAAGGCTCTTTGCAATAAACCTTGTATATAATTTTATGCTAGATGATAAGGACTACTTCTTACTTGACTTTCTCTCTTCTCAAAGAGCACAAACTTTATAATATCACTATCATGGCATGGGAAATTTCTAGACTTATAAAAACCTCGACTCTAAGAAGGCTAGCAGTCTGAATAAAATCCTTACCTTGAACACCTATTGAGAATGAAACTGACGTAGACCTCAAATGGAACTGATGTACATGATCTATTGCTAAAAATGCTGGAAAGATGTTTGACTCATTGTACTGCTCCAGTAAGTATCTGACCCCTCCCCTGGCTATACTCTATCTTTACAAGAGCCAGATCAAACCAAAAATGGAGTATTGGTGACATATTTAGGCTGGAGCTTCCCTGTTTTTAATTATCTGAAATGTGTTTACAAGACCTTGTGGGTGATGAATCACTTTTCTACTTTACAACTCCTTTCCCCACAGAAACTGTAGCAAGCCTCTTGCTACTCTATCATTATTTCCATGGCAAATGTTCTGATATCTTGGTTCCACCAGTCCTGACCTTTGCAGCTAAGACTTGCCATGTGAGATACTGACCTACAAAATACTGAAAAATCATGTTTTTAAGACTATTTTTCTTTGAGATTCTGTAAGCACTGAAGAATGAAGAAAAAAAATCTCTCAATATAAATGACAAATTGATATGGGGCCTTTAAAGATCAAACTTTTTAAAATATGAAATTTGATGGGCTTATATTAGATGTTAACTAGCCTTTTTGCTATGCTATGGAATTTAATTTTAATACTAAACTGAACAGATGAATGGAGTTATTTTTTTTTAATTTTTAGACCTAATAGTATATTGCTCCTTCCCAGGAAAATGGTTTAACTAGAATTTATGCCACTGTATTAAATTACAATTGAGTTCTATATTCTTTAACAAAGACAAATAACAGATCTTTTAATTCTCCAGTTATCAACTTTCAGTAAGTTTTTATCTTCCATAATATTTACTTCATTGAAATATCCATACCTTATTTCCTAGCAAATCATGCATTTATCTGGTAACCTTAAAAAGACTTAGCATCTTTTATTATTTAAATGTACACACAATACTTTTAAGCAATACATTTATCATTTCAATAAATTGATTTATTTCTTATAAAGCTTATTTCTTAATATTTCAACTCAAGAAAAACTTCAAATAATATTCTTTTTGAACCGATCTTTAATTCTGTTATTTTCTTTCATTTTATTGAACACTTGTTCATGCATGTGAGGAAGAGAATAGATGAAGTTACTTTATTGGGCTAGATCTTAAAAATAATTTTCAAATACAAAAACAAATACTCAGATTTAAAGGAATTGCAATTTAGAATTTAGCTATTTTGATTAAGTAAACAAAACAGGTTTAAATATAAAAGAAAGAAATTGTTTTTAATATTATAACTTGTTTTTAAGGTATGAAAAAAAAAATAAAAAGATTAACCAAAGATTTTCATAAGTTAGATTTTAATTCAAAGAAAAGAAGATTATTAGATGAGTTTCTAATCATGGTGTCATTCTTACATAAAACAGCAAGCAGGTTGTTACACTGACAAACTGAAGGTGTTATTTCCTTGAAACTTTTCAAGCAAAAAACAAAAACATGAGAAAAATAAATACAATGATTAGTACATTTGTACTTGCCTTAAAAGCTTTTTAAAAATCACAAAGCATTGACAAATTAAAGTCTCTAAAAAGTTTTTTTCAAAGTCTGGCAAAAGGTCACAGTAAAAAGAATAGAACTCACTGCAATAATTATTTCCTGTAAAACAAGATAATTTATTTCATTCCTTATACAAAGGCTAGTTTAGTCAGGCATAAGGCCACAAATATTGAGCACTGAGAATGAAGCTCAGTAGAAATTAGTTTGCCAAACACTGCTCCAGAGAAATGTACCTTCAAAGTAGTGAGGAAGAGTCTTAATGAAAACTAAAATTTCATTTGAATAAAAAGTTTAAGTTACAAACTTGTATCAAAATCATTAAGAAAAAAAAAGAAATTCTAAATAGAAATGATCACTGCAAATAATTAAAACAATTTTTATTACTTTACTTATTTATGTTTTATGAAAAAACATACAAATGAACTTTTTTTCTTTCTCATTAATTAATTCAACTAGATCATTTCTTTATTTAATAGAAAAATACAAAACAATGAAACTGAATATTTTTCATACAATCATCAATTAAACTTTTTGTACAAATAAATAAAAAATTATGCACTTAGGAGAGGATTTTTTCTGAAAATAGGAAATTGATCTTTTTTCCAGAGATGCAGAGTGTCTCACCAAAAAATGTACTTACTTTTTCACTTCCACTAACTTCTTGGATTTTTTAAAGTCTTTTTGAAATCCATACATTTAATTTCAGTTAATATTTAATTTAAAACATTATTTTTTTTTGTAAGTTAATAAACATTAATGTTTCTTAATTTTAACCATTTATTGCCATTTAAATTTTTTTTTTTTTCGGTCAGGGGCACACCCTGTATATGAAAAACATTATTCATTACATGTCACTTAAAGATGATCAGAAAACAAGCTGACTGTAATTTAAATAAATTAGAATATTAATTTTAATGTATAGGTGTTCATGACAGCATATTTCAAATATGTCTACTTATGCAAAATATTACCATCAGAGGCACACTTAGTACAAAGTGTACATTTCAAACTCCTTTATGGAATAAATTTAACAATTAAAACAAATACTATTCTTATGTCATTGTCACAGAATTCAATCAAAGGTTGTTCTTAGAATTATGAATGAATGAAAATCACCATGGCAACAGTATTTCAAATTTGAATTTGAGGATTAACCACCAAATTTAATTTAATTTTTTTTTTACTAAACCTTTTGAGAGTAAATCTATATGTTATGCATCAAAAATGAGGAAAAGGAATTTTCACTGGTCAGAAATTAATACAAACATTACTGGAAAATAGAACAGGATAACTATGTCTAGTTAAGCCATGCCATCAAAAAAAAAAAAAAAAAAATACCATCATTTAAGTTTTTGATATTTTGTAAATACAATGCAATTACAAAATTACTATTCATTTGCCTATGAGCTAAAATTAATTTAAGACAAAAAAATTAACTACTTTATAAATCAATCAAGAAATACTAAATGGTGTAAATTGCGGGAGTTGATGTAGGTCACAGTGGTGGAGATGAGGGAGACCTGGAGGTTGAATAAGATGAATGTCTTAATTGAAGTCTGGTCAAATGGGAGATCAATGAAATAGGGTCACAGTGGTGATGAAGAGGGAGGTCCAGAGTGGATAATGAAAGCTGATAGAGCAGAATATCTCTGTTGGATTCTGTTCAAATGTGATATCAATGAGACATGGTCACATTAGTGACAAGGGGGAGGGGGCAGCAGTGTTAGAGCTGGCTCATCAGGCGCATTCTGTGTGTGAAGAGTCAGGTGAGATTAGTGAAGCTTGGGTGAAGTCAAAGTTGCGATGAGAGAGGCAATCATGGCGGTGACAGTGACAGCATGCCTGCATGTCGACAAGTGGTCTTTTCAGCCTGCTACTGTGTTGGTTGTTACAAGGGACTTTCTTTTAAGCAAATCTGGTGGTCCCTAAGGTCATCTTTCATGGCAAAATTAGTGATTAACTATTGTATTTTATTGTGGGGATTTATTTTGTGGGCTGGATGTGATGCTTGGAGCCCCTGTACAGAAAACTACTTTTTATTTTGAATTTTGCTTTCTTAGCATTCACATCCGGCTGACATGTACTGTGAATCAGAAAGAGATCTAATTACAGTGGAGTATAACATTTTTAATAAACGAGTTAAATGGTGGCAATTTAAAATTAAATTAAAAACAATATTGCTTCTGTAATATTATCCATTAAAAAAAAAAAAAAAAAAAAAATGGTTAATAACTGTATTTTCTATCAGACAATAACATCATTCTTATCCAGTTTTACTAAAACAGTCAATTATGAGCTGTTCATAGATTCAAATATAAAGTTCAAACTTTCACATATAAGAGTGATTGGTGAACATTTTCTTTTATGTTTGGAATATACTCTTACCATTGTGGGTAACACCGGGTTTTACCATTTTTGGCCATCCATATACTAGCTTATTTTTGAATACACAGATAAATTTAATTGTGTTTTAATCACATATAGCTAAAGAAATATGTGACATTTATTTACACATTTGTGAGTGCATATAATTGTTTAAGAGATATCAAATGAAGTAGTATTTCATTCATACATGTTGGGACAGAAACAGGTACAACATTCACAAGTTTATCAATACTTAAATAGGAGTAGATGCTGAAAAGTTCTTGACCTAACAAAGTTATTTAAAAAAAAAAAAAATCATGTTGAGTCAGAATTTTAGAAATAGGTTGGGCCAAGAGTTGTCAAATTATATACAGAAAGGTTTTGTTTATATCTCTTTATGGTTAGAAATCTCACTCAAGTTAATTGCTGAAGAAGTTAATCTAATAACAGAGCAATAGAGATTTTACCATTGGCACCAAAGACTATTTTAGACAAAATCAAATATGCTGATTCTGAATATGCGAACTCGGATTTTTTTTCTAGTACATCAGGGTTTTGCCAGGAAGGATCTTGCATGAAACCAAACAAAATAGTTTACAGAACTAGTATTTGAGAAGCATTCTGATTTGTCTCTCTAAACATTAAACAGATTAAACTGTTTGATTTTTTGTTTTTTTTTGCTTGGCGTGTAGTTTATGTTTGAATTTTTTTGAGTTATTTAAATTATTTACATGTAGACTATTATCTTCATCTTTATTGTTGTTATTACAATATTTTAGCTGTTATGGTCTCTGACCTTCATCAGGTATATATAGGTCTGGGTAACCTACAGGGAATTCCAAACAGAACCCTTCATCTAATCTACAGGGGGTAGACTGTCTAGGGATATTGTCTAGGTTTTATTTTTAGTACTACTCAGTTATTACTCACCCTATTGTCTACAGAGTCCAAGTACACACTGCTTAACTCAGGGATTAAATTCACAATTACTGTGTCACCAAAATGACATACCAATGCTTTAATCCACTAGGCTATTCTCTGTGGTGAACTTGAAGCATTAAACTTGACCTGCCTGCTGATGAGTGCCGCAACTCCATTCTATGGAAAAATCTCTGCTGATTAATGCCTAACATAGAGGAGTACATGATCAAGAACTGTGTGTACACCATTCCTTGCAGTTACGACAAAGAATATAAAGTTAAAACAAGTCACCTCCTAAAAGTAAGGACTGGAGGAACATTGAAAAGGCATAGTGAGAGAAACCAGACATGGTTGATCATGTATGGAGGGAAAAGGTTAATCATCAGCCCCTGTAGAATGAAGTTAAAATACTGAACAAGGAGGAACATCTGAAAGAATCAGCATATATGCTAGGCTATGAGGACCTCCTTAGTAGACCTAGCAAAGATGTGGGAGCCACTAGTAAATAAAGAAAGAAAGACAAGTGACAGCAAGTCTTCAGCAGAAGTAATAAAAGAGAAATGATTCGGTGGTTGCAGTCAAGTATGACAAGCAGAAGCAATACTCATCAATGATTAAGTTTAAGCCTCCAAGTTCTCCACAGAGAATTGTCCTATGAGACAATAACTTAGTGGATTAAAGTGTTGGTTCATGAATCTGGTGACAGTAATTGTAAGTTCAATCCCTGGATCAAGCAGTGTGTACTTGAACTCACTGGAAACAGGGAAGGCAATAACTGAGCAGTACTAAAAATGAGATATCCCTAGATATAGGAAGTGGAATGAGAAAAGTCTACCCTCAGATTAAATAATGGTTTTAGTCCAGATTTCCCTGTAGATTACCAAGATCAATATATACCTGATGATGGCCAAAATGTGTGATAACAACAAAAAAGATGAGGACCCCATGTAATAGTGTAAATAATGTCAACATTTTCTATCCATTTCTGTGTTGTGTTTTTTCATTCTCTTTAGAGTTACTTTATAGTGATTTCTGGAGTCCATAACCTTGTCTAAATGGCACCAAATGGGGGCTGGGTTTTTATTCAAAGTTGTTTAACTTCTGAAACGGTAGAAGGTCCAGTCTTATCTTTTGATGATGGAGACTACATCTGTGACAATCTTTCTCTTTGCATGCTCAGTGTAGGTGACATCATTCTCAAGGAAAGCTTCCAGGACACCACAGATCTCTTCATAGATGAATCCAGAGATATGTTTCATACCACCTCTGTGGGCAAAAGACAGCAAATAGCTGTTTTGGTGATACACTGGATATTATCACAAAGTAGCTTACAATGATGCTTAGTGTCGACCTTTCTCAAACTCTTTCCCATGGACAGACATGTTGAGCAATTAAGATTCTATTTCTTTAAATACTACCTAAACCACATGGTACAGACAATGGTGAAGGAATTTAGAATGTTTTCAGATTGTCAAGTATATTGCTGAAACCCCTGAGGGTACTGATAGGAAAACTCAATTTCTTCATGTCTTCCAATTGGCCTATCAACATCTATCAACTCTGAATTTCCTATTGCACTTTGCTGACTGACAACATAATATTTGTAGTTTCAAAAACTTATTGTAGCAACACTACTTGTGAAATATAGTTTAGTTTATTCAAGGGGCCTGTCCACCAATGTACTTATAAAATCCAGGTTACTCTTAGAAACTTTTCAACACTATAATTTCAAATAAAATGAACCTAAATTAAGCTAATTAAAACCAACCAACTTTTGTCTTACAATATTCCAACACAAATGACTTTACCACACTAATGTTGATTTTTTTATGGGCATTATTTATTAATATCTTTCATTCTGTCTACACAGTAATCATTAATTGGGAAAATAATTACAATTCATAATTTTTCAACTATGTGATTATATTTCTTTTTTAAGTTTTAAAAAGATGACAAATAAATAGGTAGAATGCAACTAAAATATGAACTTATTGTGGTTGTTCTGTGTTGTCAAAATGACATTAATTTGTTCTTGAATAATATCAATAATTAACTTCAAATTATCAAGTATCAGTTATAAATTACAATCCAATCTTGATAATTAGTAGAAAACTAAAAATATTGTATTCATTTTAGCACTGAATAAGTGGTTATATTAGTACAGGCCAAACATTAGCTATCATTTTTCAATCATGTATGTAATCAGAAATGTTCAAAAATTAAAAAAAAAAAAAGAAAAAAAAAAAAAAAGGATATTAGAATGTAAAAATGGAAATATTTTATTAGAAATAATCAAGGGAATCAACAGTTTAAGGAGATTAAAAAGGATAAATTAAAAAAAATTACGTACCTATTCTAAAAATGGCATCAAATTAACAAAAATCAAGATACACAGCAATAGATAGAAAATGTTGATATTTTAAATTCATTAATTAAACAGAATTTTATTTGTAAAATTTTTTCAAGGGAAAATGTTTTTTAGGATTCATATGTGTGCATGTATGATGATACAACGGCTGCATGTTTTTGCAAAATTTCATTCAATAATAGTAAATAAAAAAGTTTAATTTTTTCTTAAGTCATTCATTTTTTTTAACTAACATGAAAAAAAAATCCTTTAGTTTAAATTTACATAATTTCATTGCAAATTATTTTAAAAAGAGGATGTTCCAGTAATGATAACAGGGTGGCATTTTTAATGTTGACAGATGTTTGGGGGGGGAAATCTTCAAATATAAGCGGAAGCCACTTCGGCTTATATTTGAACAAGCATAATGTATTTGAATGCAATTAATACCAAGTAATTAATAACAGAATAACTAGTAAAGCAACTCAAGACATATGGTCAGAGAGAAAGTATCCCCTTCCTCGGCCCCTCGCCCCAAATAGCCAACATCTGTTGCTTTGTGAAACTTTGCCAAAATATCTCTGAAGGGGGGAGCAATGTAATAACAATTTCCTCTAAATCAGAATACATGAAATATATCATGAGCTTAAGATCAACTACGAAGATGAGTTACTTTTATTTCCAATGCCTTATCAACATAAAAATTAGTGTTTTTTTTTTCTCTCTCCTCCAAATGCACTCCTTGATGTTTTAGTTAAATAAAGAAGAAAAAAAAAGGTGAAAGGCTTTGTTTTTCTTTTTAAACCATAAAATCTTTTCTTTATTGTTTCAATAAAATAGAAAAATCGAGCAACCGTTTCAAGCTACGTTTGTTCTACCAAAGTAGACAATACCTTAATTGCGCGCGCGCACGCACACACACCAACAGAGTCAATGATCGCCACACACCCACGCGCGTCTCAACATTACGTTTTTAAATGATATACACATACACACTTGTTGAGAATCTTCAAACTCGGGAAATAAATCACAATTTCTTTGACGTGAAATACAAGGATGGATTTTGAGTTTTTAATAAATAAATATAAAACAAATCAGTTCAAATAAAACAGCTGGAATGAAAAGATTTTTTAGAATTATGGCTAGTATGGAAAGACTTTAATAACAGTTGGTTGAGGAGGTATTCCCCTCTTTTCTCTTTTTTTTTTACTTTGGTTGAAAATGAACAACTTGACCATTTTTCGCCCAACAGCTGTTTTCTAGAACTCTCTAGGCAAACAGAGGAGATGATGTAGAAAGGCCATCACACAAATAAACCATCTCATAATCACACTCAACTCAACCTATGATGATAATGACAATGACAATACAGTGTTGCGATACAAAATTTATCAAAAGTAAAAGAAAGAAATTTGTTTTTGAAGACGACCAAGCATCCAAGTGAGTAGGAGTGAGATCGAGCGAAGGTGACAGCAATGACCCTCCTCCTCCTCCTCCTGTTCAACCAGATCCTAAAACCCATGTTATATTAGTTTGCTAATAATCATCAGTAATCAACAGACTTCAGTTTCTATAGCAACGCCCGTTGACCCTATTTCAGAAACTGGTGTTAAACACTGACTTATTCGTTATCAATGCTTTGTAGTCGAATTGTAAATACCAGGAAATATAGTGAAGGAATAATAAAACTAAACTAAAGTAAAAAAAAAAAAAAAAAAAAAAAAACTAAAAAACAAAAAACGTATGCTTATCATCGTGAAATGGTGCGCGCGCGTGTATGTAGAAATGGAAAAGTGATGTTGATATGACCAACAATTACAAAGTTAAGGGAGGGGGAGTTTGGTCTCTAAACATTTCCATATGGTGCTGCCTGACAATCACAGAACAGTAACAAAAAAAAACAAAAAAAATTCTAATAGACTCATTTCGCGCCACACGCACAAATTACATTTATTACAAAAATCTAAAAATTAATAAAAACGTGTTTTCTGAAAAAAAAAAAATTTTTGCAATGCGTTTTTGCTAATTGCGAACGTTAAAATTCTGTTACATTTTTTTCTTTTATATGTGCATGTGTTTTCTTTTATTTTCAGTAAGTAATTTTTTAAAATATCAGAAAAGAGGTTTGTAGACAGAATCAAGAATAACAGACTAAAAAATTACTTCTTTCTAACGATGTCTTCCATCTGACAATCAAATATTGATGGCATTTTTAAAGAAAAAGAAAAAAAAAGAGAGTAAAAAGATGTGTAAATAAGAAAAAGTGAAATAAATCGGTTGTAGGAATTTCCAGGTTTCTTTTGACTCCATTATTTTCGATTTTTTTCTGCTTTCTTTCGTATCAAAATTTAAAAATAAATAGGAAAAAAATAGGAGAAATTAGTTTCAATAAACAGAAGAGACCCATCAAAATGGTTACAAGAGGAAACAGAATAAAAAAAACTTAGATATTTAAATTTAATTAACAAAAAAAAAAAAAAAAAAAAAAAAAGAACGTTTTTGCTTTTTTGGGATGATTAAAGTCAAAGATAATCATTTTTTTTTTTTTATCATTATGCACTTAATAAAAAGGTTATTTTTATGTTTATACCAAAAGAAAGAAATAGAAAAAAAGAAAAGCTGATGCGATTTTAGTTTTTGTTCAGGATGTCCGAAAGCTGATTAAAAACATCTAGGTTAGGTTAAATAATAATAATAATAACGGTGGTAACGAACGTTATTCTTAAAAAATAAAATAAAGAATCCAAAAAAACATGTGCTAGAGAAATGTCATTATTTTTCAAACAATGGTCCTAGAAATCGTTTGGTTGGAGGACAAAAGAGATGTTCTTTTTCTAGTTACAAACTATTTTTTTATAATAATAAATAACATTTTTAACAACAACTGTCAGTACGACAGTACATCACTGAAGATAATGCCGTTGCGTATTTATTTCACTTCCAGAGGACCGTGTTCGAGTCAAAGTCATTTTTTTTTCAAAGTAAGCAAAGTAGTAGCGTCTCCTTTAAATAGTTATATTGACACAATACAATCATCCTATTCTCCACATGGTCTTGTGTCAGACTAAAAACAAATCTTCAATTACATAATAATCAGTTGAAACAGCTAAAAAAATGTCGACTCTTTTTAATCTCTATTTCGTTAAAACTCTTTTGCCTTTAAAGGTGAAAAAATATTAAAAAAATACTAGAATTGTGTGATAGCTAAGTCAGTATTTTTTAATTCATGTAATAAAAGGTAATTAAATTAAATTATTTAAATGTTTCCTTTCAGGTATTGTATACTTTTTGTATTAAGTGTCAAAAAAGAAAAAATATTGTCAACAAAAGATGACTAGAGTTACAGGTGCAAGTCAGGTAAGTAAATAAAAGTAAAAATCAATGATTCGGTAATACAAGCTAAAGTTTGAAAAATGACACTTGTCACTCTTTTTTAAAAACTGAATATAAAATATTTCTTTTTAAAAAGGAAATGATTTTTAATTGGCGACTTTTATGAACCGTATGTTCAAGTAAAACGAGAGTTAGGTGAAGTTTTCTAAAGCAATATTATCATAATAAATGAGAATATAGTGTCACAGAAGAAACAGAATTAAAATAGAACAGAGAGGAAGGGTGGGTTAGACAATGTTTGTTAATATTATCGCTGCTACTACACTTGGTTATTAGTGTGTAGTAGTAATAATAATATTAATAAGCATAAGAAAACAATAAACTTACCTCCTTTTTGACAGCACGCAACAATTTCTGCCGCGTCTCTGACTCTGAAAGAAGCAATAAATTTCATTAAGAAAATCAGCAATGGTTTTGGATTAGATAAAAACAGTCAAAATTCAGACAGAAAACGACATAACTTACCAGCCCCTGTCATTTTTCATCCTTCGTCCAGCCGGTTGGGGGGCTTCACAACCTCTTGCTGCTTGCCTCAAGTGTTAGGCATGCGCGCAAGAAAATAGTTCTCCAATAAATTGTTATTTTTTTTTACATAAATAACGAATATTTCTTCTTATAAATAGACAGAATAACTTAATTACGTACAAGTTTAAGATTTAATTCAGCATTAGACTATTTTTTGAAGTTCTTAAATATTTTTTACGTATCCTTGGGCGGAAGTTTGACATTATAATTTCGTTTGTAATATTACATCTTTTTGAAAGAAATAAACTTGAAAGTTGATATTTCTTTCTTAGAAAATCTTAAATTAAATATAAATAAAGTCTTAAGTTTATAAAATGGACAAGAAATAATTCTAATAAAGCCTGTTGATTTTTCTCATGTAGCAGACGACAGTTTCATGCTTTTTTACGTCAAAAAACCTTTTCAGGAAAAACATATTGATTACATTTTTTAATTGAAACTTTTTATGATTTTTTATTTACTTTTCTTAACACTAAAAAGTTTGTTAATTTCTCATAAAATTGTTAGGTAAATAATTCAGTATTTAGAAGAAAGTGAGGAAACTAGGAGTAAAGGGCAGTCCCGCAGTTCAGATTAATCATGGCAGCCCATCTAACAACTGGTAAAGTAAATTTAGGTTTACTTCGAGATTCTTACCGTAGGGAATTTCTTGATTGCTTGGATAAATGTCCTGGATCAAAGGTAAGTTCAAGTAGCTTTTAAATTTGTAATATTTTCGATTTTTACCTCAATATAATTGCGTATTCAAATTGAATAATGGGACAGTGCTGTACGACTTTATGAGCGACTTAGCTTGGGGGTGTGAATATAAGAAATAAATCCCAAAATATTTCTATTTTCTTAACCCCCACTAATTGCATTTAGATCGCAATGATTATTCCATCACGTTTTAAAGGAAATACATTTTATAATTTTTGCTTTTATGTTTTAGTTAGTTATGGGGGGTCGCATTTTATCTTCTCAAAGTATACACTATGATGAATAATACATACATACAAACTTTAAAACATTTTCTTTGTTTTTAATTTTTGCTACCCCCTTCATTTGATGCACTAGTTTACTTGTTGAAATATAAATTTCAAATAATTAGTAGGTTGTCAGCTATGACGAGAAGTTTTAAAAGTATAAATTTTTAAACGTGTTTTTTGTTTATAATTTTTAGTTAGAAACACTGTTGTATTCATTTTTGTTTTTTGGTCACGAGATTTTTTTTCTCCTCGAAAGAAAATGAATTATAAAACAAAACAGGATATTCCATCAAAAAAATCCAAATTAGAAATCGGGATGCCAATTGTGTATGTGAATTTTAGGACATGTCTCCTTAAAAAGTAACAAAATTAATGGAATACTGTTCAACAAAAAAGGTTTTACTTTTTTAGTTTTATTACTTTTAAAATTAATTCATCTTGATGTAATTAAATTGCAATGAGCAATAATGTTTTATTTTTTAACTCTAAAATTTTCGTTTAAGTAGTAATTTTTATTACAGTTTCTGTACAGTTTGTAAAAAATGACTCTGAAAAAGCTGAATTTTTTTTTTTTTTTTTTTTAGTTTTTGTTTTTTGCTCCCACCAAAATAAACGAACATTTTTTAGTTATTTAGGTTAAGTTCAACTTCCACATTAGTTTGTTTATTTTTGTAGACATAATAATTCATTTACACTACAGTAAGGGAATAAAGTCATTAACTTCAAAATCACTGAAGTTATTATTTATTGCATATTTTAAAAATTAAAAAATATGAATGTTTTCAAATCACCGGCAGTAATAACAAATTGCTGATGCCTCCAAATCCAAACCAAATAGCAAACATTGTTAATAATTTACATTACAAGCAAAGGAAGAATATCCGAGATTTATTAAGTTTGCGTTTGATATACGACCTAATAATGATCACGATTTAACAAGCCCCTTGAAGACCTTCAACAATAATTTACTAAGCGAATCTCATAGAATATTTCGTAGTAAGTAGACTGTTAAAACTAAAAGCGGGCGGAGATATGAATTACAATTTAAAAATGAAAGAAAAGAAAACCTGTCATTCATCAGTTCTTTCTCGGTATTTCCTTTTTACTTTCTTAAGTGTAGGGGATGGACACCTGCAACGGAGCATATTGAAGAATTACTTAAGTTTATGAATAACAATATTATTTTTACAGCAAAAAAATGCAAGATCTGTTCATATTCTTTCTATTGGATTATCTCTTTAGTTTTTAAGGTGCATAAAAATGCCGTACTAACTCCTTATAGCTGTATAGAGATCAAGCCATGAAGAAATGTTTTGGCTTCCCATGAACAGTGCTGTATTGTAGTTGGATACTTGTTACCTTGAGTGGCGTTCAAACAGTAGAACATTTAAATTTATTTTTCTTTTCATCATTTGTTGGATTGCATAGATTGGTTAGTTTGTATCTTCTTACCAGCTGTTTCCTGGTTCAATATTATTCCGAGCAATCTACTACTGATATTAATTAACATGGCCTCAATTGATACATTGCCTTAGGACAATGGAATGTAAAAACCTAAGAAACATTTGTTGTTGTTTTTTTTTGTAATATCCAGAGTAGATATGTAGATTTTATTTTCATTATATACAAAAAAAAAAAAAAAAATCAACTCCTATTTAAGAAAATCAGTTTCATTGTCTTGCTCTGAAATAGTTTTTTTTAACTTAAAATATTTTATCCCAATAAAACTTAAAAAAAAAAAGTTATCACATTTTCAGCTGTTGTTTTCTAAATGTATTTTGTATTTTAGTCTCACCGTTTTTATAGATAAGGATCTTCCTTGACATATTTTTATTGAAAAAGGATCCAATCACAAAAAATCTCAGAAGATTTTGATTTTTGAGCCTGTCATCATTATACTCCTTATTATTTCTTATTTTTGCTAATGACTGGGGGAACATTTATTTAGAAGTGACAAGGATTACAATTTTTAGTCCATTATCCATTGCTCTGCACATCAAATACATCTGCATCTGGCACCCACCCACAGTTACACATACACTATCCTGTTGTCTATAACCCCACTTACAAGATCTATGGAATGCACTCATGGGTGATAAAAATGTTTTTATAAGCTGTTGAAAGAGAGCTTACTCCTTGCCAACTACTGCTCAAAACATCTGTAAGCAAATGGCAAATGGCAGACACACAAAATATTGTATTATTAGATCTGTTTCTATAAGAGAGACTGTCTTTGTTAATATTATCTTTCTTTGTAGGATTTAATTTGGGATGATGGCCTTACTGGACTATTTTTGGTCTCATAGCCCAGTATTCACTACTAAAGGTAAGTTTATCTCTCTTCTCTCTCTCTCTATATATATATATATATATATATATATATATATATATATATAAATAAAATATATATTTTTTTAAGTTAAATTTTTATTTATGGGTTAAAGTGCTCTATATATTGGGGATAAAGCATATGTAAATATAAAAGTGGACATTGAAGTCAATACCCAGAGGTAACAATCTGTTTCATGTTTAAACTCAATTGTCTATATAGTTACTATATAGTAGGACCTCATCTGTGGTGAAATTCTCAAATTCCTTGTTGGAGATGCATTCAAGCCACAGCTTCCTCTATGCAGAATTCAGGGTCCTCCTCTTCACATCCTGCTAGACCACATCAATGATGCTGAGGCAATTCACAATGTTAAATTCCAGAAATTACGAAGGGCCAGGTTTGTATCCTCAGTAACATCAAAGCACCATTGAAACAGGTGCTTGGTATACAATTTCTTAAAATTGGAAATCACTTGCTGGTCCATGGGTGGCAAGATAGGTGTGGTGTTCAGTGGTAGGTAAAGAACTTGAATAAATTTAAAATTTTCCAAGATTTCATTGTAGAGTTTGAGAGGGTGTCCAGAGGCATTATTGAGGAAGAGTAGGGCCTTTATAGGAAGACACTGCTTTTTTAGTAACGTGTGAACTTCAGGGCTGAAAATGTCATTGATCCATTCTACATTGTATTCCTCAATTATTTTTTTTTCAGTTATGTTCAATTTTTATCAAACATCAAGCTGGGATATAAATAAAAACACCTATTCTGTATTAAAGATGCTTTTCTGCAATTTTTTTTTTTTTTTTTTTAAACTAAAAGTAATATTTGTTTCAATTCAAATTACTTAAGCTTTAAATCAACTAATCTTCAAATAATGTTCGGAAAAGTACATTTTATTTTTGAGGTGAATTATTTGGGTTTCACAGATCTGTCAATATGGATGAATTTATATATTTTACTCCTTTACAAAAAAAAAAAAAAAAAAAAGATCCCAATCAATTTAAATTTGGTCTAAAATACAATAAGTATTTTGCTTATTGGGAATATTAAATTTAATGTATTAGGCTTGCTGGAATTAAAAAAGAATAAACATGCAAGAAAGATTTTTCATTTATTAAATTTATTTCAAACTTAGGTATTGTTATGTATTGCTTCCTTCTTTTTTTTTTTTTTTTTTTTTTTTTAGGTATCTACCTAAAAGACTTGACATGGAAACAACTAATTAAAAAAAATTATAAAATTTCAATTTTACCTAGTAAAAAGAAAAAAAAATTAATATATTGTTATGCTGTAACTGAAAAAAACATTTTGTAAACAGTCTTTAATGTAGGTACCTCCACGAAATAAAAAAAAAAAGAGCATAGCTTGATGAAAAAAGACGCCAACCTTGCCGAAAAACAAAATTTTTTATTGTCTTATGTTATTATTAAGAGGAAAAGACCAAAGTTTTTTTTTTTTTTATTTTTTAAAAATTTTCCCTTTTTTTAGAACATTCTAAATTTTGATTAAAAAACCTTGTTTCTATTTGTATCAGCGGAACTAGTAAATAACATAGACAATTTTTTTAGCACGTTTTTTTGGTATGACACACATTAATTTGAAAAATCGTGCAAAAATAGAAATAATTATCGGATGTTAATGAAACTTTCAGGAACTATTCACAGATGATCGAAATTATTATAAATATGTTTTTTTTATGAAAGTCATGGTAGAAATATTTTTTAAAATATTTATTACCCCCCCCCCCCTAACTAATTTTATGAAAACGCTAGAAATTCGATCGCATCGGTTTTAGTGATTACAATAATTAAAAGCACAGGGCTTTGAGAAATGCAAATCATGTTTTTTTTGTTTTTTTTTGTTTTTAATTGGATATGCAGTACCTGAAAATCAGCTCTGAATTGTAACATACAAAACTCAATAAAACAAAGATATTATTTAATTTCAAATGCTTTTATTTGCTTTTAGTTGTTTTTATGAATATGGACAATATTTTCTGAAAGCAAAAAAATTTTTTCAATGAAAATTGAATTTTTAATACAATTATTTGTTATTTCATTAATTATAATAGATTTTACATTTAAGTTGTTAAAATATTATAAAATTAGTTAAAAAGCCGCACAGGCTTTCATAAGTGTCCTTATGAGATAGATCTTTTTTTTAGCGCGTTGTAAATTGTATCATTTTTTAACTAATCAGAAGATCCCCAGTAATTAAGAAATGTAATTTTGTGCTTATAATCGAGCTGTAATTATAAAATACGGAAGACCAACCAGAATATAATTAAGTTGCGTTATTTGAGTTAAGCATTGTTCTCCGCTGTTAAGGCCTTTACTTTTTTTGCGAAACACGTGTGGAGAAGTTAATTTGATTTTTCAATTTCAACTGAGAAGGGTACCTACAAGTATCAGTATCATCTTATGAAATTTATATGATCTTATTTTTTATATTAATCTCAGTTACGACATTTTTCCATAAATGAAATATCAAAATTAATAATAAAAAAAATGAATACAAATAACAGTAGAATGTAATAAATGTACATAAAATTATAGTATTTTATGTACAATTCTGATAAAATTTCATAAGAAAGGTACCTATAAATTAATTAGATACCTTTCTTAAGAAATATGAAATTTAATGTCACTCTTAACAGTTTTATTTTAATTTCTTTTACAATATATTTCCCATAAAGCATCATAAACATAAAGGTGAAAGCTAAGTACAAAAAAAAAAAAAAATTAGACCGCTGAAAGTTTTTTTTAAAAAAATAACAGGGTAAATAATTTGTTGTTTTTTTAAATGTAAATTATTTCACTTTTCTCCTTCCGTAGAACAAATTAGCCTCATGGAATTTGTAAATATATCATTCATCACATGTCAAGAGACACGAAAGTTTATGACCTGCTTTGTTTTATTTTCAAATTACATCTTTTTGGCACAAAAGCTAAGTTAAGTTTGGTTCAAAATATTTTAAATAAACATTATAATTTCTGATTTTCTTAAAATAAGTTTTGAAAAAATGATAATTGATATTTTAAAAAATTTCAAAGTCAGATTTCCAGTTTTTTTTAAAATGGAAAAATGCTGACTCAAAAAAAACTAGATTTTTAACGAAAATTTCGGATGAGCTAGGAACGATTAATAAATGGAAAAAAATACCCCAAAAATACTTTGACCTTTCCTCTTAATAATAACAAAAATTTAGATGATAAAATTTTGTTTTCGTCAAGTTTGGCATCTTTTTCATCATGCTATGCTCTTTTTTTAGCGATCTAGTGGAGGTACCTACTTTAATGACTGACCAAACCAATTCATTGGAAAAGTAAACTCAGCATGTCCAATAAACAGGATTAAGAAAATATATTTGATCATTTAATCAGATTTTTGAAAATGGCTCAACCATTAACTTTTCAGCCATCTATTTCATATGTATGTATGTATGTATGTATGTATGTATATATATGTGTGTGTAAGAGGCTGTTTGACCAACACAAGGACTGACCAAAATTAACGATAACAAATGAAAACTACAGATAAAGTTCGTTTTCTTCAGAAAGTCATTCATTTCTGTAGTCCACTGCTATTAACAAGCAGGAATTTTTTTTTTTCTCCTGATGATGGCCAAGCTGGTCGAAACTGGTTGAGGAACCTAATTGAAATAACAAAACAAAAATAGTGTCAGAAAATTTGATTTTTAAAAAAAATTTTTCAATATTTTTATTGTTCAAAAAACATACATACATATATATATATATATATATATATATATATATATATATATATATATTTATACATATTTTTCATTAAATAATATAGACAAGTGTTGTCTATTTATTTTATGTAAAATTTTTTCGTATCTTCTGATAAGTTTGATAACATTATCATTAAACGAAGAAAGAAATTCACTATTTATCCATTATTTTTAATATAATCTAATAATAAATTATGCTTACTTAAGCCATTATCAAAGATATAAATCACAAACATATTAAACAATATACGGACACGACAGTGATGATAGTCTGTCATTGTTTACATAGTGGATCACTAACAACGATAAATAAAACACGCGCATATAAGACGCTAGAAGTGAAAAACGCACCGCATCTCATGACGTCACACATGACTACACGAGAGTGAATTGTAGAATGAAATAAGGAAAGCCGTTGGTATAAACCAATGGCTTCTGTTACCAATTATAGAAATTATAGACAGTTCATAGTTGGAAAGGTTAATGTATTTATCAGTTTTGTTAGGAAGAGTGATATTACCTTTTGTATAATGTATTCAGTTTTTTATAATTTTAATTCGGTGTTGAGCTTCAGATTTATTGGTAATTTCCGTGAGTCTATGTGTAATTTCCTCCAGTTGGTCCGGGGTAGTTATATCCTGTAGTTCATCATAAATGTCCTGTTTTTTGCTGTTAAAGTTGTTTAATTTTTCCTTGGATATTTCAACTTGCCTTTTCACAAGGCTACATTTGTAATTCCAAGTATTGATAGTATTGTGGGCTGCTGGATCATATATATATATATATATATATATATATATATACACACACACACACAGTCTACTTGTATCAAATTCTAACAACTGTTTGAGGCAATGTTATGCATTAATTTTTACTCACAAAACCAATAATGATGAACTATAATACTGGGAAACAATATATTGGCTTTTATTTATAATTTCTAAATAAAAACAATTAACAAAGTTTAGTATTGTTTTCCAAACATTTTAATATTTACTCTTTTTTTTTTTGTTTTGTTTTGTTTTTGTAAGACATTACTAAAATTTTGTGAGCCAAACCAAATATGTAAATATATATATATATATATATATATATATATATATATATATATATATAATTAAAAACAAATAAATTCCTAATTACCTCATATGGGGAATAGCCTATTTTGGCAGACGAAGATATCTGTCTTATCAACACCATGAGTTGATAATACATTATTTATTTGTTTATTAATTATATTGCTTTGTATTAATAAATATATCACTCTTTTTTTGTGGCTCAGTTTTAATATTTTATATTACTGAGAACCATTTGGAATATCTACCAACACATTTTTTGCCATTACTAATATATATATATATATATATATATAATTGGATTGATGTGAGTTTGTGACCCTGGGTTTCACATTATTTGCGATCATCAGACAAACTAATTAATTTTTTAAATTTTGGATTTATATATTGTTGCATATATCGGTGTTTTTATGGTAATGAGAGGAAAAATTGTTGTTGGAATGTCACTCATGCAGACTTTTTTTTTTTAACATTTTCTGAGATGTTTTACTGGTAAGAGAGGAAACTTCACTTTGTATTGAAATTGTATACCTAAAGAAGGTTGTAGAATGAATTAGCCAAAACATAATACATGTAAGACCAACAATAGTCTGGACAACTCTTAAAATGATAGTGTATTAAGTGATTCATTCAACACTGCTCCAACAAAAAAGTGAATCCAGTTTGTTTTGGTTGCATGCAGTACAGCTCTTGTCACCAAAGTTTGATTAAAGTGGCAAGAGTATTGTTGTTATAAGAATATATCAAGTCAGTTGAAGTTACTTGAATTCAAAAGGAACATTTGTTAGAAATCTGGAGATGAACATATACTAGTTATTGTCAACTCCATTTACAATCGTTGCTATCATGACATATGGGAGTAACTGCATGCACAATGTTAGATTCAAGATTTCTGAAAAGTAGGTTTTAGTTGAAGCCTGTGGATAGGAACACCAGGTAGCTGAAGAGATATCTGGAACTATGTCATTTGATTTGTCCAGTTCAGCCTCTCTAGAATTCTTTTGCAACATTTTGATTTTATTCCTTTGATAGCATCATTCTTTGGTACAAAAATGCTTCACTCCCAGAGCTGCTAGGAATTTCTGCAATTTTATACATTTTTTTTTTTTTTTTTAAATTGAGATCAATCCTACTTTTGAAATAATTTTTTCAGACTTACACAAGCAAAACAGAAAAACAGATTTTTAACTCTTTAAATTCTTTTGTATGCCTGTATAAAATAAAAAAAAAAAAAAAAATTTTAATCCCAAATGACCGTTGAAGGTCAGTAATAAGTATCCTATCATCATCTAACCAGATTATCACCATGTACCAATTTAACTCCATAATGTAATTGACTGTAATGTATAAAGGCCACCATTTATAAGATCAAAAACAGTTTTTTTATTTCATGACTATCTCAGTCCATTTTGCTATAAATTGATACAAATAGCATACAAATGATTTCTGTTAACCTTGCAGGACCTCCGCAGTTATCTATGCAAAACAAACAAACCCTGTTTCCCTGAGACTTTCTGTTTGATCATGATGACTGAACATATAAACATGTACAAACTTCATCATAAATTCACCAATGGCGACTATTTCAGTAATCTTTATTTTCTCTTCGAAAGGAACATGATGTGGTAAAAATGAATCGTCTTCGTCAAATGTCTTTACCAGCAACAAATTCTCAGGTGGTAATCTTCATTGTACGACCAAAGCTTCAACTGATGGAACAAGTGGTCCAAACTGTACTTCAGTGAGTTTTTGTGCATTTTAGCGCTTCTTTCAACTTTTCTCTTATTTAATTCTCTCTTTTTTTTTTTTCTGTTTGTTATCATATTGTTATGGTTTATTAATTATTTGTTGTCTAATGATTTGAATCCATGTCTTATTTGTACAACGTTTTTATCATCACAATGTTTCAGCTATTGTACTCTCTGGCTTTCTTCAGGTGTCTGTCATAGTTGATAACCAGGAAACTTTGAATTGAACCCTTTATTCAATCTATGGTGGATGGATGGTAGATTGTTTTCATTTCACTGTCCATGTTAAAGGATGTCTTGCATCAGTTAATTCTTTCTTATTCAATTCACTCAACTAAAACCTATCCACTAAGTCATGTGTCAGTTGACTTGTACAGTTGGAGTTGGCTTTGTGGATAAAATTGTTAGTTAAGCAAATTGAGTTACCTGGCAGTTGTGAGTTCAAACTGGGGGTTGAATAGTGCAAAAAAAAGCTTGTCTACTTTGGTTCACTGAAACAGACAAGTGATATCACAAGGGCAAATTATTCTCCAGCATGAATAACAGAATAAAAACACTCTACGTCATAGATTTAATACAGGGTGTGGTTCAAAATTCCCCAAAGGTTACCAGAAGGTTGAATGGTACAACAGCCAAAGCATTTAATAATAACAATCAAGATAGGAATGCAAGTCCAAGCAAATCGGTGCATCATAATAATAGTCCATCTCAAAAATTCAGAATTATTTTCCTATTTGTATACAAATGCAAACTTTTAAATATGATATAAAAAGAGATAACATTAATATTAAACTGAATTCTTATGTGTAATTTCATAATTAAGTAGAAACCATCTGAAACATATGGAACTAAATTAGGAATGAATTTTCAGATTTTGGAATGAAGAAAAAAAAAAACTTTCATTTTGTTTATTTTCTATACTAAAGTAAGTAGCTGACTTCATTCTGCATCTAACCTTTGTAAATTCTTAATATTGAGAGAAACATAAAAAGAAATTATAGCTTCATAATTTGTAATAAAACTTCTGAAAAAAGAAATCAACACATGATATGGATGGTACGTGTATGTATAATTAGTAAGAAGGCTTTGTGTCAGAAGAAAAACATAAGGTGAGCTTTTGTATGAAACAAACTTTAGTTTTACACAATTTTTCATGAGATTTACAATTACATATTTTTTTTTTAAATTTGAAAATAAATGTTCTTAAAAAATGTTAAAATATTTTTGTTTCTAACTTTTTGTACTAATAATATATATATATATATATATATATATATATATATATATATATATATATATATATATATATATATATTTTTTTTTATTTACAGTAAATAAATTTCTTTTCAGTCTCTCTCAATAATTTCTAGAGATTCTGAAACTAAAACGAAGGTTATTTTTATTTACAGAGAAAAACAAAAAGGAGGCTACCATAAAGATTTCAACATCATTTTTGTTCCTTGCAAAAGTCTCCTTTGTGAGAAAAAATTGAAGGTAGATATAAAAAAAATCTCAATATTTATTATCTAAATGACAAAGGGCAAAATGGTTTGAGAAAAGATTTAATTACAAATAAACTACAATTCCATGCCAAGTTAATTGAAATTCAGGCAATGAATTTCAGTTAACTTTTATCTTATGTCCAAAGCAGTTTTGTTCTGTTAAATACATATTGTTAGATTTTTGAAGGGTATAAAACACTATTACCTTTCTAGCCATATATATATATATATGTTTTTGTGATACGTTTTGGCATTTCATTATGCAAAAAATTTTTCCAATTTGTCAGACATATTTCCTCCATAATTGTTCTTGATATCTAAAAATTTATATATTGTTATCAACACACACACATATGTATATGGGATAACAATACATATTTAACACTTTTTTATTAATTTAATTTCTTTGGTAAATATTACTTTTTGTCAAAAGTCTGTTTGGTATTAAACTCCTCCCCCTAACCATATATATTCTGAAACTACATTACCCTGGGTACTTAGATAAGTATACTTCATTTTGATCAAAGGGGCACCTGGGGGGCAGGGGACACAAACACCGCAATAAAAAAAATTTTTCCCTTTGATATAAATTAAATTTAAATAAGGGAATGACTTCTAAGGTACTTGGATAAGCATATTTCATTTTAATCAAAGGGGTCCCCAGATGGCACAAACCCCTAACTAAAAATTTTTTTCCATTTTGATTTAAATTAAAATTGTTGTCATATAAACTAGGTTACATTTGTCATTCATGTACATTTGTGGCTATTCTGTCTTGAACATTTAATGTGTAGTAGTGAGTTAACTGAGAAGTATTCTGTCTAAAAATGGCAGTATATTCATATCATGCAGATATTTTTACATATGGCCACATGAATGGTAATGGATGCGAGGCTGTATCAGATTATGTTTCTGGGCCGAAAGCAACAGTCATCTAACCTTTGCTGCTGTTTATCATCTTGTTGCTGAGACAGGATCTGTGACACCACAAACTATGGATCGGGGAAGGCCAAGATCTGCTCATACATTCTACAGCTGTCGGACTTTTGTTTATATGGACTTTTGCCCTTGTTTTGGTGTGAGGAACCCACCTCCAAAATTTGTAAAAGTATTTTTGATGATACATCCTGTGTGTCTGTGAGCACGTGCATGCATATGTATGTATGCGTGTGTGTAATATATATAAAAACAGACAACATGCGTTTAACGGATATCAGAATTCATTGAAAAATACACACGTACCCTTCCTAAACTTAACCTCTTTTTCGAACATAACTCATAATTGATACAACAATAGTTAATAAAAATGAACATGCTACCACCCATGTCTGAGTGATTGGATTTCTCTGTATCCTTGGAAACAGGAAATTATGAATTTATATGTGCGTTTAAAACTCAGTAAATTTAAAAATAATTATTTCAAAATTCGCTTGAAGATGAAACAGAACTAATGGTTTTAATTTAATTATATAATTAAATTTGAAGTTTTTAGTTTCAGTTTTTGAAACATGGTTATTACTGTGTAGCGAAGAAACCATATTTTGAATCAGTTAATTTATAATATTTATACTCTGTAAATTTACATTGAGCACTGTTTTTGCATAAATAAAAAATATCAATAAGAACACCAGATTATATATATCTTACTGTTCTTTCTTTCTTTTTTTATATATATATATATATATGCTGATTGTTATTAACTTCACTGTTTAGTAAAATGAAAAAAACGGGTTGCAACTCAAACAGCCCCCCTCAAAAAAAAAAAAAAATAACATTTATAGTAATAAGAAATAATCTAGATAAAAAAACTCATTTAAAAAAAAAAAAAATTGTGGAAGTTTCAATGAGAAACTTACCTTTTGTTAAAAGGTTTATTCAAATCTTGCCCTGTCAGGCTGGCTCTTTAGCCATATTGGTCAAGGCACACTGTGGCTCAAAGTATTTTTTCTGATGAAAAAAAAGGGATACAGGTTCAATTCCTGTCAGAGGCACCATCTCTCTTTAGTAGGACTTCTCAATTTTGACCAATTGTTATTAATTTCACTGTTTAATAAAATAAAAACTCAGGAATAGCAAGTCAAACACATGTACCCCCCTAAAAATAAGCTTTATAGTAAGAAAAAGTATGATAAAAAATATAGTTTTATGGTCTGCTATGCATGAAACAGACATGTCATTGGCCTGTGTGTTCACTCTCATATGTGTATTACTATAGATTGAAACTACAGATACAACACCTGATAAAAATGTAAACTATTCATTTGTTGCCTTAGTTTGTAATCGGAACTTTCTTCATTAACTGAAGTTTTTGTTGATCTGCTTTACCATTAAGCTATATTTAAAAACAATTCTTCTTTATTTGAGGAAATATTTGTCATAATTTAATTTTTATTTTAGGAAATGGGTATCTATGGTACATTTACAAATATTGAAGAATTTAATATGGAATTGATTCCTTTTGATTATGATCTTCTTTCAATGGAAATGGATTCTTCATTCAGAGTAAGTGAATTTAAAAAAAAAAAAAACAACCCTTGTATTTTACTTATTTTTTTAGATTTGCTTGGTGGCTGGCATAGTTGTATATTTGTCACCAGTTTCACATTTAGGATAAAACCAGAATTTCAAATGTTGATTTTTCAAGGCTTTCCCCATATGAAATATTAATACAATCTTTCTACTTTTATTTGAATTTAGTAAATATCAGATTGACTTTTACCAAAATATAATTTTTAAACAAAAAAATGTCTGCATGAAAGAGTAAAATTTGAAATTATTCTTTTTGACCAGAAAGAACCTTTAGCAATGGATAATTTATTTTGAAAAGAACTGAACACAACATATATAAAAACAACACAAGCACAAACATATATTTAATGTTTCTCACATCATTGTCAATGTTTGTAATAAAATGGAGTTTATGATTAACATTTTGTTTTTTGCTTTCATTACTTTTAGGAATGTTATTTGGAAAATGATTACACATCGCTATTCTATGCTGCAAGATCATTAATGACTTTGCAAGGCCTTTACGGGATCATTCCAAATCTCTATGGGAAAGGTGACTGTGCAAAGGTAAGGAAGCAAATTTTTGCCAAAAATTACTCACTTCTGGTTGATAGACCATTGCACTTTTAGCAAAATATTGTTGTACATTTTGTATCTAACTAGAAAAAACATCAGTGTTATTTGTTAGTGTCTAGACTTTTATCTACCACACAAGATGAGATTTTCAAAAATAAGGTTGATATAAATAACATGCAATATTTATAAACATTTAAAAAGGTAAATCTTTAATTTAAATGCAAAGTCAATTGTTATCTACTGTCCTCTTAATTACTCTTTCCTCTTCTGGCTCATTATTAATGTTTCTGTTCCTAATTCTTCCACACCTTGTGTCTTAGTGGCTTTACTACCTTGCATGGAGTGATACCAATTAAAAAAAAACAAAAACAGAATGATCCAAGAAACAGGATACTAATCTTCAGAATTTTATCACTAGAATGTTTTTTTTCTTTTCTTTTAAGGAAAGCAACTATTTGGCTTTTGCAATTAATGCAAAATTCATTTTGATAAAGACTGAAATCTTTCTTTTTTAGATCTGAAACTGCTTTGATTCAGTCATCGAATTAATGTTTGTTTTTTTTTTTTTTTTTTTTTATCAGTTAAGGTTTCATATATATATATATATATATATATATATATATATAATGTGTGTGTGGGAGACAAAATTTACTGGAGTCTAGTTAAAAAGAAAAAAACATTAATAAACTTCTTAAAATTTTCTTTTCAGCATCTAATTGACATGATGTTGCGTATGCGTAGAGAACTTGGTGGCAGGGAGCCACAGTTGACTCCACAAATTGACAACCTACTTGTTATTGATCGTAATGTTGATCTGCTGACTCCAATGCTTTCACAGTTAACTTATGAGGGACTCATTGATGAAATATTTAACATCAGTTGCAGTAAGTATCCTCTTGTCTTATATAGAGGGGGAGGGGGCATGAAGTGAAGGAGAATAGAAGCATATAAACTGATAACCAATTGTTGATTTTTAGGAGTGGAAAAAATTATTTATTTCAGATAAAATGTTGATAGAAAGAGGAAATAATTAACTCCATTTCTACATTTAGCTGATTGTCTTTTTTGTGTCCCATTGGTTTGTGGACATTGTGATATCAATCCCTTGACCAGGTAGTGTAGATGTAAACTCATTGGAAGGAGGGCAAGCAATAACTAAACCATACTAAATAAGAATGAGATGTTGCTAGATATCTGTACGCTGTGTATGTTGTCTGGCCAAACTAAATCATGCTTTGCAATTTAGTCATGACACAATAATTTAAATTTCTGTTATATCAGCATTCTACAATTGTGGCTTGACATCAGACTCTTAAAAAAAATATTTTATAACATTTCCAGGATTAAATAGGAAATACATTTGACACCATTAAGAACAAGATGTTTGATCTTAACATTTTTGTACTAATGTTTACCCCATATGTACTAATGTTTACCCCATAGAATGTCCAAGAACCTCTCAAGATAGAGGGTTACTGTGTGGTGTTGTATGAGCATAAGAAAAGGCAAAAAGTGTAGTTCATGAGGTTATGTAGAAAAGATAACAGTTAAACCTAGCCTTGAAGAGGTCAAAATTGCAATGATCAGAACAAACGTCCTGCTGGGAGTCTGTTCCACAAAGCAGCAGTTCTCAGGAAGCGGTCCGATTGGAACTTACTTCTTATTAATGGAATACAAAGGGAAATGAGGATGATTCATCCATGTGAATGTGGCATGGCAGGTTCCAGCTGCATAGGTCAGGGTTGGTGGAACCAAAGAATGTAGCTGCTCAGAACACTTGCTATGGAAATAGCGAAAGGCTTGTCACATTTTGTATGTGGGAAATGGGTTGTAGGGTAGGAAATAATTCATTACCCACAAGGCTGCATAGACACTTTTGAACTCTCTTAAGACTAGGCATCTCCAGCCCAGATATGGCAGCAATGCTCCATTTTTGGTTTTGTAAACATAAAACATAGCAAAGGGAGTTAGATACTTGCTGCAGTACAAGGAACCAACCATTATATTTTTTGTGTGTGTGTGTTTTTTTTATTTTTTTATTTTTATTTTTTTTTTTTTTCTGGCATCTTTAACAATAGATCAGATATGAGTTCAACTTGAGGTCTGAGGAGAGTTTGAGACTCAATAATCGTTCAAGGCAAGAAACTTCATTGAAAGAAGACCCATCCATCATGATAGATGAAAGTGGGGTCTGCTTGTTGGTGGTGGAGGAATGTTACTAGTTTGGTTTTGGTTGTATTGAATTTTGCAAGCCAGTCCATCCTCCTGTTGAGCCACCAGGGTTAGGTCAGAGGAGAGATCAGCTGCTACGGTCATCCAGAATTTTGGAGGTGTACCTATAAACTAGTATTTGAAAAGATTCCACTTGCATTCTGATAATTTTACCCAGACCAAAAGATTAAATCAATATTGGTTATAGAATGTTTGGTGGTCTATTGTATTGTAAATTATTCAAGACAAGATCATTTTTCAGAAGTGGATCAAAGGAGACAATCTTTACAAGAAACAAAGGGAATAACTTCCTTTCCTTGTAAAAGAAAGTAGTTTATTTGTTCTTGGGATAACCTGTATTACATAAAGCGACAAGTCATCAGGAGTGAAACATTTTCCCATTACAAGAAATAGTTAGTAAATATCAACTTTTTATTTAAGTTCTTTGTTTGTCTTTTTGTTTTCTGTGATAAATAGGTTGATTTTTTTTTTTTTTTTTTTAAATTTAGAAATTTTAAAGTTATCCATACAATATTGGTTAAAAATAAAATAAAACAAAGCCATTTTCCCTTGTTTTGGGTAGTTATAATTTTGAATAATTCCCTCTATACAATTATCTCCCTTGTGCTTCATTTTCGACTGGATCAAAAGCGTATCCTATTGTTTATATTAACTTTCATGTAAAATGATTAAAGATGACAAATGCTGCTTCGGTCAATATATTCTTTCTTGTTTGCAGTCAGTGAACTTTAAAAATTTTTTTTTTTTTTTTAAACCAGAAAACTCCAGGTCATTCATTAACTTTTGTTAAACTATGATGCACATGTTGAGGAAAAGACAAAATAGATTTTCAGGACTGCTTAATGAAATCATTGTTCACTTAAGGGCAGTCAAAGAATATATCAGATAAAATTATGTAGTAAAAATAACTAAGATGAAGATGTTAGTTTAATAGAAATAATTTTCTAAAGTAATGGATTTTTTTTATTTATTAATTCAACAGATTTTAATCACTTTAAACATTATTTTTTTGTGGATACCCATATTTGTGTAGTTGCTCCGTTTATTTATTTTCATCTACCAGCCTGAATATTCAAGAAATCTTATTAAAGAAAAATATGTGCTCTCTTGCAGGATTCAAACCTGCATCCCACTGGGCAGAGTGAAATTGCTGTTAGATCTGATATACTTTAATCGACTGCATACAAAACTAAGCCGATATAATAATTTTGAGGAATCTATGACAAGAAGGATTTCACTTAAAGGCACTATTTAGAACTTGTGTGATTGGCAAAGCTTCTTCATGGCCATGCACATATTTTTTCTTTAATGAGTTTTCTCAAATATTCAGGCAGGTAGAAAAAAATAAATATACTATTTAATAAATAAATAAATAGAGCATCTACTCAGATATGAGTACCCACTAAAAATGTTAAATAAAGGTATAGAATAATGAAAATACTTAATTTGAGTAAAATAAAACCAATAATGTTAGTAAGATGCTGAAGAAAAGCTGTATAAACTCACTTAGAGTTGAACATCTGGTACATTTTGACATCATTATTTTCTTTATCATACTTTATTTTAAAATCATTTTTTGTTGCCTACCTTCAATTTTAACTCTGGCATTTTTATGACTGCAGCCAATGTGAAACTTCCAGCTGAAAAATTTATGACCAAAGAACAGCAGCAAAGAGAAGCTATGCCTGATGCAGCCCAAGAACCAAAAAACATTGTTCTCAATTCTTCAGATGAATTATTTGCAGATCTTCGAGACAAGAACATTGATGCTGTCAATGCTCTGGTGTGCAAGAAGCTGAAATTGTTATCAGCTGAATTTGATGTAAATGATTCATTCTTTAAATCTTTCTTTAACCTATTGTCCTAGGATTGTAAAAATAAAATCATATAACAAAATGAATTGATAGAAAACAAAATAAATTTAATATTTTCTGAGCTCTACTCAAATACCTCAGTAAACATCAATTGTTAATTCTTCAATGTTTAGCTTTCGACATTTTATTAAGGGAGTAATTGATGTTTTAATTGAAAGTGTAAAGATCTATTTAACTGTAAATTTAGGGAAAAGCTCATTGGTTAAAAGAAAGCAAAGCAACTTGTTTCTCACTTGTGATTGGTTTTTGTATCTGTAAAATTTACAATTGCTCAATTAACCTAAAGATTTAAAGGCTTATACATTGTTTAGTATCAATTATTTAACTTTTGTTTCTTTATTGCTTTTTCTCATTGTTGGAGGTGCCTTTGTTTTAGTATATTGTAGAATGTAAACATTGAATATTGCAATAAAAAGCAGGTTGAAAGGCAAATTAGTTAAAATTTAAGAAATTTAGACAATTTTGTACGGATAGAATTTTACATATTGTATATTAGAATCTATATTATAATTAATATTTTTCTATTGATATTATTTTATATAATTAATAAAATTTTAAATTAAAACTGCAAAATATACTTTTGAAATGAATTAAAGTTTTTGGAGTGAGAGTTTTTAAAAAAAAAAAAAATAAACATACAAGTTCTTCATTCCAATTCTAAAAAGATTTGAAATCATTTTCAGAAATGTTTTTCATTGAATACATATTTGTTAAATCTATAAAATGAAAAGTTTAGGTGTGAATCTAACTCTAGATGATTCTATTGTTTAAATCAACAAATCTTTGACTTTTTCATCCTAGGAACGACATTCTGCCAACACTGTGGGTGAACTGAAACAGTTTGTATCGAAATTGCCACATTTAACAGCAGTTCGACAAGCCGTAGCTAAACGTAAGGACATTTTCTTTTTTTGATAAAAGAATTTCTATGGGCCAATAACAATTGTAAAATCTTTTGGAGCCACTCGTGTGTATACAGATAATCATGTGTATAATATTTATGTGTGTGTGTGTATATATATATATATATATATATAATATATATATATATATTTACCTTCCATAATTTGTTGTTAATATAATTAATACTTTTTGACTTTGTTCAATTTTAGAACGTGAAAATAACTTGGTCATAAATATTAGCTTTAAAAAAAAAAATTTTTCACTGTTTTTCATTTGTATCTTGGTTAAATTATTTAATAAAAAGAAAAAAATGTAAAACCCTGTTCTTGCACATCCATCATTTGTAGTTGTAAAAGTTTACAATTTTTGTTTTGGATTTTTTAAAAATCTGATAAAATAGCCTGAAGCTCAGGTCTGTTTAAATTTGTATGTGAATTTACATTTGTGATATATTTGAGAATAATATAAAAATTGTTACTAAGCAAAATCATAAAAAATTTAGTTTAAAGAATTGGAGTATATAAAACAAAAATAACTTAGATGTTGTCAATTGATATTGAACTTTGTTTCTCTGATATTTTAGATCTTACTATTGTTGAGCTGATCAAGAATGCTATTAATACAGATGGTTTTATTGACTGCCACCAGACTGAAAATGGTGAGAACGATTTTTTTTCTATTTTCTTTTTACCAGCATGAACAATTCAGATTGCATAAAATATTATCTACATGTTATATTTAAAATCTTGTGGCTAATAGATAAAAAGGTTGTTTTTCATTATTTCTTATAAGTATTGGACAAACTATGAGAAAATTGTTTGAAAATCAATACAAGAAAGTGACTATATTTTAGTTGACATTTAATCTTTATTGATTATAGAATATAATTGTTTCACTGAAAGTAATTTTGAAATGAGGTTTAAGGGAAAATAGGAGTTACTTGAGATTTTGAGCTCTCTGATCAGCATCGAGATTTATTTTTGTTGTAAATAGTTCTGAATACAATCAGCTTAAAAAAAAAAAAGAATGTTATCTATAAAATTAAAACTCTTCTCTTTCTTGAAGCTTGTCTTGGCCTTAAGGATTATAATTTTGCTCATCCAGGTAAAAATTAGTTATAAACAATAAAGATTTAATGTTTGGGTCATTTTTATTTTAGAGATATTTTTAAAATAATGCCAGCTGCTTTAGCATTTTTGATGGGTAGTTTGCAGCAGTCCCTGCAAAAAAATTAATATTCATTAAAAAATAGCAATAGTTTTATTTTTAAGTTACAAACCTCAAGTGTAAATTAATAGGAGTCTCAATCAATGAGAGTTCCCTTTTCAGAGATCCTGTCAAATTGATTGATGATTCTAAACTGAAACTGGTGATTTGTTTGGGCTAAATCTTAATTTTTTCTTTCTTTAAAAACAAAAATAATGTTGGAAAGAAAAGAAGCTAAATCAGTGGAAAATAATTGTGCTGAGAATGGCGCAAGTCCTGATCTCTTGTTTGTTTTGTATTTTTTTTTTTTATGGGTGGAATGATGCAGGAATAACAGGAGTGTGATAATGTTCTTTATCACTCTAGTAAGATTGGCCGCCAAGATTGGTTGGATTTCTGATGCCTTCTGGGAAATGAATGAAGAGGCTGGATAATTGAATAAGGACCCATTCTGTAATTTAACAGATTCCTGATGCTTTAATGCAAAAGCAATAATTATGATATTCAGGCCACAGTCAGAATTACTTTTCTCCTGCTTCTTGTATGAAATGAACACTTTATTTGTAAATCTTTTTTAAGTAAAGGTTCACACAGTACAAGGCTCAAGAGCCACTCAATTTAGAGGATTATTGTGTTTGTTTTGTAACTGTTGATTAGCCAATTTGCAGTTCATGAGGATATGTAGGATAGATAATGCTTAACTGTTGATTTGAAGAAGTTAAGATTGTGGTGATTGGGGGAGCATCCTGTCAGGTGCTTGTTCCACAAAGTAATGGTTCTCAAGAAGATATGGGACTTCTCTTCACCAATGGATACAAGGGGGAATAATTTTACCTGGTGGGTCCTTTTGTAAAGGTCTGAACTGGTGGATTAAGGAATGAAAGTCTGTTTGAACATCTACATCCTGTAATAGAGTTAGTGATAGTTTGACAAAGGGAAAAGGTTGAAAATAATTTATCACCCATAAGGACTGCATAAATTCTTTGAACCTATGGAAACTAGAAAGTGAATTGAGAAGCAATGAATTGTGTTTGTTTTGTTTTTAACTGATTTGACTTTTGTAAACACAAAAGCCAATTTCCATAATTGCACTTGACAACAGAAAATATCTGATTTTTTGTCAGGACACAATAAACACAAGATATGTTAATTGTGTTTGTTTTGTTTTTAACTGATTTGACTTTTGTAAACACAAAAGCCAATTTCCATAATTGCACTTGACAACAGAAAATATCTTTGTCAGCACACAAAACACAAGATATGTTAATTGTGTTTGTTTGTTTTTGTTTTTAACTGATTTGACTTTTGTAAACACAAAAGCCAATTTCCATAATTGCACTTGACAACAGAAAATATCTTTTGTCACACAATAAACACAAGATATGTTAATTGTGTTTGTTTTGTTTTTAACTGATTTTTTTGTAACACAAAAGCCAATTTCAAACAACAGAAAATATCTTTTGTCAGCACACAATAAACACAAGATATGTTAATTGTGTTTGTTTTGTTTTTAACTGATTTGACTTTTGTAAACACAAAAGCCAATGCACAAAGCCAATTTCCATAATTGCACTTGACAACAGAAAATATCTTTTTTGTCAGCACACAATAAACACAAGATATGTTAATTGTGTTTGTTTTGTTTTTTAACTGATTTGACTTTTGTAAACACAAAAGCCAATTTCCATAATTGCACTTGACAACAGAAAATATCTTTTTGTCAGCACACAATAAACACAAGATATGTTAATTGTGTTTGTTTTGTTTTTTAACTGATTTGACTTTTGTAAAACAAAAGCCAATTTCCATAATTGACACTTTTGACAACAGAAAATATCTTTTGTCAGTAAACACAAAATAAACACAAGATATGTTAATTGTGTTTGTTTTGTTTTTTTTAACTGATTTGACTTTTGTAAACACAAAAGCCAATTTCCATAATTGCACTTGACAACAGAAAATATTTTTTGTCAGCACACAATAAACACAAGATATGTTAATTGTGTTTGTTTTTTTTTTTAACTGATTTGACTTTTGTAAACACAAAAGCCAATTTCATAATTGCACTTGACAACAGAAAATATCTTTTTGTCAGCACACAATAAACACAAGATATGTTAATTGTGTTTGTTTTGTTTTTAACTGATTTGACTTTTGTAAACACAAAAGCCAATTTCCATAATTGCACTTGACAACAGAAAATATCTTTTGTCAGCACACAATAAACACAAGATATGTTAATTGTGTTTGTTTTGTTTTTTAACTGATTTGACTTTTGTAAACACAAAAGCCAATTTCCATAATTGCACTTGACAACAGAAAATATCTTTTTGTCAGCACACAATAAACACAAGATATGTTAATTGTGTTTGTTTTTGATTTTTTTAACATAATTGATTTGACAACAGAAAATATTTTTGTCAGCACACAATAAACACAAAAGCCAATTTCCATAATTGTAAACACAAAGCCAATTTGACAACAGAAAATATTTTTGTCAGCACACAATAAACACAAGATATGTTAATTGTGTTTGTTTTTGTTTTTTAACTGATTTGACTTTTTGTAAACACAAAAGCCAATTTCCATAATTGCACTTGACAACAGAAAATATCTTTTGTCAGCACAACAATAAACACAAGATATGTTAATTTGTGTTTTTTTTTTTTTTTTTTAACATAATTGATTGACAACAGAAAATATTTGTAAACATGTTAATTGTGTTTGTTTTGTTTTAACTGATTTGACTTTGTAAAAAGCCAATTTCCATAATTGCACTTGACAACAGAAAATATCTTTTGTCAGCACACAATAAACACAAGATATGTTAATTGTGTTTGTTTTGTTTTTAACTGATTTGAGTAAACACAAAAAGCCAATTTCCATAATTGCACTTGACAACAGAAAATATCTTTTGACAATAAACACAAGATATGTTAATTGTGTTTGTTTTGTTTTTAACTGATTTGACTTTTGTAAACACAAAAGCCAATTTCCATAATTGCACTTGACAACAGAAAATATCTTTTAAACACAAGATATGTTAATTGTGTTTGTTTTGTTTTTTTTAACTGATTTGATTTTTGTAAAACAAAAATAAATGACAAAGAAAATATGTTAATTATGTTTGTTTTGTTTTTTTTTAACTGATTTGACTTTTTGTAAACACAAAAGCCAATTTCCATAATTGCACTTGACAACAGAAAATATCTTTTGTCAGCACACAATAAACACAAGATATGTTAATTGTGTTTGTTTTGTTTTTTAACTGATTTGACTTTTGTAAACACAAAAGCCAATTTCCATAATTGCGCCTTGACAACAGAAAATATTTTTTGTCAGCACACAATAAACACAAGATATGTTAATTGTGTTTGTTTTTTTTTTAACTGATTTGACTTTTGTAAACACAAAAGCCAATTTCCATAATTGCACTTGACAACAGAAAATATCTTTTGTCAGCATACAATAAACACAAGATATGTTAATTGTGTTTGTTTTGTTTTTTAACTGATAAACACAAAAGCCAATTTCCATAATTGCACTTGACAACAGAAAATATCTTTTTTGTAAACACAAGATATGTTAATTGTGTTTGTTTTGTTTTTTAACTGATTTGACTTTTGTAAACACAAAAGCCAATTTCCATAATTGCACTTGACAACAGAAAATATTTTTTGTCAGCACACAATAAACACAAGATATGTTAATTGTGTTTGTTTTGTTTTTAACTGATTTGACTTTTGTAAAACACAAAAGCCAATTTCCATAATTGCACTTTGACAACAGAAAATATTTTTTGTCAGCACACAATAAACACAAGATATATTAATTGTGTTTGTTTTGTTTTTTTAACTGATTTGACTTTTGTAAACACAAAAGCCAATTTCCATAATTTTTGACAACAGAAAATATTTTTTGTCAGCACACAATAAAACACAAGATATGTTAATTGTGTTTGTTTTGTTTTTTTTAACTGATTTGACTTTTGTAAACACAAAAGCCAATTTCCATAATTGCATTTTGACAACAGAAAATATCTTTTGTCAGCAACACAATAAACAGAAAATACAAGCACACAATACACAAGATAATTAATTGTTTGTTTTGTTTTTAACTGATTTGACTTTTGTAAACACAAAAAGCCAATTTCCATAATTGCACTTGACAACAGAAAATATCTTTTGTCAGCACACAATAAACACAAGATATGTTAATTGTGTTTGTTTTTTTTTTAACTGATTTGACTTTTTGTAAACAACAAAAGCCAGAAAAATCTTTTTCCATAAATTGCATTTGTGTTTGTTTTTGACAACAGAAAATATCTTTTGTCAATTTCCATAATTAAACACAAGAAAATATCTTTTGTTAATTGTGTTTGTTTTGTTTTTAACTGTTTTTGACTGATTTTAAAAACAAAAGCCAATTTCCATAATTGCACTTGACAACAGAAATATTTTTTTGTCAGCACACAATAAACACAAGATATGTTAATTGTGTTTGTTTTGTTTTTTAACTGATTTGACTTTTGTAAACACAAAAGCCAATTTCCATAATTGCACTTGACAACAGAAAATATCTTTTTTGTCAGCACACAATAAACACAAGATATGTTAATTGTGTTTGTTTTGTTTTTAACTGATTTGACTTTTGTAAACAAAAAAGCCAATTTCCATAATTGCACTTGACAACAGAAAATATCTTTTGTCAGCACACAATAAACACAAGATATGTTAATTGTGTTTGTTTTTGTTTTTAACTGATTTGACTTTTGTAAACACAAAAGCCAATTTCCATAATTGCACTTGACAACAGAAAATATAATTGTGTTTTTTGTCAGCACAAATAAACACAAGATATGTTAATTTGTTTGTTTTTTTTTAACTGATTTGATTGTGTTTTTTTGTAAACACAAAAGCCAATTTCCATAATTGCACTTGACAACAGAAAATATCTTTTGTCAGCACAAAAAAACACAAGATATGTTAATTGTGTTTGTTTTGTTTTTTAACTGATTTGACTTTTGTAAACACAAAAGCCAATTTCCATAATTGCACTTGACAACAGAAAATATCTTTTGTCAGCACACAATAAACACAAGATATGTTAATTGTGTTTTTTTTTTTTTAACTGATTTGACTTTTGTAAAAAAAACAAAACTTGACAACAGAAAATATTTTTTGTTTAAACACAAGATATGTTAATTGTGTTTGTTTTGTTTTTAACTGATTTGACTTTTGTAAACACAAAAATATAATTGCACTTGACAACAGAAAATATCTTTTGTCAGCAACAAAAAACACAAGATATGTTAATTGTGTTTGTTTTGTTTTTTAACTGATTTGACTTTTGTAAACACAAAAGCCAATTTCCATAATTGCACTTGACAATTTTTTTTGTCAGCACACAATAAACACAAGATATGTTAATTGTGTTTGTTTTGTTTTTTAACTGATTTGACTTTTGTAAACACAAAAGCCAATTTCCATAATTGCACTTGACAACAGAAAATATCTTTTGTCAGCACACAATAAACACAAGATATGTTAATTGTGTTTGTTTTGTTTTTTAACTGATTTGACTTTTGTAAACACAAAAGCCAATTTCCATAATTGCACTTGACAACAGAAAATATCTTTTGTCAGCACACAATAAACACAAGATATGTTAATTGTGTTTGTTTTGTTTTTAACTGATTTGACTTTGTAAACACAAAAGCCAATTTCCATAATTGCACTTGACAACAGAAAATATCTTTTTTGTCAGCACACAATAAACACAAGATATGTTAATTGTGTTTGTTTTTTTTTTAACTGATTTGACTTTTGTAAACACAAAAGCCAATTTCCATAATTGCATTTTGACAACAGAAAATATATTTTTGTCAGCACACAATAAACACAAGATATGTTAATTGTGTTTGTTTTGTTTTTTAACTGATTTGACAGAAAATATTTTTGTAAACACAAAAGCCAATTTCCATAATTGCACTTGACAACAGAAAATATCTTTTGTCAGCACACAATAAACACAAGATATGTTAATTGTTTGTTTTGTTTTTTTGATTTGACTTTTTCGTTTAATTTTGAAAATATCTTTTGTAAACACAAAAAAGCTGATTTGACTTTTTTTCATAATTGCACTTGACAACAGAAAATATCTTTTGTCAGCACACAATAAAACACAAGATATATTAATTGTGTTTGTTTTTTTTTAACTGATTTGACTTTTGTAAACACAAAAGCCAATTTCCATAATTGCACTTGACAACAGAAAATATCTTTTGTCAGCACACACAAACACAAGATATGTTAATTGTGTTTGTTTTGTTTTTAATTGATTTGACTTTTGTAAACACAAAAAGCCAATTTCCATAATTGCACTTGACAACAGAAAATATTGTGTTTGTTTTTTTTTTCTTTTGTCAGCACACAATAAACACAAGATATGTTAATTGTGTTTGTTTTGTTTTTTAACTGATTTGACTTTGTAAACACAAAAGCCAATTTCCATAATTGCACTTGACAACAGAAAATATCTTTTGTCAGCACACAATAAACACAAGATATGTTAATTGTGTTTGTTTTGTTTTTTAACTGATTTGACTTTTGTAAACACAAAAGCCAATTTCCATAATTGCACTTGACAACAGAAAATATCTTTTGTCAGCACACAATAAACACAAGATATGTTAATTGTGTTTGTTTTTGATTTAACTTTTGTAAACACAAAAGCCAATTTCCATAATTTTTGACAACAGAAAATATTTTTTACACAATAAACACAAGATATGTTAATTGTGTTTGTTTTGTTTTTTAACCTTTTTAAACACAAAAGCCAATTTCCATTGCACTTGACAACAGAAAATATCTTTTTGTCAGCACAACAATAAACACAAGATATGTTAATTGTGTTTGTTTTTTGTTTTTAACTGATTTGACTTTTGTAAAACAAAAAGCCAATTTCCATAATTGCACTTGACAACAGAAAATATCTTTTGTCAGCACACAATAAACACAAGATATGTTAATTGTGTTTGTTTTGTTTTTTAACTGATTTGACTTTTGTAAACACAAAAGCCAATTTCCATAATTGCACTTGACAACAGAAAATATCTTTTGTCAGCACACAATAAACACAAGATATGTTAATTGTGTTTGTTTTGTTTTTTAACTGATTTGACTTTTGTAAACACAAAAGCCAATTTCCATAATTGCACTTGACAACAGAAAATATCTTTTGTCAGCACACAATAAACACAAGATATGTTAATTGTGTTTGTTTTGTTTTTTAACTGATTTGACTTTTGTAAACACAAAAGCCAATTTCCATAATTGCACTTGACAACAGAAAATATCTTTTGTCAGCACACAATAAACACAAGATATGTTAATTGTTTGTTTTAACTGATTTGACTTTTAAACACAAAAGCCAATTTTTTTAACTGATTTGATACTTTTTTTTAAATTTGACAAAGCCAAAGCCAATTTCCATAATTGCACTTGACAACAGAAAATATTTTTTTGTCAGCACACAATAAACACAAGATATGTTAATTGTGTTTTTTTTTTTTTTAACTGATTTGACTTTTGTAAACACAAAAGCCAATTTCCATAATTGCACTTGACAACAGAAAATATCTTTTGTCAGCACAATAATAAACACAAGATATGTTAATTGTGTTTGTTTTGTTTTAACTGGTTTGATTCCATAATTTTGTAAACACTGAATATATTAAAAGCCAATTTCCATAATTAACTTGACAACAGAAAATATCTTTTGTCAGCACACAATAAACACAAGATATGTTAATTGTGTTTGTTTTGTTTTTTAACTGATTTGACTTTTGTAAACACAAAAGCCAATTTCCATAATTGCACTTGACAACAGAAAATATCTTTTGTCAGCACACAATAAACACAAGATTTGTTTTAATTGTGTTTGATTTTTTTTTCCAACTGATTTGACAACAGAAAATATCTTTTGACACACAATAAACACAAAAGCCAATTTGTTTTTAACATTTAATTAAACACTTGACAACAAGAAAAATATTTTGTGGCAGCACACAATAAACACAAGATATGTTAATTGTGTTTGTTTTGTTTTTTAACTGATTTGACTTTTGTAAACACAAAAAGCCAATTTCCATAATTGCACTTGACAACAGAAAATATCTTTTGTCAGCACACAATAAACACAAGATATGTTAATTGTGTTTGTTTTGTTTTTTGATTTGACTTTTGTAAACACAAAAAGCCAATTCCATTTGCACTTGACAACAGAAAAATCTTTTGTCCAATAAACACAAGATATAATTGTGTTTGTTTTGCATTTGACAAACAGAAAATATTTCCATTTTGTCAGAAAATATCTTTTGTCACACACAAAACACAAGATATGTTAATTGTGTTTGTTTTGTTTTTAACTGATTTGACTTTTGTAAACACAAAAGCCAATTTCCATAATTGCACTTGACAACAGAAAATATCTTTTGTCAGCACACAATAAACACAAGAT
Source organism: Acanthosepion pharaonis (assembly GCA_903632075.3). NCBI lineage: Eukaryota > Metazoa > Mollusca > Cephalopoda > Sepiida > Sepiidae > Acanthosepion > Acanthosepion pharaonis. Next base: position 518,750 of record CAHIKZ030001872.1, read on the forward strand.
ATGTTAATTGTGTTTGTTTTTTTTTAACTGATTTGACTTTTGTAAACACAAAAGCCAATTTCCATAATTGCACTTGACAACAGAAAATATCTTTTGTCAGCACACAATAAACACAAGATATGTTGTTTGTTTTGTTTTTGTTTTTTTTTTTAAGATATGTTAATTGTGTTTGTTTTGTTTTTTGATTTGAATTTTTGTAAACACAAAAAGCCAATTTCCATTAATTGCACTTTTGACAACAGAAAATGACAACAGAAAATCTTTTGTCAGCACACAATAAACACAAGATATATTAATTGTGTTTGTTTTGTTTTTAACTGATTTGACTTTTGTAAACACAAAAGCCAATTTCCATATTGCACTTGACAACAGAAAATAAAGCACACAATAAACACAAGATATGTTAATTGTGTTTGTTTTTTTTTTAACTGATTTGACTTTTGTAAACACAAAAGCCAATTTCCATAATTGCACTTGACAACAGAAAATATCTTTTTTGTCACACAATAAACACAAGATATGTTAATTGTGTTTGTTTTTTTTTTTAACTGATTTGACTTTTGTAAACACAAAAGCCAATTTCCATAATTGCACTTGACAACAGAAAATATCTTTTGTCAGCACACAATAAACACAAGATATATTAATTTGTTTGTTTTGTTTTTTTGATTTTAAACACAAAAGCCAATTTCCATAATTTTGACAACAGAAAATATCTTTTGTCAGCAACAATAAACACAAAAGCCATTTGAGAAAACACAAAAAGCCAATTTCCATAATTGCACTTGACAACAGAAAATATCTTTTGTCAGCACACAATAAACACAAGATATGTTAATTGTGTTTGTTTGTTTTTTAACTGATTTGATTGTGTTTGTTTTTGTAAACACAAAAGCCAATTTCCATAATTGCACTTGACAACAGAAAATATCTTTTGTCAGCACACAATAAACACAAGATATGTTAAATGTGTTTGTTTTTGTTTTGACTTTTTGAAAAACTGCCAATTTCCATAATTTGACTTTTGTAAACACACAAATATGCCAATTGTGTTTGTTTTTTTTTAACTGATTTAATAAACACAAAGCCAATTTCATGTTTTGACAACAGAAAATATCTTTTGTCAGCACACAATAAACACAAGATATGTTAATTGTGTTTGTTTTTTTTTTAACTGATTTGACTTTTGTAAACACAAAAGCCAATTTCCATAATTGCACTTGACAACAGAAAATATCTTTTGTCAGCACACAACAATAAACACAAGATATGTTAATTGTGTTTGTTTTGTTTTTAACTGATTTGACTTTTGTAAACACAAAAGCCAATTTCCATAATTGCACTTGACAACAGAAAATATCTTTTGTCAGCACACAATAAACACAAGATATGTTATATTGTGTTTGTTTTGTTTTTAACTGATTTGACTTTTTGTAAACACAAAAGCCAATTTCTATAATTGCACTTGACAACAGAAAATATCTTTTGTCAGCACACAATAAACACAAGATATGTTAATTGTGTTTTTTTTTTTTTTAACTGATTTGACTTTTGTAAACACAAAAAGCCAATTTCCATAATTACATTGACAACAGAAAATATCTTTTGTCAGCACACAATAAACATATGAAAATAGTTCTTTTGCCAATTTCCATAATTGCACTTGACAACAGAAAAAAAGCACACAATAAACAAGATATGTTAATTGTGTTTGTTTTGTTTTTTAACTGATTTGACTTTTTGTAAACACAAAAGCCAATTTCCATAATTGCACTTGACAACAGAAAATATCTTTTGTCAGCACACAATAAACACAAGATATGTTAATTGTGTTTGTTTTGTTTTTAACTGATTTGACTTTTGTAAACACAAAAGCCAATTTCCATAATTGCACTTGACAACAGAAAATATCTTTTTGTCAGCACAAGATATGTTAATGTGTTTGTTTTTTTTTGACTTTTTTAAACACAAATAAACACAGAAAAAAGATATGTTAATTTGTTTGTTTAATTGACATATGTTTGTTTTTTTTTTTTTAACTGATTTGACTTTTTGTAAACACAAAAGCCAATTTCCATAATTGCACTTGACAACAGAAAATATCTTTTGTCAGCACACAATAAAACACAAGATAGCACACAATTAATTGTGTTTGTTTTTTTTTTAACTGATTTGACTTTTTGTAAACACAAAAGCCAATTTCCATAATTGCACTTGACAACAGAAAATATCTTTTTGTCAGCACACAATAAACACAAGATATGTTAATTGTGTTTGTTTTGTTTTTTTTTTGACTTTTTTTTGACAACAGAAAATATCTTTGTCCTTTAATAATAATAAAACACAAGATATGTTAATTGTATTTGTTTTGTTTTTTTGATTTGACTTTTGTAAACACAAAAGCCAATTTCCATAATTGCACTTGACAACAGAAATATCTTTTGTCAGCACACAAAAACACAAATATTTAATTGTGTTTGTTTTGTTTTTAACTGATTTGACTTTTTAGCAAACACAAAAGCCAATTTCCATAATTACTTGACAACAGAAAATATCTTTTGTCAGCACACAATAAACACAAGATATGTTAATTGTGTTTTGTTTTGTTTTTTAACTGATTTGACTTTTGTAAACACAAAAGCCAATTTCCATAATTGACAACATCTTTTTGACAACAGAAAATATCTTTTGATTTCTTTTGTAAACACAAAACAATAAACACAAGATATGTTAATTGTTTGTTTTTTTTTTTTAACTGATTTGACTTTTTGTAAACACAAAAGCCAATTTCCATAATTGCACTTGACAACAGAAAATATCTTTTGTCAGCACACAACAAAACACAAGATATGTTAATTGTGTTTGTTTTGTTTTTTAACTGATTTGACTTTTTTTAAACACAAAAGCCAATTTCCATAATTGCACTTGACAACAGAAAATCTTTTGTTTTTGTCAGCACAATAAACACAAGATATGTTAATTGTGTTTGTTTTGTTTTTAACTGATTTGACTTTTTGTAAACACAAAAGCCAATTTCCATAATTGCACTTGACAACAGAAAATATCTTTTGTCAGCACACAATAAACACAAGATATGTTAATTGTGTTTGTTTTTTGTTTTTAACTGATTTGACTTTTGTAAACACAAAAGCCAATTTCCATAATTACTTGACAACAGAAAATATCTTTTGTCAGCACACAATAAAAACACAAGATATGTTAATTGTGTTTGTTTTGTTTTTTAACTGATTTGACTTTTTTGTAAACACAAAAGCCAATTTCCATAATTGCACTTGACAACAGAAAATATATTTTGTCAGCACACAATAAACACAAGATATGTTAATTGTGTTTGTTTTGTTTTTAACTGATTTGACTTTTTGTAAACACAAAAGCCAATTTCCATAATTGCACTTGACAACAGAAAATATCTTTTGTCAGTTTGTTTTTTTTTTTTTGATTTGACTTTTGTAAACACAAAAAATTTTGACAACAGAAAAGATATGTTAATTGTGTTTGTTTTGTTGACAACAGAAAATATCTTTTTTTTTGACAAGATATGTTAATTTTTGTTTTAAACTGATTTGACTTTTTAAACACAAAAGCCAATTTCCATAATTGCACTTGACAACAGAAAATATCTTTTGTCAGCACACAATAAACACAAGATATGTTAATTGTGTTTGTTTTGTTTTTTAACTGATTTGACTTTTGTAAACACAAAAGCCAATTTCCATAATTTGACAACAGAAAATATCTTTTGTCAGCACACAATAAACACAAGATATGTTAATTGTGTTTGTTTTGTTTTTTAACTGATTTGACTTTTGTAAACACAAAAGCCAATTTCCATAATTGCACTTGACAACAGAAAATATCTTTTGTCAGCACACAATAAACACAAGATATGTTAATTGTGTTTGTTTTGTTTTTTAACTGATTTTTTTTTGTAAACACAAAAGCCAATTTCCATAATTGCACTTGACAACAGAAAATATCTTTTGTCAGTTTTTAACACAATAAAACACAAGATATGTTAATTGTGTTTTGTTTTGTTTTTAACTGATTTGACTTTTGTAAACACAAAAAAGCCAATTTCCATAATTGCACTTGACAACAGAAAATATCTTTTGTCAGCACACAATAAACACAAGATATGTTAATTGTGTTTGTTTTGTTTTTTAACTGATTTGACTTTTGTAAACACAAAAGCCAATTTCCATAATTGCACTTGACAACAGAAAATATCTTTTGTCAGCACACAATAAACACAAGATATGTTAATTGTGTTTGTTTTGTTTTTTAACTGATTTGACTTTTGTAAACACAAAGCCAATTTCCATAATTACCTTGACAACAGAAAATATCTTTTGTCAGCACACAATAAACACAAGATATGTTAATTGTGTTTGTTTTGTTTTTTTTTAACTGATTGACTTTTGTAAACACAAAAGCCAATTTCCATAATTGCACTTGACAACAGAAAATATCTTTTGTCAGCACACAATAAACACAAGATATATTAATTGTGTTTGTTTTTTGTTTTTAACTGATTTGACTTTTGTAAAATAAAGCCAATTTCCATAATTGCACTTGACAACAGAAAATATCTTTTTGTCAGCACACAATAAACTAAAGATATGTTAATTGTGTTTGATTTTTTTTTTTTAACTGATTTGGCTCTTTTGTAAACACAATAAAAAAGCCAATTTCCATAATTGCACTTGACAACAGAAAATATCTTTTGTCAGCACACAATAAACACAAGATATGTTAATTGTGTTTGTTTTGTTTTTAACTGATTTGACTTTTGTAAACACAAAAGCCAATTTCCATAATTACACTTGACAACAGAAAATATCTTTTGTCAGCACACAATAAACACAAGATATGTTAATTGTGTTTGTTTTTTTTTTTTAACAATTTTTTGACTTTTGTAAACACAAAAATTTCCATAATTGCACTTGACAACAGAAAATATAATTTTTGTCAGCATTTTTTGTCACAATAAACACAAGATATGTTAATTGTGTTTGTTTTGTTTTTAACCATTTGACTTTGTAAACACAAAAGCCAATTTCCATAATTAGGCTTGACAACAGAAAATATCTTTTGTCAGCACACAATAAACACAAGATATGTTAATTGTGTTTGTTTTGTTTTTTAACTGATTTGACTTTAATTAAACACAAAAGCCAATTTCCATAATTGCACTTGACAACAGAAAATATCTTTTGTCAGCACACAATTTAAACACAAGATATGAAAGAAAATTAATTGTGTTTGTTTTGTTTTTTTAACTGATTTGACTTTTGTAAACACAAAAGCCAATTTCCATAATTGCACTTGACAACAGAAAATATCTTTTGTCAGCACACAATAAACACAAGATATTTAATTGTGTTTGTTTTTTTTTTTTTGATTTAACCACATATTAATGAAAAGAAAATTTAATTCCTGACAACAGAAAATTTCTTTTGCACCTATATTTTGTCAGCACACAATAAAACAAGATATGTTAATTGTGTTTGTTTTGTTTTTTTTTAACTGATTTGACTTTTGTAAACACAAAGCCAATTTCCATAATTGCAATATTGACAACAGAAAATAAATAAATTGTCATCGTTTTAAAATTCCAAGATTTGTGTCTAAGTTTTGTTTTGTTTTTTTTTATCTTTTGTAAATTTCCATAATAACACTTGACAACAGAAAATATTTTTTGTCAAGCATTCCACAATAAACAAAATTATTTTAATTTGTTTGTTTTGTTTTTTTTTTACTTTTTTTAACAATTTCTATCTTTGACAACAGAATAAACATTTAAATATATTAAATTTAATGTTAAAACACAAAAGCCAAAATATAACAGAAAATATCTTTTTGTCTAAAACATTAATAAACACAAGAGAATTAATTGTGTTTGTTTTTTTTGTTTTGATTTTTTTTAAACACAAAAGCCAATTTCCATAATTTTTGACAGAAAATCTTTTGTAAACACAATAATCCAAGATTTTTAATTTTTTTTCAAACTTTTAATACCTTAATTTTATAATTCTTGACAACAGAAAATATCTTTCTTCAACAATAAACCAAGATATGTTAATTGTGTTTGTTTTGTTTTTTAACTGATTTGACTTTTGTAAACACAAAAGCCAATTTCCATAATTGCACTTGACAACAGAAAATATCATTTTGTAGCACACAATAAACACATTACTGTTAATTTGTGTTTGCATGTTTTTTAACTGATTTGACTTTTTTAAACACAAAAGCCAATTTCCATAAAACTTGACAACAGAAAATATCTTTTGTCAGCACAACAATAAACACAAGATATGTTAATTGTGTTTGTTTTGTTTTTAACTGATTTGACTTTCAAAAACACAAAAGCCAATTTCCATAATTCGTTTTTTGTCAACATAAAATTAATTGTGTTTGTTTTTGTGATTTGACTTTTGTAAACACAAAAGCCAATTCTATAAAATTAACAGAAAAGTCTTTTTTTAGATATTAAAATCATTTTTGTGTTTGTTTTTTTTTAACATTTTGAATTTTTAAAACAACATAAATGACAACAGAAAATATCTTTTTTTCAAAATTAATTGCGTCATGTTTTGTTTTTTAACAATAAACTAAAATATTTCCATTTTGTGACAACAGAAAATTTTTTGGCACACAATAAACACAAATTTTTTTCATTTTGTTTTTTTTTTTTTTTTAACTTTTTTTACTTTTTGTAAACACAAAAATTTTGTCAATTTGGAATAATTGTTGTGTTGAAACAGAATATTTTTTTTTTTTTTTGTTTATTAAGAATTGTATTAAAACCAAATATTATTTTTTGTTTGTTTTGTTTTTACATATGTCAAAATTTGTTTTTATTTTAATGTTTTTTTCACATAATTTTCATAATTGACAACAGAAAATATCTTTTGTAATTGTTTTGTTTTTAAACATAAGAATACAAAATTGTGTTTTTTTTTGTTTTTAATGATTTGAGATTTTTTATGTTTTTTTTGTTTTTCCATAATTGCATTTGACATTTTGAAAATATCTTTTGTTTTCAATAAACACAAGATATATTAATTATTTTTTTTTGTTTTTTGCCGTTTTTGACTTTTGATTAAAAGGAAAAATAAAAGCACACAATAAATAATTGCATAAACAGAAAATATCTTTTTTTGTAAGCAAACAAAATTACAAGATACAAAATAATTTCAAATCAATTTTGTTTTTTTTTTGTTTGTTGACTTTTTAAACAAAAAAATTTTGATAAAATTTCCATAATTTTTCTTTTTGAAATATCTTTTTTCAGCAACACAACACAAAGATATTTAATTTGTTTGTTTTTTTTTCTTTTGATTTCTTTTGTAAACAAAATAATTTCCATAATTAACAAAGAAAATAACATTTTTAATAATCCAAATATTTAATTTTTTTTTTTTTTTAACTAATTTGACTTTTGTACAAAATAATTTTTACTTGACAAGGAAAATATTTTTACTTCATAAACACAAGATAGTTAATTGTGTTTGTTTTCATAAAATCAAATAAACACTAAAAATTTCCATAATTACACTTGACATTTATATCTTTTGTCATATTTAAAAAAGATATGTTAATTGTGTTTGTTTTTTTATGATTTGACTTTTTAAACAAATTTGATAAAATTGTTTTTTACAAAACCAGTTTCCAATAAAAATTGAATTTTTGACAACAGAAAATATTGTTTTGTCATTTCCCAATGTTAGAAAATAATTTTAATTCAAACAAGATATATTTTTGTTTTTTTTTGTTTTGTTTTTTTTGTAAAAAAAAAGCCAATTTTTATTTTTTTGATATTTGTCAACAGAAAATTTTTTCAAAATTTATAATAAACATTATGTGTTTGTTTTGTTTTGTTTTATTTGATTTTTTACAGAACAAAAGCCAATTTATATATAAAAGAGAAAATAACAATAAACACAAGATATATTTTTGTTTGAATTTTATATTTAACTGACCAGAAAAACTTATAAATTCCAGTTTGTTTTAATTTCCAATAATTTACTTGACATTTTAAAAATATCTTTTGTCTTTTATAAAAAAATATGTTAATTGTGTTTTTTTATTATATTTTTTTATAAAAGGAAACATTTCCTTAATTAATATATTCTAAAATTACAGTTTTTCAGCCATATATAAAAAAATGTTAATTGTGTTTGTTTTTGTTTTTCTACTGATTTGTAAACACAAAAGCCAATTTCCATAAAACTTTGAAAATTTTATTTTTGTCATAATATAATATATATTTAATTGTGTTTGTTTTGTTTTTATTTGATTTGACTTTTTAAAAAAAAAGCCAATTTCCATAATTGCACTTGACAACAGAAAATATCTTTTGGCACACAATAAACACAAGATATGTGAATTGTGTTTGTTTTGTTTATTTTAATTCATTTTGTAAATTAAAAAGCCAATTTCATAATTTCAATTAAACAACAGAAAATATCTTTTGTCAGCACACAATAAATCAAGATATGTTAATTAATGTTTTTTTTTTTTTGGAATTTGATTTAAATTGCCAATTATTTAATTTTTTTTTGTATAAAAATTTGACTTTTGTAACTGATTTCAGAAAATTTAAAATACAAGAAAATATCTTTTGTCTTTTTAAAGCAAGATATTAATTGTTTTGTTTGAAAACAAATTTGATGAAAATTCATTATAAAAAAATTAATTTCCATAATTATCTTATAATTGCACAACAGAAAATAATCTTTTGTTTGTGTTTTTGTGAATAAACTTAAGATATATTAATGAGGTTACATTTTATTTTTAAAAACTGAATGTGTTTTGTTTAAATTTGAAAAATTATATTAAAATGGATGCATTTGACAACATAATTGAAAAATTTGAAATGCACACAATAAACACAAATGTTAATTGTGTTTTTTTTTTTTTGATTTTTCTTTTAAAAATGAAGCCAATTTGTAAAACATGACAACAGAAAATAAAAAAAATATAAATAAACATATAAATATCATTGTGTTTGTATTTTTTTGATAAAGATTTTTAATAAATTTAATTTTATATGTAAACACAAGATATGTTAATTGTGTTTGTTTATTTTAATCATTTGACTTTTGTAAAACACAAAAGTTTTCCATAATTAAAACTTTTGCAACAGAAAATATCTTTAAACAAAAGATATGTTATTGTGTTTGTTTTGTTTTTAAAGATTTGCTTTTAGATCAAAAATGATAATTGTTTTTTACAGAAAATATCATTGTCACAATAAACACATACATATTAATTGTGTTTGTTTTATATTTTTTATATTTACTTTTTGTAAATACAAAATTGAATAAAAATGACAAATAGAAAATTTTAGCACATAAACACAACAAAAAAAATTTTTTTTTTAACCATTTTAATTCAATTTCCATAATTGCCTTGACAACAGAAAAATCTTTTGTAAACATTTAAACAAATATATGTTTAATCAATTTTTGTATCAAATTATTTAATGGTTATACAAAATTTTACAAATATAATTACAAATGTCAACAATTTTTGAACATTTTTTTATTTGAAAAAATTGAATAATTTTTTTTTATTTAACCATTGAATTAAATGGATCAAATTTAATAGCAATAATTTCCTATTAATAAAAATTTCCATTCAAAAAAAATTTTTGCTTAAAATTTTTTTTGCACATTTGAAAAATTTAATTTAATTTAAAAATTTTTAGATATTTTCATTTATTATTTAACAAAGCATTTGATTTCTTATTTTTTTGAATTTTATAATTATTAAAATTTTTTTTTTTTATTATAGATAAATCTAAGTTTGAAAAAATAATTTATTAAAGGTATATATATTATTTTCAACTAATGGTGTTTACAATGATATATGGAATAAGCAAAAAATATTTTTATAGTCATATATTTAAAGATATTTATAAAGATTCTTTAAATATTTATATTAAATGGACTTTCAAGACATTTGAAGTTTTAACCTATTGTTATATTGTATTTTAAATTTTTTAGAATTTGAAAAAAAATTGAAATAATTTCAAACGTGCATTCTTTACAAAAAAAATTTCAAATTTCCAAAGACGAAACATTTGTTGATGAATTTGAAGATTGTCACATATTAAATTTTTTAGTTATTATCAAATATATTTTTAATTCAAAACATGTATAATGGTCAAGAAAAATTCATTTAAATTATTTAAATTAAATGAAATTTAATAAAAAACAGAAAAGATCAAAACAAAAGAATTTAAAAAAAGGGCAAAAAAGAAAAATTTTTAATGTAGTCATGAATTCAATTTCAATAAAATTAACAAAACCATTTTTGTATTATGATATAATAAAATTGAAAAAAATCCTTGATTTAGTCTACATTTTGAAACATTACATGAATATATTGAATTATTTAAAAAAAAATAGACTAAAAAAAAAGAAAATTTAAAATATAAATAATCTAATTTATATATGGATAACTTTTTTAGAAAAATATCTCAATTTAATAAATAAATTGCATTAAAGAAAAATGATTGTATTTTATATTAAAATGGAAATAATCAGAAAATTTGAATTCAAACGAAATAAATTTTTTTTAACATTTTTAGTCAAAACAATTTGGGAAATTTTAAAAGAAAAAAATAAAAAGAAAAAACAAAGATTTAATTTTTTTGAAACCATGAAAGAAAATATAAAATAAATATGATGGAATTTAATCTGATATTTTAATGAAAAACAGAAAAAGATATTAATGATATAAATAATATTATAAAAATACTATTTAAATATACAACATTTATATCAGGTCATCCCATAAGTTCTGTCCGAATTTTGAATAAAGAAAACAAGTGACCAAATGTTACATTTAATTACAGATTCAATCAACAATGTATTTTCCTGATTATCTATGACTTCCTTCCATCTATTAACAAGCTTACTAATTCCATTACTGTAAAATTCTTTTGGCTTTGATTCGAAGAACTCACAAATGTCAGTTTTAACCTCTTCCTGTGTTACAAAAGCTGTTTCTTCCAAATGATTCTGTAAGCTACATGAAACAAATGGTAGTCTGAAGGAGCAAGATCGGGAGAATAAGGTGGATGAGGAATTTTCTCCCAACCAAGTTCTTCGATCTTTTGTGACGTGATTCTTGCTGTGTTGGGTCGCGCATTGTCCTGATGAAACATCACCTCTTTTCGATTCACTAGAGCAGGTCTTTTTTTCCTCAAAGCTTGGTTCAAACGCTCTAATTGCTGACAGTATATTTGAGCATTAATTGTTGCATTAGGTGGTAAGAATTAAAGTGGATTATTCTTGGCGATCCACCAGATTGAAAGAAGAACCTTTTGCCCATGAAGTTCCCTTCTCAGCTGTGGCTGGGGTCCTTCCCTTTACCAAGCCACTGTCTACGACGCTTAACATTTTGATAAAAGATCCATTTTTCGTCGCAAAGTCACAAGTCTATCAAAAAAGGTGAAACAAGTTGGCAAGAATGGAAGGATATTAGATAAAAAATCGGGCTTTTGCTCAGTTACAATGTCAAAAAATGATTTGATGTTTTCTTTTGAATTTCTTGAGAATGAGAACCAAAATGCTATTTTAATTTGATTTTGAGAGCTGATGTCCAATATATATGATAAAGAAAGTTTGAATCAGAATTTGAAATGGTGTTAATGTTTGATAAACAACAAAATCAAGTCAGATATTTTTATCTGACAAACTAGATGAACCATTTATGAGTGAAATATGGATATATTTTGATGGTTATTGCCAAACTGCAACAGCAAAGTGAAATTTGATTCTTTTTCCCATAAATTTTTCAGGATGAATACTTTTTGAACATGGCTTTGCAATATAAGAATTTAGATAGGCAATGATAGATTTCATCAGTGAAAGTTACTCTTGAAATGAATTTATGATTTTTGTTGAGAAAAGTAGTGATTCCCATGACCATAATGGATCTGTTTTGAAAAAAACATGAAATGCTTGAATTTTGTAACAATTAATTCATGAAAAAGCTTATATCCTCCAAAGATTTTATCCAAAGTTGAGTATTAGTGATATTGCAAATAGGGGTTCGAATTTCAAAAGTAAAAGAAATGAAGTTTGAAGGTCGGCTGTAGACCCTCCGAATATATATAAGCAATTCCAGAAATTTATACTTCTAGAGCTGATTTTATTTGAGTAAACTTGCAGATAAAAGGTTATTTACAAAACTTTTTTTCCCTAAATTCAGGTGCATTAAGAAAAAAATCTCCATTGTTGTAAATGGTTTCATCAAGGACCTTTATGATAAATTGTTGTCTTGAAATTTAACAGGGGCTCATTTTTATGAACGCATTACTTTAATTTCTTCCATGTATAAAAATTTTCTTGAAAAATTTCTTTTTAGAATTGGCAGATGAAAATTATACTTAATATATATATATTTTATAGATATAAATTTTCAATCTGAGATTCAATGCTCAATTCTGCATAAGCAAGTTTAAATTTTAGATATTTAAAATTTAAAAATTTCCCTTTAATTGAAAAGAAATAATCATTTTCATGTTTTTTATAATACGTTTTGAAAGCGTTGCCCATGTGACGACAACGTGACCATGCTAAACGGAAAGCTGATCATTTTAAAATTTTCAGTTATCTGTTTTGGATAAGACTTGTTTTTTATGTCCATCGTCTTTGTCAAATTGAACTGAATTGTATTTTAATGAATATTGTCTTGAAAAGGTTTATTAAACCGAAACGTCAGACGTCGACATTTCATTCATTTTAAACAACATAATTGCATTTAATTTTTTTTTTTTCAAATTTTTCTTCATATATATATATATATATATATATATATATATGGGGAAAATAAAATCACAAGAATGTGTTTTAGATGACATGTATAGGTAATATAACTGAATTACAATCAATGATTTTATAAACTCCTCACTATGTGCACAGGTTCCAAAACAATGGCTGTATCAATAGTGCTCACTATATATTCATGGGTATTCATACAAGCCTGTGCTCTCACATACATCCAGTTATACAGATGGCAATTCTTAATTTCAGGCTTGTTGATTCAATACAGCAAGTGAGTTGTAGGTGGACTAATCAAATGAGATAAGTGTTGTCCCATCATATTTCATATGTTGAGTAGGAGATTGGTCTGGTGCTTGTGCCAGTCAGGGAAACTGTTAAAAACTTTGAAGAGTATGCTTACATAGCATGGGTATCATGATGGAATTTGTTGCAAGAATGGAAGCAGAATGATGACCCTGTTCCACAAACACCAAACATGAGTGAGAGCTCTACCCAACACCATGATACCAAAGAGGTTGGGTTTGTGTATTATGGTCAAATATACTGTTGAATATGTCAATCCCCATATCCTTTATCACTGGATACCACCATCTTGATAGCTAGCTGACTTCAAGACTGTATATGTGAACATTGTTGTATTGCAGGCTCAGGTCTGTGTGTTTAACATTGGAACATTGGTAAGGTTTTAATGATGGCATCCAGGCTGAGCATGAGTTCCACTGGAATTTGACATAAACATTATGTATTACGTATGTTGGAAAAAGAATTATTAATCAAAAGAGCAGTGGACAATTGTTGTACATCTATCATTAACTGAAAAAGCTAGACTAGCAACATTTCTATGGTGAAAAAAGTGACAGTCAACATTTTGAGGTATAGAATTATCTCTAGTATGACTGTACAGTCCCAAAATAATTTTTTTACATGACAATAAAATCAAAAATTCTCCTAAAAGAATTTTGGCAAAATTTAACATATGTACCCTCAAATAAACAGTGTCAAAGGAACATGGGATTTTTTTTATTTTTGACATCACTATTACTGTATAGGTCCTCTGCAATTTTTGGATTGATGTATTCTTTTTTTCTCAAAAATTGAGCACAAAAGAATTAAATACTATTTTATTAGATTATTTGCAAGAATAATTTTATATTTACATTATAAAAAATGTGAACCAACTACAATGTAATATTTATTATTTACAACTATTTATTTTTATAACTATGAAAACAATTTTTTTTTTTTTTTTTTTCAGTAAATCTATAAAAAATATCTGAAGAATTTTTTTGAGGGCGGGGGGGGGGGGGGTATTTTCTGGACATCTTTTATTTTTGCCTTTGCAACAAAAATTCACTGAAATAAGTTGCGAGCATCTGGATTTATAATTTTCTTTCCTTTTCAGAATTGACAACAAAAATATTAAAAACTAAAACTGTATATTTACAAGAATGGGGTTTAATAGTTGACACTTCAAAAAAAAAAAAAAATCCAGATTAATGTTTGGGTTTTATTAAAATTCTAAAAATAGCTTTTTAAAGACAATGGAGTCTACAGTACAAGTGGTTGCAGGAGAAAGACCATCCTTTTGACACCTGGTTCTTTGCTGGTGTGTATGTTAAACTTTGCTAACATTTTCGTGTACAGGGAAAAATTAAATTATATTCTGCAAAGTGAATGAGATTTACTTTTTAAATAAACAAGAAAATGGAAGAAATATTTTTATTTGGTCTTAGGTTATGTTAAAGCAGGATTCTTAAAATAACTTTAATATTCAGTCATTAAGATAACACATTTTGAATGTAGTTAAATTGTTGATACAATTATCTTGAAATAAACTAAGATCGGTTGACAAAGTTGTGCATTAAGAATTTCTCAAAATACCTTTTATAAAATTCAGTTTTCAACTGAAAATTCCTTCAAATCATTTGCAAATACATCATTTTCCCATTGTTACTTATTACTTTGTTGATCTTTACAAGTCAACTAATCAAACTGTAGTTGATGATCTACAACCAAATCCTATAAAATAGCACAAATGTTAATTTAGCCTTTCATCTGAACTTTTTCTATTGTCTTTATTAAAACAAAGTTGATCTCTTTGTATCTAAAATACAGGTGATATATGAACAAAAAATGTCTTTTAGGCATGCTAATGTCAAGAATTATACTATCACAGAACTGATATTTTCAAATTATCAGTTTATATGAGATGAGAAATAGAAAATTACTTACATGTGGCTGTAATTCTTTACACCTGCTTGTTAGCTTGATTTATCATCTTAAATACATTATTTTTTTTTTTTTTTTTTACTACATATAGATTACAATAAAAATATCAATTTGCTTTTTTGCAGATTTTTTTCCTGTTTTGTTTCATGTTCAAATTTGACTGAAAGATTTTAATATCTGTCTATATTTCTGAGATGCGGTATTGTTTGTACTGTACCCCCCAGTGGACAAAATAAAGGGTTTGGTTCAAAATTCCAATCACTGAAGGTTTGAGAGTACAATGGCAAAAGCAATGGAAATTGAAAAAAATCTTACATTAAAAAAAAAACTAATGTCTAAAATTAGAATACTTATGGCAAAATTTCCTAATTTAGTGATTCTTGCTCAAGAGACAAATTAATTTTTAAAAGGAAAATGAAAAATGCTACAACCAGTTTTGGGTATGGAATTAGCACAATGAAATGTTTATTTTTTTAAATTATTTTACAGTGAATAAACAGATCTCAGATAAGACACACAACTTTGTTGACAGCCTTAATTCTTTCAGACATGGATTTCACTAGTTTAGAGCCATATTTTTATCAAAGTGGTTCCTGAATGGCAGTTACTGGACTTTTCTCTTTTCTTCTATTGGATCTAGATCTGAATTGTTTGCTAGCCATACCATTAATCCATTTTGCATTATCATCCTGAAAAATCACTCCAGCAACAAAATTATTCAGGATATCAGATATACATTGATTGTTAACATAATGATTAAATAACATACAGCCCCCCACCCATCATGTTAGGACTTTGGAAATCAATTGATTTTCTTGAGGCAGTCATCTTTACATATTTCATTTTCTTGTTTGTGTCTTAACGCTAGTTTACATTTGGTTTTTCTCATTCAGCCCATTTCTTAGTTGTGATAAAAGACATGTCTTGCCACCACATCGCCCTGGCCAGAAAATGGTTTTATAACGTCGCTGCTTATGCGAACCTTCACCATAACTGCCGAAATAGACTTGTAGAAAAAAAACAAAACAATGGTGATGAGGGGGTCAAAAAGTGCAGTACTCGCTGGCAGGCCAGCTGTTTTTTCTTCTTCGATCGCCTCAAGGAAATGGATTGCATGACTCTTTCTCAGCCGTTACACAGGGTAGTTGTGAAACAGACATCAATCTCAGCCAAGCCTACTTCGGTTTGTCTGTCAATTTGTACATCCAGCTCTATAGCACACAGTCCGTCGAATGACTCCTGATTCCCTTGTGCTTCTGGCACCCCGCTTTTTATGCTGCCCTAATACAGCTGAAATTTGCATGTGTGCAAATATTGTCTTTTGAACAAGATCGGCGCACATAAATTGCGTCTTCAATAGTGGCCATATTTCTTTTTGTCATTACTTTGCAGGCAAGACATGTTCACGCTAGTTTCGAATTCTGAGGTAAGTAAAGTCTTTCGTCACATTAGTTCTTTCACAAACATTATTCAGGATATCAGATATACATTGATTGTTAACATAATGATTAAATGACATACAGCCCCCCACCCATCATGTTAGGACTTTGGAAATCAATTGATTGACCCATTGTGGTACATTTTCTACCTCCACGGCATATTGCTTTGAGATTTATGTTCTGACATATTTTGTGGTTTACCAGTTATTTCATTAACCATTCCATTTCTTTGATATTTATAGCAGATTTTAGATTGAGAACTTGTGGATTGCCTTCTTGAAGTTCATGTTTTAATCTTTCAATTGACGTCTGCAAGGACTTTTTAAACTATAGCTGGGTCATTCTATCTCAAATCAACCAACAGCCACAAGTGACCCTCTGCAAAAATTTACAGGTGTTCCTTGATAAAATTTAATAAATTTTGTAATCTACATTAAATATTAATGCCAAGTTTCAAATTTATATATGCAATATTCTTGGAGCTCTGTCAAAATTTTGTTGAAAGCAAAATGCTGTGAAAAATTTAAAATTTGATCAAGGAACACCTGACTTTTCCGAGTTGGTTCACTTGTGGACACTGGTTGATTTGAAATGGAATAACCCAGTTTTTGGAATGCAAATTACATGGCTTGTGAACTAAAATTCAGTAATGTAATTGACTTCATCTTCAAATTGTCTTTACAAAATTAAATTTAAATTGTTCCATTTGAATAAATATAGTTTAGTTAATAAAAGAACAATGAGAAAGAAAACTTATTCTAGCTATTTATATAAACTGATAAAAGGTAGAATTTAGCAAATAATTTTGTCTAATTAAAAAAAAAAAAAAATCCTGTGGAATTTATTAACATGGTTGCTATAGACAGAGTATAATGCAATGTTTGTGCATATAACATCCATATTGATAAATCCCAGGTATTAATAAGAATTTGGTTGGAAGGAACTAGTTTCTAAATTTTTCTACAAACCTTTTTCCAGCAACATTTTGGGCTTTTTTTTTTTTTTTTTAAGGGAATTTTAAACAGCCAGGTTAAACTTCAAGGGCTGCTTATAATTAAGTTGTGCATCTTTGCATGGCTATTGAATTTTAAAATGGACAAGAGTGTTTTAATGTATATTGCCTTCTAGCTTAAAAAGAAAATATTGAATTGATTCTAAACAGATGATTACTTGAAAAACTGAAATTTAAAATGATCAGCTTAGAGTAATACAAATCAGTTATTAAAGTAAAAAAAAAAAAATATTGTCAATTTATTTCAGGTTCTGCGACTGATTTGCATCCAAGCCTTCTGTAATAATGGACTGAAAACCAAACTACTTGATTATTATAAACGGGAAATTCTTCAGGTAAATTTTATTATAATTCAGGCATTTTTTATTTTTAAGGGAATTCAAAAGTGCTTTAAACTTCAAGGCTTGCTTATTATTACACTGTGCTCTTATTTAGATATAACTTCCATTCAAAAATGGAATTTTGCATGTAAGAAAACATAAGGAATAATAGATTTTTTTTTTTTTCTCCCTCCCCCTCCTTTTTCAGACTTATGGATTTCAACATCTTGTTACTTTATTAAACTTGGAGAAAACAGGTCTCCTCAGGCCACAAGGGCAAAAGACTTACTTAACAATTCGAAAATCCTTAAGGTTAATAGTGGATGATATCAATGACCAAGTAAGTCAGTCTTATTTTCAGCTTGATATAGACAATTTTTTTTTTTTTTTTTTGTACAAATTAATTTTCATCACAAATTAGAATTTTTTTTTTTTTTTAATGAAAAAAAAAAAAAAAAAAAACTGAAAACAAGAAGTTGGCTGTAAATGTTAGAATTCATTTCTCAAGCTTAATTGTGCATTAAAGAATAAATTCAACCAAAGCATCCAGTGTTTATTTGATTGGGTAGTAATTAGAAAATTTTATATTTGCAACTTATGCATATTTTCAGAACCCTACAGATATCTCCCACGTATATAGTGGTTATGCTCCACTGAGTATTCGGTTAGCACAACATCTTGCTCATCCAGGATGGAGAAGCATCACAGAAGTACTTAAGCTTCTGCCAGGATCCACTGTTGAAGAAATTCAACAGATCCCAGTCGGACTCCGGAAAAGAAGTGAGTAAGAATGTGTGTGTGTGTGTGTGTGTGAGGGTATTGTTTGTTCAAAAAAAAAAAAAAAAAAAGGCAAACAACTTTCTAAAAACGCATTTCTATTTTTTTGTTTTTAAAGGAAGTTCTTTGACTTCAAATAATTCCCAAAGTGTGACATTGGTTTACTTTCTTGGGGGAATCACTTATGCCGAGATTGCAGCATTACGCTTCTTAGCACAACAAGATGATAACAGTGTGGGTAAGTTGGACTTTTGTTTATTTTAATGTTAAGCAAAGAACGTTTAATCATCTGAAAGGCAGTGCTGGTAGTAGGAAAAGAAATAAGATATACCTGCCATTTTATGTATCAAGTCAATTGCATTAAAGAATTTTTTTTTTCTTTGTAAAGAAATGAATTGGATCCTAAGTTCCCCATTTAAACCTTGTTTGTTTTGTTTTTCAGGTGGAACAGATTACATTATTGCTACAACCAAATTAATCAATGGCAAGAGTTTATTAGAATCTGTGATGGAAAAGCTTGAACCACCAAAGCTAAATCCATTTTAAATAAAATATCATGCCCACCAACTTTCCATTGCATACTGTGGGCTAAGTTTATGTTGCACAGAAATTGAGAGGGGGGGGCTAGAAGGCTGGAGGGGGGAAGAAAACAACTCAAATTGTTGCTCAATTTATTTTGTAACAAAAGTGTAAATATTTAATAAAAGTATTTATGAAATAATTTTTATTTTTTTTTCTCCCATGTACAGGCTTAATTTTATGTACATGTTAAATGGGAACAGAGTGAAGGAATGTATTAAAATATCGAGATGAGATTATTTGTAACCTATTTAGGAAGTGCTACCACCACTTCTTAAAGTTACTTTTTCTCCCTTCCTGCAGGGACAAGCAACAACCAGATGAATTTCATGTCTTTACCCTGCCCTATTTAAACAAGACCAAACAAAGAATTTTTTTTCTCTTACTATATATATATATATATATATATATATAGTGTTGTAATAGTAGTAGCAGCAGCAGCATATTTATTCAGTATTTATTTTCTGAATTAAAAAAAAAAAAAAAAAAAACTGAGAAAAAGGAAAAAGTTGTTTAATTTATAAAAAAAAAGAAAAATAAACTGCTACCAGAAAATAGAGGGAAAAAAAAAAGAAAAAAAAGTCCTTTTTGTGATTGAAGTTTTTTTTTTTTTTTTTTAATGGAATGCCACCAATGACTGTCCAGGTTTGATGGTGTCTAATTGGGCAGCGGCAGTGCAACTCCATGTGTGTCCACCAGCCTCCAGCAGATGTTGCCTCCTGCTCAGGCAAAAAGGGGTGGGGAGAGAAGTACGGAAGACAGAAGAGAAGTTGAGAGAAAGTTGTTATTTTTTATATATAAAAAAAAAATAAAAAAAAAACAAAACTGAAATCAAAATGCCACTCTGGTGACAGTGGCATATCCACTATCATCAGATCTATAGAGGATTGTAAATGCTTTTAGCAGCAGCAGTCACATAGCAACTGCTATCACCCAGCTAGCTGAACAGGTGGAGACTCTTCTCATATATCTCTTTATATCACGCAAACATTGCAGGCAGGTTGAAGTGGTGGACAGTATAGGTCCTGGAATTTCCAAAACATTTCTTCTCCCCTCAAAAGAACAACTTTGGAATTTTTTTATTTTTTTTTTTTTTTTTTTTAAATTCCTGGCAGCGTTGGCAGCATTTCTCTGGCTGTCGGTTAGTCTTTGATGGATATGAATAAAAGAATTGCACCTAGTTCTCTTCAGGTCATGGAGTAAAGTCCAAGTCCAGAGATGGCCAGTCAGTAGGTGGTCAATATATCAGGGCACTCCGTCACAACAGTACATACACCGCCACCGCCACCACACATCACCTGCACCCTCTTATGGACAGGTCAGCATGTGGTGGTGGTGGTGGCGGTGTGGTAGTGATGATTATGATGGTGGTGGTGGTAGTTGTAGAAGTGGTAGTATTGGTTGTTGCAGTAGAATTGGTGGTAGTACCTTATGGCCAAGTTTTGTTGAATGATGGTGGTGGTGCGATTCTGGGGCAGAAAAGATAAAACTTTAAAATAAGGTAAACAAAGAAAAACTTATGAAAATAATTTTTAATAAAAAAAAAAAAAAAAACCCAAAGAAACACCTTTGCATTTGTTAATAGTTGGAGACATGCAAAAGCTAAGAAAAGGAAAAAGTTTTTGTTTAATCTTTTAAGCTTAGAATTGGTCTTTCTAACAATGACTTCCTCCTCAGATGGTATAGCATAAACCTATTTAAATGGTGACAAATGATTTTCCCCAGCCAACAACTTCATTTGTTGAAGTAGCAGTAAGGACAAGAAAAAAGAAAAATTGATTACAACAAAAATCTTCAATATCAGTACAAAAACAAGGTCAAATTAAAATTTCCCTTTAATCCCATCTAATAAAAAAAAAAAAAAAAAAAAAAAAAAAATCCTTAAACCAAACCCAGTCATACTACCAAACTACCAAAATAAGAAAAAAAAAAAAAAAAAAAAAAAAAAAATGAAGTGAATTTGGTGCTCTGTTTTATGATGCCATCAAAAAGACATAAGGATATTTTAATATTCCTCATCGCAAAGCCAGAGTTCTAGTGTCTAGCAACCAAATCCAATTTGCTTTGTCCACGCAATGTTTGGATGCAGTGGAAGAAATTTCAACATTTCCAATACAAAATTTTTATTTATTTTTTTTTCCTTTATTACTTGGTCTGGAGAATAAAACTATACAAAAGAGCAGTTCCAGAAAATAGAAACAAAAGTACCTTTTTCAATCTGTAAAACATTGAAGAGTCACTTTAATCCACAAATTCTTCTTGGCTTTTTCTAACACATTTGCCTACTTTTCTTTTAAATTCATCAGGATGTTCTCGCCACATTTTCTGAAATTAAACATTTTGATAACATTCATTTTCTTGAATTCAAAACAGATTAATATTTTCTGCCTGTGTTAATTTGGGAAGAGAGAGAGAGAAAAAAAAAAAAAAAAAAAAAAAAAATCAATTTTGCTCATGCTGATTAATTGCAATGTTGATGCAGAAAAGATTCACCAGAACATTATAGGGGGATAAGAGCTAGGCATAGACATTAGCAATTATATTTAACTAAGCAGAGAGTATTACTAAATCTTCAAAAGCATTGCCCCAATTTTTTAATGCTTTTAACATGTATCAAGGTGACCATACAAAGTCTAAAAGAACAATAAAGATTCTTAAATAAGACTTCCTGAAAATGTCACCTTTTATTTGGTTCATCAATCCTATATATTTGCAGGAATCAGACAGAAAATAACCATTTAATGATTACCTGTCAGAATTTTTTTTTTTTTTTTTAAAACCTGAAATAGGAAAAATCCTTAAGTATGTATATGTATTATTTAAAATATAAATAAAAATCCTCAATATTTATGATATATATATATTCTACACCAGGTGTAAAAGCAACTTTGATCCTTTCTAACTTAGAAGTAACAAGGTACCTCACAGGTTTCACACACAATTTCATTTTCAAGTCTTTTTTTCACTACTTTTTGAACTTTCATAGGTGAAACACCTCACGTGACAAATGTTTTATGGGTAGAGTTGGATCTTTTCAAATTATCTCTTTTGTTGTGACCACCTGATCCAGTTTTCCTCTCAACTGTTTTTTTTTTAAACTTATTTACCATTCTCTTGATGGTTCTTGAATGGACTTTGAAGATGGAAGTCAGATTATGAATGTTGGTACCATTATTGAAGGCCTGAATGATCTTTTTCCTCTCACCATTGCTAAGTTGGGAAGAGAGTGGGGCTAACACAAAATGATTTTACTTGTTCTCTTTCTAGCTCAACAACTCAAAGGGTTTTTCAGTGATTCTTATAAGTGGTATCAATATGGCTAAATGTCTTATCTGAAAACCCGGAGAAAAGAAACTTAGTTTCGTGTTTTTTTTTTTTAGATATTAAACATTTTACGGTTACACCCAGTGTGTTTGTGTATATATATATATGTGTGTGTGTTAGCAGATGTCATATGCCACCCTTCAAGTTGCTTCTGTTCTGCCCCAATTACTTGAAAAAGTGTACTTATGAAAATTTTAACTATTGTTTGTGTTGAATCCAAAATTCTGACAACTATAAAGCCAGTCTTTTATTGAATAAGAGCGTGTATAATTTCAAATGATCGAGTTAAATGCAACAATCCAAGCATTAATTACTTACCCTCCATCTTTCAGCATCTTTGTAAATTAGCATGTCCCTTTGCTTTGTTTTGTGAAACAAATTCATTTTCTGTCAGATTGATGACTGAGAAACTTATAAGTTGTCCCACCCAACAAGCCCCAAAACACCTTTTAAAGATTTAACCCATAATATGTTCAAATATGGAAATACAGCCCCATATCTCTATAGTTTAAGAAAATTTCCTTACTGATGCAATACAAACAAAACATAACTCCTTAATCATTATTCTAATTCAAATTTCAAGTTTATGAACCCAAATATGGAAGACATTAATTAGCCCAGACATTAATTTTTTTATTCAAGGTTATAGGAAGAGTATAGTTAAAACTTACAGCAGCTTCCACATTAGCTGGGGACTCATCATTAGGGTCTGCTAGCATAGATATCACACTGACTAATATAGTCTCGACTGTGTGTACTGGCAACCAACGTTCTGATGCTTTCTCATAGCCAAACTTGTCCTCTCCAGGTTCATGCAAGATTGAAATGCAAACATTACCATCTTTGTCAACTGAAAAATAAATAAGTAGTAAAGAAACAAGAAATTGAAAGAGAGTGTCAGTGAAGAGAGAAAAAAAATTGGTGCTGAAAATTGAATATTACTTACTATTTGGATGCCAAATTTCTGATTTGAAAGTCATTTTTGGTGGCCTGAGAGGATATTCTTTGGGGAAGACCAAGTGAGCCTTAAATAAACCCTCCTCACTGGTGGGGAGGAAAAAAGAAAAAAAAAAAAAAAAAAAAGAAAGAAAGACAGGAAAATTGCAGTCAATGATTTTTGTAAACAAGATTTGACTAAAGAAATATTCACCTTTGCTTAAAAGAAAAAAAGGTTTTGTTTAATGTTGTAACAAATTTTCTTTGAAAGAAAAAAAGGAGAGGCTGAAATGCCTGTGATAAGGAAAGTGGAAACTAATAGTTTATGAATATGAACAGAATCCAAATAAGTATAATCCTTCATATTTATTCAATATGAAGATTTTAAACAAAGAACATTCATTACCATTATTTAAACACCCAACCCCTTCACTACAAAAGTTGATTGCGCATTTAATGCTAAGGAGTAATTACAATAACATGGCCCAGGAAAACTTATTTTAAAAATCTTGAAATTATACCAGTGATAAAAACTTGAGAACAGCAGTCACATTATAATATATTATAAAGAAGGACTGCACACTAAGTTGATATTATTTATTATAAAAAATGTTGATGTTTGCAAATGAAAATTCTGAGGAGGGTGGGGGACAATGTAAATTAATTTTCAATGCAAAATGATATTCTCAATTTTGCTAAGTTCACATCTAAAATCTAGATTAGATTTTAGAATATTTATAACTTACCTGAAACAATCCATTTTCCTTCAAACTGAATTTTTTTTTTTTTTTTCTTTTTCATGAGTTATTTTAATGACAACAAATTACCATGATTAACTTGGTAGAATCATTTTTAAGTATTTTTTAAAGTTTAGTTCTCTTTAAAAAAAAAAAAAAAAAAAAAAAAAAAAAAAAAGACAATTTCAAAGGTGGAACATTTCATTTCTTTAACTAGTTCAGACAGACATCCATACATACACACACACCGATATATATGACCCATTTATAATAATTTTTCATTTTTGCCCATTAGCTTAGTTTAAATTTAACATAGGTCATATTTGATTAATTGATCAGAGTGAAGCCTACAAACTTTATAAGCCCTTTTTCATAAAAAGGAGGTATCTTGCTTTTAAAATCTGAAAAAAATCGTTCACTCGCCAGTAATTTACAATCCCCCCTGATGAGATGCACTGGAACACGACTGCAATTGTGTAGCGATTTTTACACATTTTCTTTATAATATTGTAAAATAAACTATTTCTCTACTCTGTATTGAGCCCTCTTTTAAATTAAATATTACGAACGTTGGAATTGTACTCTATTTGTTCTAATCACACCAGGATGTTTTATGAAAAAAATCCTAAACAATACCAAACTCATCTATATAAAAAAAAAAAAAAAAAAAAATTCTTGAAATCAAAAAAAAAAAGCCAAAACCCCAACAAATAAAATAGGTTTAATACTGGCACACACACACATATATATATATATATATATATATATATATATATATATATATATATATATATATATATATAATAATCTGCAAATTAATAAATTGCAACCCAATCCCAATTGCTAATGAACTAATCCAACACTGCCTGAATGCCCCAAAATATTACCAATAAAAATAAAAAGGAACCTACTTAAAGCCAAAAACATACACCCTTGATGATCGTGGGTTGCTGTTTTTTTTTTTTAACCAGACACCTTTGACCTCATGAGAACTGTATTTGGATGTTTAAGTATTTATTTCCGTTTTGAAAAAGTTTTCCTTTTAGTTGATTTGTGGAACCTATAGGGGGGAAAGAATCTTTCTACCCCCATTATATAGAAAAGTAAAAAAGATAATGAAAATGAACCATGAACACAAGCATGGCAGTGAACAAAGTCAGTGGTGTAGCAGCAGGATAATCACCCTCCATTTGGAGTCCCCCCCCCCAATGTATAGTCAATGTGCAGAGTTTATCGAGTATGCTCATCTAGTTACTGATAGCAGGCTTTGTGTAGACCTTGATGCACAAGAGTGCATTGCAAAAATAAATGTCAGTCTTGTACTAGACAAGCTAACATGCAAAATTTATCAGTACACGAAAGGCACAGTGTTGAAAACACTGAATTCCTTGGGGGGGTTAAACCTCAATGGACAATTAAAGGCATATGTTATTTCATGGAGGCCATACTGTTGCCTCCCGCCAGAGGACTAATTTCATCCATACAGAATATTGAGGACAGCGTAGGACCAAGATGAGATTCCTAATTATATTCTTGGAGAGCATTTAGGGACACATGCAGTATAGCCAGTGAGTGGGAGGGTTAGGGTTAATAATTGACCAAGAAGACATTACCTCCAATTACAACGGCTTTGGAGATTGCCAAGAAAAATTACCCCAGTCATTGTGGCAGAGAGGAAACCAGCTTGTTGGAAGTGTGGTATGATTGGTCACCTTGCACCTTCCTGCCCAGAGAAGAAGGTCTCTGGAGTCATGCCTAAATCTGATCCCCCTTGAGCTGAAACTACTTGTTCCATGGGGCCTGTAATGGACCTACCTGTGGCTGGCACTAATGGTCAAAAAGCCCTGGCTGGGTCTCTTCCAGAGCCCACATTCCCTGCCAAAAAGAAGGTGGAAGAGAAACAGGAATGTTTGTAGTTAGAGTAAGAGGGAAGCTCCAAGCTGTGGGGATCTCAGAAAACTGTTCTTAGCCAACCATTTGCAGGCTGTCCTGCTTAGTCTGATGGGCACTGAACAGACTTACGCTGGAAAGGGTGGACTATTCAGGACAACCTTTATTTGGTACGCTTGACTGTAGAACAAGTTAACAGTGAAGCTGCACTGATCAATTTAGATCAGTCCAAGGTATTTGATAGGGCTGACCATCGATTTCTCAAGGCTGTCCTAGAGTTGGCTGCCTTCGTGTTGTACTTTCAATCCTGGATCTGTCTCTTGTATCAATCCCGAGTGCAATGATGGAAGTGAATAGCATCAGATCAAAACCTTTCATGCTATCTAGATCCATTTGCCAAAGTTGCCCACTTTCACCAATGATGTGCATATTTGCATTGGAGCAATTCTTGGGCAAGTTAAAGGCGGATCCAGTCCTACATGGAATTACCCTCCCTGGTTCAAATACCCTGGCTAGATATTCACCTATGCTAATGATGCCAGCACTTTCTTGAAAAGCAATGCTGAGATTGGCAAGGAAATCAGCAGATATGAGTAGGTGACAGGAGCCAAGATCAACCACAAGCACATGGGCTTGCAGTTGGGGACACAGAAAGGAGTGTCTCTTTTTAAACCCTTCACTTGGATGTACGGGACTCTCAAGATGGTCGGCATCTGGTTTGGCCCAGACCCCCAGTTGGAGTAGAATTGGTTGGAGGTCCAAGAAAAGACCAAGTCTGCAGGTCGTCCATAGTTTTGGAGGAGGCTTTCCTTAAAGGGGAAAGTGGAAGTTTGTGTCTCACACATCTACCCATCCTTCTTTACCAGCTCTCGGTACTTCCACTCCTGTGCACAGAGCTAATTTTATTGGTTCAAGTGTCATTTCACTTCTTGTGGATGACAAAGCTCCTACAGTGCGTTGGCTGGTCTGTTGCCTCCACCCGCCAGAGGGCAGTTTAGGAATGCCCAACATTGAGATTTGGCAACAGATGTTGCGGCTCAAGTTTCTGGATCAAATGTGTCAGTAAAATGAGCGTAATGGCCTCTTCTGAAAGGAAGATGCTATGAAAGCATTTTTGTCTTTGAGAAGTGTGCATGATGTCAAGGAAGAGGCCCACCATACTCCTTGGGCAGAGAGCCCATTCTATCAACTTGCTCTGAAAGACTTCACACGGGTTAAGGAAGGCCTCTCCGACACCCGACTTCTCCCCTAAGGCATATAGTGTTAGTGTGTGTGGTGGGGATGGTGGTTCCAATCGAGATACTATAAGGGACAGGCTGTTTCACGAAGGAGTTTAGCTCCCTGCGGCCTTCAGTGCCCAGGTGGTGATGTAGAATGCCCTCTGGGTTGGAAAAAAAAAAAAAAAAAAAAAGAAGTCCTTGGGGTACATCATCTTCCATGTTGTATAGCTGTTGTGTGAACTGATTGAAGGTCACATGGTTCATATCCTGGTCAGAAAGTTCTTTGTCCTTGAGGCCAGTTCTGTTTGTAGCAATGTTGTGCTCCAGCTGATGAGGAATGAACCCTATATGTTCTTATGTTTACTTGGCATTATGTGAGTCGTGATTTGAATGATACAACTAATTGTTTTTTTAAAGTACCAACTTAAAGTCAAAATTAGAGTGGAAAAAAGGCGACTCTTCATCAAAATTCGGCGAAAGGTGGTTTAGTGATTCACATTTGATTTGCTTGGCATCTGGAGGTGACATAAGTATAAGGATTGGTCACCTGGTTTAAATATTTTGTCAGTGTTAGGCTAGTGTAAGTTGTTTTTCTTTTGTTCAAGTTGCTGGGTTTAACTTAACTAGGGCATGGATGATCATCGAACCCCTTTATACTTTTGCTCCTCAATTTTATTTTTCTTTGGTTTATCCTCCTCCCTACACAGATCCCAATTTTGCCCATCTGGCATATTTATACCTTTTGTAAAATAGATATTAAAACATACATCCATGATGACGGTTGACAAGCAAAAGTGTGTTTGGTACCACACCAAAGACTGCAGTCATTTCCCAATCATTCAAACAGTGTTCCTATTTCCCCAAATATTAATGTATTAAATTGAACAAACATTAGTACTTAACATTCTCTTCCTTTCTTTAGAGCAATGTTTTTCAACCATTTTATCTCATGGCACACTTGAACCTAGTTAAACTTCTACAGCCACTAAAATTATGAAGATTTTAACACCCCAACACAGAATAATATAAATAATAAAAAAAATAAATTCTTTTAAAAAACAAAACTTATTCATTTTTCTGTTTATTATAAATTAACATTCAATGAGATATTTGACCTTGCTGTTTATTTTTTTTTTTTTTTTAGCATATCTTTGCAAGGTCAAATTTTGGACAGGGTTCTAGCAGAGATTGATTTTTGTTTTTAACATTGTTTATTGCAGATAAGTTTGCTTTTTATATTTGATATATATTATGTATATGTTTATTATAATTGATTTTTATAGGTACACATTGTGCTTTGTACTTTTGAAAATAATTTAACTAGTAACTACCTTTAAAAATTTTCATCGCACACCAGTTGAGTAAAAAAAAGAAAAGGGGGGGATCACTGCTTTAGAGAAAGGTGAGTTTAATAAAAGTGTTAACCAGAATAATTAAACAACCCTCCTATTTCCACTTTCCTATAAACATTCAGTTACAGAGAAGATGATCCAAATTTTCAATGTTCTTTTGTTAACAAAAATAGGCTGCTTCCTCTCAAAGTAATGTTTATCCAAAGTGAAAACTTTGCAAGCTGTATTTGAACCCCCATTCAAATGGAGAGCAGTGAATCTGCTTTTAGAATTCATCTTTATTATTATTTACCTTTATTCAAAGAATTCTTGCTTTTGTAAATACATTTTTAACAGCATTTAGTTAACTCAAACAAAAAGCTTAGAGAAAAGAATGAAACAATTAAAATTCTTAAGAGATTATATAAAAAACAACATATATATACTCACAACAAGGTGTCCGGAGGACCAATAATGACCACTTCCCAGCGGTAAATGTCATCATCTATTAAACCAGCAGAAAAACCTTCGACTGGATTTTTCATCAACTCTTGAGAGGAAAAAAATAAAAAATAAAATAAATAAATGCCTAACTCTTTAATCATTAAATAAAGAGAATAAAAATGAATAAACTTTCTCATAAGTACCACATAACAGGTAAAGATGTCAACATTTGCAAGTAGCAAACAATTATAAATTTGTTTGTCAAAGACAGACAGAAGAATGCCAGATGTCATCTCAAAGTGTCAAAGAAACGAGAGACAGAGAGAAATCAATGTATAGCAGTATTTGAAATATTTAAGAGCCAACTATATTTAGATAAAGTGTTGAAAAATTGTTCTCTCCACTTCCCAAAATCTGACCAAACATCAGAATCTGTGCCAAGAACTTTTCAGCATCTTTTTGTAGTAAATGACTGAAAATTACAAATACATTCACAAGGGAATTTGTTGCTGTAGCATTATTTCAAACTGTATTTACATGCAGAAATACGAGGTTTTCATAAGGCGTATAAAATAAGGATTCCAGAAAAAGGTAGCAAAATAAGAAATTTACCGAAGGCCTTCAGTAAAGTGTTTGACAAAGGAAACTGATGAAGGTATGAAGTACAGTGGCTCTTGGAGAAAACTGCCATAAATCAAGAGACAAATCTTATAATACAGAAGTTTCTAGAATTAATTGGTTTAAGTTGAAAGACGAGTATTGAAGACTTATTTGTAAGGTCACTTTTACAACTGGTGACTGAATGAAACATGTTCAAGATAAGGCACTTTGTCAATATTAATGCAAAATGGCAAATATCAGTAATAACATTTTGACCAATGATTAGCTAAACAACTTAATACAAGGAAAGTAAAAAAAAAGAATTATACATAAAGTTAGCCATAAAGGGAAAGAAAGAAGAAAAAAAAAAAACACCCTTAAGATCTCAAATTTTTTAATTTTACCTCATGAAGGGGACATGTTCAGATTCTTAAGTGTCCTAAACTTCATAACAACCTTGCAGGTAAAAAGTAATCAATTTATTAAAAATGCTTTCAAGCAACAAAGACATTAAAGAGTGAATTTTACCTTTAAAATTAAATATATGGGGGGGAAAAAAAAAAAAAAAAAAACTCATAAGTTGAGCAATGATAATTTGTGTGTGTGTGAGAGTGAGAGAGAGACTAAAATGGCCACAAAGTTGAATAAAAACATTACATATCGAAAACAAGCCATAGCTACAAAATGCTTGATAGTGTTCCAGAGTTATGGCCATCATCTTATTGGTGACCAACACTAAAACCAAATAATCACCAGATTGTTATGTAGTTAAGAGATTAAGGAGGAGGTGTCCCTCCACACTTCATCTTGTTCAATAACAACCAAATACCCTTTTTAAAAACAAGCTCACCTATATGTAAATAATTTAAGTAACTCAAATGTGAAATGCTTTTCAGCCAAAGAGATTGGTATTGCCACAAGTGCATCAGTGCTAACATTAAATTATCAACTACTTGACATGATTAAGCAATTATTTTCAGCCTTAGCCCTTCAGTGATCCAAACCAATAAAAAACTCGGGTTTTCTATTTCTAAAAACATCCTGCAAAATTCCTCTACCATTAACTTTGCCTCATACACTGAAGTTGGTATAGAAAGAACCAAGACAAAGAAAAAAAAAAAAAAAAGAACCTGAGCATTTTTCAGAATTGTTCAGATATACAGCTTTGAAGAAGAAAAAAATTAAAAAGAAAAAGATTAGAAAAATGTATAAAATATTTACAAAATGTGCTGAAACACCAGTTGCTGCTTGATCACTGAAGTAAAGTAATGTTCTGCTTGAATTCCTGGTGCTGTAAAAAAAGGAAGAGAACCAACTTCAAGCCAGGCAAAAGACATTGGCAAATCTCTGTAGAAAAATTGCCATTTAGTCATGGTGAAGCATGGCTTTAGAGAAAAGTCGTAAATGACCACAATAAAAATGCGGACAAATAACCACTTTATTATAGGTGAAAACACAGATGTAACTTATATAAAAGTGACAAATGGTTTTTTTTGGCTTTTTTGGAAGTTGAACATTTAGAATACAGCAAAATTAGCAGACATTAAAATTTCACCTGGAAGTGTATTTCAAAACAGATTTGATATCCAATATGGAAAGAGGAGAAGGAGGAGTGAATACAATCCAGTAAAGAAAATTTGACTGGCTATCATCCTACAGAATCTGTTGTTGGAGTGGATCTAATTGCAGGAAGTGGGGGTAGATAAGGATATACATACTTAGACAACAAGACATAGCTTACAAGCAATGTCTAGCAAGGTTTTTCACAGTAGGTGGCAAAAAAGTTTATTTTACAAGATTTGATTTCTCAGGTTAAAGAAAAAAAAAGAAAATGATCACATTTATATAGAGTTTTTAATCTCAATATAATACAAGATGGCAACAAGAGATCAGTATATATGTGGTTTATAGTAAAATAGTATCAGATTAACAGCTCATAAGCATAAACTTTTAGAATAAATGGAGACCAATAAAAAGTATCCTACAGAAACCTTGTACCAAAAAGAAAAAAAAAAAAGAAAAAGAAAAATGATCAAAGTGCAAAATTCTGATGTACTATTTCATGAAAAAAAAAAAAAAAAAAAAAAAAGAAACAAACAGTCATTGTTAAAAGGAAAAAATCCTTCTTGAGACAACTGATTTGATAAAGGCATGTCCTATAATTAAACAAAGACAGTTGAATAAAATAGAAATTACTTTATGAATACACAAGAATCATTCTTTTTATTGTAACACCTCTACCATGATTTCCAAACTAACTTGAAGCAAACACTTTGCAGAATTTTTTTCCAAAAATGAAATTTTTTTTTACCTAAATATGTAGCAAACTCAAATTGTAGAAAAATTACCTTGCATTATTAAATGACAATGATGCAATTTCCATGCTAAAAGCGATGAACCATTTTAGAACAAGTGTTGCAAATAAAAAAGTCAGCTGAGAGTTTACAACAGTTCCTTGCAAAAGGATGTCACATCTTTTAAATATTAGATGTAAGTACATCAAAATTATAAAAATGCCTATTGTTGATAATCACTAGCCAAAATCCCTACCAAATTAATCACATTTACAAACAAGAGGTTAAAAAAAAGTAATGAAATGATAAAAAATTTCTAAACAATTGTTATAAGATCTTTGAGGAAAAAGGCAAAATAAGTGAAGGGAGAAGAAAATCAATAGATCATAAAAACCTCTAGAAAACAGCTTTTAAAAGAGGAATTTAAGAAAATGATGTTAATATGGATCAAGGAGCAGGGGGAATGGATTTAAAGGGTTGGACAGATTTTAATTTTGCTAACAAAATATTTGAACTTGCTGTATGCGTTATTTAGAAAAGAAATGAAAAAAAAATTGGGATAATAATAATTGTAACACAAAAAAAAAAAAAAAAAAAAAGAGAGGAATTAGTGTTTCTATTCATGTCTGCACTGAAATTTTACTAGAAACTTCACAGCATAGAAGTAAATTCAATTCTTTTCTTTCCAATAACCAATAAACATGACATTTTTACTGTGGCATTGTCATTTGATTATTATTCAAAAACCAGATATTGGAAAAAGAAAGATAAGGGAAGGGGTGAACTGAAAGCAGGTTTGGTGAATGGATTCATTCTGGATATTTATTTCCCTTTCTAAAATGTTCTGTCCTTTACAGATTTTGACAGAATTGTAATTTCAAAAAGAAAAAATTTTTTATTTTGTTTTCTGGTCATTATTTGAATAGACTATAAGTGAGAAGAAATTCTTTTTAGGCCTTAGAAGAAAATGCAAAAACTATAGCAGGAGTCATTTTTGATTACACACAAAAAAGTGGGGTAACTATTTTATAAAATTAATCAGTTTCATTTGTAATAATGATTAAGATCCAATATTTAATTATTACTAAATTTCCTATATAGGTACCTTCATGAGATCGCTAAAAACAGAGCATAGCAGGCTGAAGAAAAAAAAAAAAAAAAAAAAAAATTGATGAAAAAATTTTATCATCTAAATGATTATGTTATTATTAAGAGAAAAGATCAAAGTATTTTGGGGGTATTTTTTTTACATTTTTTTTTAATCATTCCTAGCACGTCCGAAATTTTTTATGAAATTTTATCAGAGGTGTACATAAAACGCTATAATTTTATGTACATTTATTACATTTGACTGTGTTATTTGTATTTCCATTCATTTTATTATTAATTTTGATATTTCGTTTATGGAAAAATGTCATAACTGAGATTAATATAAAAATAAGATCATATAAATTTCATATGATGATACTGATACTTGTAGGTACTCTTCTCAAGTGAGCTGCTGCTGGATTTTCATACGTCAAAAGATGACAGGAGTCTCCCTCTCATATACACACACACATACAATACTTTTTGTCTTGATGCATCAGGCTTTAATTAACTTACATGCAAATACCCACATTGTAAGACTTATCAGTAAACCATTATTATCTAAATTTAATTCATTTTTATGGAACAATTCTGCTAATTATATTCTAACTTGGGTAATTATATTTACTTAGGAAAAAAAAAAAAAAAAAAAAAAACCTTAGTTTAACTTACATTGTTTACATTATTCAAACTTATCTCCATTGATATATTCACATTTTGGCCATTGTATGCTCCGACCTTCTTCAGGTGATTGGAATTTCAAACCATTGTGAATATGGCAATGAAGATGAGGATAAGTCCGAATAATGTAAATAATGTAAGTAATCATAATACCTCATCTCAGAGATATAGACAGATGACCTAGTCTCATTTGAACAATAGCTCTAAAATGCCAAATATCAAATTCAACTGCCAATATGTTATTTTGATGCCACTATATAGCTTGCAATATGTCTCTTGATACAGAATGACTGTCCCCTCCACCCAAAAAATAAAAATGGATCACGATATAACTTTATAAAATTTTCATATGGCATTGAGCATTTTTTTCTGTGTCTTGTGGCATACTCTTATGAGTTTATTATTTTATTTAAAGTGTGTGTTCACATTTAAATATCAAGTATTTTTCCATTTTATGTCCTTATGAAAACTTAAGTTTTTATCTGAGTTTTTATTATTGTAAATCAAATTAAATTTTTAATTCTCTCAATTGGAACATATCTACAAAAAGATTTGAATTTTTGGTATAGCATTCCTAACTCACTAAAAAGAAAAAAAAACATTTTTAATGCAAATGTCCTATTTGATAAATCCATTTAAAAGATTTTGAAGGTTTGGAGGGGGGGGTAGATTTACAGCAGATATCTATTTGAAAGTTCACTAAGAAAATTAAGTGTTGCAACAAGATATGCTCATTTATTCCTTAGCCAAGGGCAAAAAAAAAAAAAAAAAAAAAAAAAAAAAAGATTTTAACCCATCTTTCACCTCATCAAAAAGAAATGTCATGCTCAAATATCAATAAGATGTTTTAATGATGAAAAATATTGATCAACTCTGGTGAAGTAGCTACACTTAGCTGGCAACCAACATCACAACCAATAAAATAGGACCACAAAGATTATCTTCAGGCAATTTAACCCTGTTAGAAAAAAATGTGCATGCTAAAAATTTAAAAAAAGAAAAAGAAAAAAAAATGCATTTACAGGACCCCTCTCTCCCAATTTCAGTACAAATTATACCTTGTGTTGCAGAGAGCTGGTTTCAAAGAAACCATTTTTCTCATTGCCTTAACAAACATCTCTAGAAAATAAAATAACCTATTTAAAAAAAAAAAAAAAAAAAAAAAAAAAATATATATATATATATATATATATATATATATATATATATACACACACACAACTCTTATCTGAAAGTATTTAGGACACCCCACCAATTGTCATGGACTTGAGCCATAAACCAATTTCTGCCTTCAAATCTTAACTTTCTATGATCAGATTTAAATAAGACTTTAAAAATGTATGCTTCAGATTCATTTTCTCAACTTGATATTAGAAGAGAAAAGCGAATTCAAAATCTCTTTATAACAAAATCTTGTATTGTGAAAAATTAGTCCTAATATTCAGTCTCCAATTATACAACAGAGATTGACAAATGTCTAGTATTTTTCTTTCAAAATTCTTTTCTGGTTGTCAAATCCATGTGTATACTTTCCCCTGTAAAAATTTCTGATTTTATGAAATAAAGAAATGTACTGAATCAACAAAAACTACAAGTTCAATATTTTTAATTCTTAAAAGCAAAATCTTAATTTTTTTAAAATTATTTCATCTCAGCAAGGCAATAAAATCACTAAGACAAGAAATTAATGAGCAAGAGACATTGAGAAAAAGAAACATTGTTAAAGAGAACAATAAAGAAACATGAATTAAGTCAGAAGACAATAGACGATCTTCAAAAATCAAAATGCAAAGTTGAGTGAAAAGCAATAAGCTAGGAGAGCAAGAGAAGAAACTGTTGGTATAGGACTTACATCTAGCCATTTCAATTGTAAGATGAGACCTAGCTGCCAATCTAGTACCATGGTTAAATTCATAAAGTCTAGGTACCAAAAAGGAAAGCTCATTAGATCAATGACCATGAAAATATTTATAGAATAGACATGGAAGCTATGTTATGGCAGTGGGAAAGTGAAGCAGAGAGGCTAGGTCTGTACCGATAACATTGCAGATTCTTTGGATTTTATCAAGTATCTCTAAATACATAGAAGCACCAGACGAGATGTGAGAGTAATATTCAACACATGGATGTATAGTAGACTTATAAATGTGCAGGATAAATTCTGACAAAAAAAATTCTGTAGTATGAATCAACTTTACTAGAAGCTGAGCTAGCAATTTATTCAATATAATCTTTCCACTTCAGGCCAGCAGAAAACAGACTGAGGAATCACTCTCCAGGAGGTTAGCATCAGCCATAATGACTGAAGGCAAAAAAAAGATTCATTAAGACAATTAAAAGTGAGCATTTTGGAGGTATTAAATTTAACAGACCATTTCTTGCTTCAGTTAACAGATTGTAGGTCATGTTTGAGATCAACTACCAAACAGATCAAACTTACCATTAGGTTTGTCATCAAAAATACTGAGTTGAGAACTGATCACATCAGGAACATAGGTCCAAGGATAAATCCCTGGAGGGACACATGGACCCACACCTCTGCATTAATGCAAAAAAAAAAAAAAAAAAAAAAAAAAAAAAAAAAATCAAGAACAGTCATTGCTCAAGACGACTTTAATTTTGTCATTTGTTAAGATTGAATCAGATCAAAAATCTGTCCAGAAATACCACAACGTTTCAACTTGTGAAGAATACCAATATGCCTAAACTTGAGATATCCAAAGCAACAGCCCAAGCTTCAGCATTCTTATCTAAAGCTTGATAAATTATTTTAGAAATAACTTAATATATCAGCAGTTGACAGAAGTGAAAACCATATTGCCCATTTGAAAGAAGGCCCTGAGAGAAGAGATAATCAATTCTGCTGCACAGGATACAAGTGAACAGCCTTCTGTGACAACAGATTCATCTATACTTTCAATTTGAAGATGAGCAACAAGATTGAATCAGATACTATTTAAGATTTTCACTGCTAAAAGAGCCAAATCCAAAGATGAAGATTTGTCCATACAAGAATCATCAATAATATCGGCAGTCTGTAGCAGTAGCTGTGGAAAAAAGCCAAATACTCCAAACTAATGCACGACCTGAAGGAATACTAGCAAAGCCAACTTATTTAAAGTGAGACAAATGTCAATTCAAATTGAATGCAATTTTCCAAGTTTTGTCTCCAACTCTGGATTACTAAGAGGTAATTTAAAAAGCTTAAGTTCATTATTCTGATAACTGCAGCTTACTAACAAAAGTTGAAAGACAACGTCCTTTAGATGAAACAAGATGTCAAAGATTCATTTGAGCCTCAACCAGAAAGACATCAGTAGTCTTTCAAAACTGAATCTTGGTAAATAAAATAACTTTAAATTCATCTTTTACAAGATTTGTCCCTTATGAAAAGAAAAACCTTATGCAAAGAACGCCAATATTTTATGACTCAAAGTGACTCGGTTTCAAAATTGCAATTTCCAACAGGGTACAAAAAAAAAAAAAAAAAAAAAATTTTTCAATGACATCGATTAAAAAAAAAAAAAAAGACAGCTCTTAAAATCAGATTGAACAGATTATCTATTTGGTAGTATATAAACAAATTTCTGTTCAAAAGGATTTTGATACAGAGTAGGCCTTAAAATTTGAGCAAATCCTGCCGACCACACTTGTGAGTGAGGGTAAAAAAAAAAAAAAAAATACTTATCCAGTGCGACCATCACCAGCCATTAGATTTTTTTTGTAACCAATTCGTTAGTCATCCTATGTTGGCAAAGAAGGGACTGAAATGTTGCAATTAGGAACAAAAAAAAAAACCAAAAAAAAAACTGTGTTTCAATTTAATCGCCATACTTACTGGCAATAATAAAATAGAGGAAAGTGTTGAACTTTTCTGTAATTTAAATTTCGAAGACACGAATAAGCGAATACTTACAGACGAAAACGACTTATTCTGACCGAAGAGTTTAAAAAAAATCCATTGGAGCAATAATTTTTAGATTAAAAACAAATTAGTTGAGTAAAATTTACACTTGTGAGTTGCTATGATCACCTCATGGCACGCAATAGAGATCAATACTGCGGACAATTTACAAGTCAGTCAGTCATTAATTAAGCGTAAAAATAAAAAGGGCTAAATTCATTTGTCAAAATAACACGATTTAAAAAGATCTGTAAATAAAATAGAAGTGAAAACTAAAACATGATTCCGTTATTACCACGAGAGAAACGCAATGCTTCCTCATCAGTCAAGAGACTGGCACTTTTCCAAAGACAATATTTAGTTCCTGGTTTATGAAACAAAACAAGAACAAAGAAATAGTGATATTTGAAACACAACTCATTTCAACACTAAAGTTGAAATTTATATCAATTAAGTGTTAAAAAAAAAAAAAAAAAAGTATCAACAACATACGTTAAGTGTTAAAAAAAAAAAAAAAAAAAAAAAGGAACGTAGGATTGTTTTAAATTTTAATAGCTTTTTTTTTTAAAAAAAAAATAAAAATAAAAAAAAAAACTAGTTTTATTTTTTAGCATTTTATCAATAGTATTGCTTTATTAGCACTAGTTAGTAAATACTAGTTTTTTTTATTTTTTCAATTGACAGTTGGTTAATGTTGCCACTAGAAATTAAAAAGATAAAAGAACCCGAGTTTTAGAGATACAGGGAAAAAAAAAAAAAAAAAAAAAACATTTGGGAAATTAAAAAACTTTTTGTAGAGATTGAACAAAACATTATGGGAAGAAAAAAGGTTACGATTGAAGGTGTAAATCAGGTATAATATGTAAAAATATACATCAAAATAAAATAGGGAAATTCACATTGCGAAGGTTTGCTATTACTTTATAAAAAAAAAAAAAAAAAAAAACTAAGCGAAAGTAGATTTGATCATTGTAGCACATTGTTTAAGATGTTTATTTTAGCGGGTCTACCTCATGTTTTTTCTTTTAATAAGAAAAGATGTTTAAGAAAAAAAAAAGTCGCTTGTTTGACGATAAGAGACGGTGGCGGGGAGAGAGAAGTAACGTCAGGAAAAATAAAGAATAAATAAATGAAAAGGGGGGGAAAAAAAAGAAGGCTCCCGTCGTTTAAGAGTGAGGAGAGACGAATAAAGGGAAGAATAACAAGATGGAGCGGGCAGGGAAGACCACCACCACTGTTAATACTACTACTACTACCACCATCATTAGTTAAAGCACAACGAACGACTTGTTTTAAAAGAAACTTTCTTAAGCAATCTTTGGAGTTAAAGATTTTAATACAATAAAAACAAAGAGAATGAAAATATTACGAAGGCGAAAATAAACGCCCTTTTGAAAGTTAACGGCCAACGAATTAACTCGTGTTTGTACATAAGAGAGAAACACAACGTCGCTTTTAAAAAGGCGGATATGGTTTATAAAAAAATATTTTTCTCCATTTCAGATTCTTGAACAAGGCAAGAAAGATCCTTCAGATGTGCATCGAGACTCACCATTGAGCTGCTTTTTCAGCAAAAGCGAAGATTGGTCTTGGGCCATTGAACAAAAGACCAGAAGGGGAAAGGTTCTTGTGTTACACACTCCCGTTAATAATGGCTGGTGCTTCTCTCTCGGCAGCGCAGGCGCACTGGGCACACGTCAATAAAGAGCGGCACTAATCAAGAGCAGGTAACTCCGTACCACTCCCCTCACTCGCTCACTCTTTTATAAAGAGAGAACAAGAACTAATATCCAAGGGCAGATAACTACGCATAAGTTTCTTCCGTTTATAAAATCGAGGACACGTCTTTTCTTTATATTTTTGCAGAGTGGCAAATCGTAGGATCGGCTACGGGTTAACTTTTGTGATAGGGTCGATAACGCTCGTTACTACAGATGCTTTAGTCAAGAAAGAACTGCTATTTCTAAGTAGGGCACTAGGTTATGTAGCTTGTCTGAAAAAAAAAAACGGTTCTTTCTTTCATGGCACAGATCCTTTCATTAAAACAACGTTGTTAAACGACTTAGGAGTGGGTATCTAGGCTATGGAAAGGGAATAGGTCTTTGTTCTTGTATCCATACCTGTTCTATAAATTTCTTAATCTTCTCTAACGAAATTACAAAAAATCTATTGACTGATTTTTTTTTTCTTATACCTGGGACAAACAAGCCCTTCGTTTTCTGTGTGTTCGATTCGCGATTACTTACTGGTAAAGAAAAAATCTGTTCAAAATGTATTTGTTGTAATTAGGGAAAATTTGAGATATGTTCAGGTGTACTGAACAAAGGTGCTGGGGTAGATTTTATTTTATTATGAGGTATGGTGAGAAGTCCTCAACTCTACATAGTTCCTATAATCTGAACGAAAAAAGACCAAACGCTTTTCTTCGCTCGAGCCGAGAACTTTTCAGCATCTAATCGTACTGTTTTTAAGAAAAAAATAAACTAAACACTTCCGACTTTGATTAATTATTCGATTCAATTAATGTCAATTTCTTAAAGTCTCTACACCAAATAGACTCAATGTTCGTTACCATACACCTCGGAAACTAAAGTTTTTCGTTAACGTTCTCAAAAATAAACAGTCAATTTGTAGTCGGAATGAGTGTTTTCTCAATTTAATTCATCGACACATGGAGAAGAAAAAAAAAATTAAACTTGTTTTCTGTGTTTATAAAATCTCCCAAAATCAAAATGTAGTACACATACCACTACCGGGCTTGATGTTCAATCAAGACTCGATTTTATATGAAATTTAATAAATAAATTTGCTTAACCAATTTTCGCGTAAAGGATAAAAATATTGATAAAAAATTATTCACGAAAAAATTTTCTGTGTGGAGGGAAAAACTCTGAAACTTAACCAAACTTTTCCCCATGTGCAATTAAAAAACAGTAAGAAGCAATTATTTGAAAATAGATATTATTTGACTTTTTTCCCACTTCTTAACCAGTATTTTAATTCGTATTTTCTTATTTTTAAAAACTATATTCTTCAATTCAGCATGTGAATTTTTAGTTCTTTTGATTTTATTTTACTTATTTTTTTTTTAATGAGAAAACCTAACTAAAACGTGATTATTTATTAGACAAAAAGCATTTAAAATAGTTTTTTATTGACTCAAGTCAAATGTTAGTGTAGAGTATTAATTATTATAACTTTTCACCACCCATTTTATAAAGAAAATGATTTCAATAAATTTGCAGCTAGGTTTTTACCTTTTTTGAATGGAAGGAAACCAATGTTTGGTTGATGATATCGAAGAAGGTTAAGTAACTGAAAAACATTATTTTTATTGATTTATTTTTATTTTAAGTAGATTAGAGAAAAAGAATAATGCATTTTTTATTTTTAATACAATATATATGATCTGATAATTGGTTAAATTATGAATAAAATTAAATAGCATCTGAAATGGCAGAAAATGTTGTAAAGATGAATTTTAAAACAAGAATTTTCTGGAATAAAAAAAACAATTTATAATTTTCCTCGGAATAAAAAAAGGAACCTATTCATTTTTTTATTTTATTTAACTTTTTTTCTTTTTTTTTTTTTGTTAATCCAAAAATAAAATGAACATTTTTTTTAAACTAAAACACTTTTTAATTAAAAAAAATAATTATTAAAATTTTAAAAAAATGATTTTATCGCATTCTTTAAATTAAAAATAAAATTATTATTTATTTACCTTGTATTTATAACTTTCAAATTCATTGTTAGAAAACTAAATTTCGAAACTTAAAAAAGTACCATTAAATTGAACGTAATCTTGTCGAACTCAAAATTAAAAACATTTCCACGATGTTACCACGCTCGGCTCACATCAGCATCTGCTTCCTTACAGACGTATTGAATATTTGTGGGTACATGTGTACCGAGGCCGTGGAGTATTTTTTAATTTTACAAACAAAAATATTTACGAATATTTATGTTCAAATTCCTATAGTCGACATACACGTGAATAGAAGAGTAGGCACAAATCTGGTCCTTTAAATTCAGAAGTGGGATTTATTTAGAATATTGATGCCCCCTCTACTTGTGACCTTGCACTAAAATTAAGCATTATTAAAATAAATAAATAAACAAGTTGAAAGGTTATGCTATTAAATTTTTGAATGGATTCAGTCTTTCTTATCAAATCATCAAATGAAAATTATCTAGAATGGCCACTTTTCTAGATCTTTTTGCACTAATGCAAGTGTTCCCCAGGGCTCTATTCTTGGGCCTACTTTGTTCTTACTTTTCATCAGTGACCTTTGGATGGCATCACTTCTCAACTCTGTATCTATGCTAATGACACAACTATTTACTCCTGTCTTAATAGTCTGATTGGTTTGATACAGTCAAATTGGAATCTGATCTAAAAAAAATTGATCCACAATTTGTTAACTGGGGCAGAGAATTGCTCGTGAAATTTTAACATCTCCAAAACAAAACTGCTCTCTTTTTATCATCTGAGAGATCCCATTTTCCCTTCCATCAACATGGCTGATGCTAACCTCCAGGTGAGTGACTTATTGTGCCTTCTCAGATAACATTTTTCACTGACATGAAATGGAATGATTATCTTGAAGGTCTGTAGCTAGAGAAGTTAGTTCACTGTGTCGAGGTTGACAATTTTTCTTGCCAGAATTTATCTTACATATTTATAAGCCTACCATTTACCCTTGCTTTGAATATTGCTGCCACATCTGGTTTGGAGCTTTTGCTATATATTTAGATATTCTTGATAAAATCTAAAGAAGAATCTGCAATGTTATTGGTCCTGACCTAGCATCTCGACTTCAGTCACTTTCCCACCACTATAACATAGTTACTCTGTGCCTTTTCTATAAATACTTTCATGGTAATTGTCCTCATGAACTTTCCTCTAGTAACTAGAATTTATGAATTTAAGCTCTGTACTAGATTGGCAGCAAGGTCTCATCATTTTACAGTCAAAATTGATAGATATAATCATAAGTTCTATGCTAACAGTTTATTCTATTGCATTTCTCACTTCTGGAATTGTCCTCCGTCTTGCTTCCTAGTGAAGTTTGATCTCCATAAATTTAAATTCAATGTCAATCATTATCTTCTGCATTCTTAATTCTTGTTCTTTTATTGTTCTCCATACTTAATAGTGTTTTTTTTTTTTTTTTCATATTCTCTAACACTTAGTAACCCCCTTGCATTTTAGTGGCTTTATTGTCTTGCTTGGGGGGGAAATGAAAGTATCAAATGTTTTATGTCATACATGATCTGTAGTTAGTCTGGTACTTAATTTTGTTCAACCAAACCAGCATAGGTGTCTTGGTGCATCTGACTCATCGATTTTGTTTAAATTTGAGCTTTTTTTTTTTTATCTGATTTAGGAGGAGATCAGAATTTTGCATTGTAAATGAACAATGACATTGACATATCTTAGGTTTGAACTGATGAATGAATATCTAAATTTCAAGTGAGTTTTACATATAGTGCAATAAAGAACAAGAAAATACAATGGCTCTGTTGAAATAATTATTTGAAATTCTGAAGAGAAAACAATAATTTGTTTGTGGGATCTTGTTTGTTTTAAGATATCTGTTCCAATTTTTGAAAGGTTAAAAATCATTGAAAAAATGTTTAAGGATTACTAGATG
This sequence comes from Acanthosepion pharaonis, assembly GCA_903632075.3. NCBI lineage: Eukaryota > Metazoa > Mollusca > Cephalopoda > Sepiida > Sepiidae > Acanthosepion > Acanthosepion pharaonis. The sequence continues at coordinate 562,037 of CAHIKZ030001872.1, forward strand.
CTGAGACATTAGGATAGACACAACAAAAATGAAGATACTTGTCAAAATAAGTCAAGCATCCCTGTCACATACTTAGATATACAGTTAAATCTGAAATTAATAAGACCCTCGCAAAATTTGTGAATTTTAGAAATATTTTCATTAAAGGAATTTTTCTTTCTGACTCAAATTTATATAAAGTAAAAAGCAAAACATTGCATGAAGAATATGGAGAAAAGCCATATTAATTGCAATTTAATTACAAAAGACATTTTTGGAATTACTTATATGCATATACATATATAAATTGTCATCTAAATTATGCAAAAATGAAAATAACACTGACATCTCATTTTAACAGATATATTGACCAAAATCAAACAAAAATGTCTTGAAATACTAAAGTAAATTTATTTGATAAAATTGCCATTGGCTTCAGCCACAGCCTCTAGATGACTTCAGAATATCCTGCAACTCTTCTGGATGGTCTCCTTGGTTAACCTGGTGAATGCTTCCATAATCCTTGCCTTCAGTTCATCTTTGGTGTTACAAGGCATTTTGTTGGCCTCTCTATCAACTGCACCCCACACATACTAATCAAGCAAGTTGCAGTCTGGGGAGTTAGATGGCCAGATGTAAGTGGGTGATGTCGTTGCAGGAATTATCTGATAACCATGACTGGGGTCTCCTGCTTGTGTAGGTCTTCCAGCAACCACCCTCTTAACCCAGGGCAGCACTACCTCTTCAAGGCATTTGATGTAGACCTCCATGTTGAATCTGAGGCCTTCACCAACAAATTTGGGAGTTTTCCGAGCTACTGTACCTTAGTAATCACCATTAGTCTCATTTAACTCTTTCTGAATCCTCTGCACTCTTCTTAGATGGACACCCAAACACTCTAAAATGTTCATATTTGATGCTTCTGGTGAAATGCCAAGCAGTACAGCATGCCGTTTCCAAATATCTGGTGGAGTGAATTGCGTCATAGTGCTCTTTTTCTCACAGATGGTCCCCAACAGACTCTACTATACTGTGCAGTCGACAAAATCAAAAATAACAATACATGCATGAAATTAAAAATATAAAATGGCGACAATTTACCCATTGCAGCCTGTATTAATAATCAATGGCAAAGACTTTCTTAGAATTTACATTTCCTCTGCATTCCTTATTTCATCTGTATTTTACCATTTCTTTCATATTCAAGAGGAAAATTCTACACACAGGCAACCTTTTTCCCAAGAAAGGTGATTTTGTGAAACTGGCTCCCATGTGAATGCTTCCCTGAGCACTACAATGTTAACCTTTTAAAGTCAAGGGTCAAATGTTATCTATCTTCTTAAACATCTTCAGAATATTCCTTTCCAACCACTGCCTTTTTCATTCATATCACATTCATTTGTCATAACCATTTTTAACCATCTATCTTGAATACCTCTCAAGCCTTAATATAAAAAAAAGAAAACACTATCACAGCCTGTAGCAGATCACATTCTTTATCACTAGATTCTAACAAGTCTTAACAGGTATTTTGGACCACTCTTTTGCTGTGACATTCAGGTGCTGGAATAAAAGATTTTTTTTTTTTTCTCTGGAGAGAATAAGAGAAGAGAGAACAACATCATCATTCCATCTTGAATGCTGAATAAGGCAAGATAATCAGTTCAAAATGTAGAATTATAGGCTCATAAAAAAAACATGTATGGTTCAAATTTTCAGCAATTGAAAAAACCTTACGTTACAATTCCTTCCTAAAAAATGTTAAAAATACATGCCTATATTTCTGAGATGAGATATTGTAACTATTTACACTATTTACATTGTTCAGAATGTTGTCCTCATCTTTATTGTCATATTCATGGCATTTCGGATGGCCTTCTTCAGGGGATATATGTTGGCATTTCGGACTGAACCCTTTATTTCATCCCTTGAGGTAGATTGTTCTAGTTCCACATGCCATGCCTCTTCTGGATATCTCAGTTTCAGTTATTTCCCTTTAGTAACTCAACTTCCCAAGGACACATGGCCCAATGGATAAAAGCATTGGTTGAAGTAATCCAGTGACTAGATCCAAAGGGTTGTGAGTTCAATATCCAGCCACAACAGAGGTGAACAAAAACTTCACCTTTCTTATAAAAACTTATAAAAAAAGTCAAGCTATCAGCCCCACTGACTGAAAATACCCCATATAGCATAATACTGCCACCATCATGCTTTTTGTTTCAGCTACCCAACCAAAGAATTGATGACCAAAAGCTTGAATCCTTATAAATTTGATGCTTAACTTGACATCCTTTTACACATATGTCTTAGAACATTAGAATCTTCTTTGGTCATCTTCCATGGAAGTAAGCCTTATTTCACTGAAGTGCTTGGCAAGATAATTTAATACAAGAGTCATTCAAACCAGCCAAATATACTTGGTAGTTATCCTTGGATTGTTTTTGACATCTCTGAGAACATAATAATGTTTCACTTTCCTTTGTAATCCTTTGAGTTTTTTTTATAATACTTTCAACTGTAGGAATTGACTGAATATGGCTTTGTAGCCTTTCTCTTCATTGGGGCTAATAATCACAATCTTTAACTTGAGCTCCTTCCTGGATCCTTTTATCTTGACCATGGTGAGTGATTTCCTTCCGTCAGAAATGAAAAAGATTGCAAATTCTTACCTTATATTTATCTCAAATGCTGTAGTATACAATACCACATTATTGTACTAACTTTGTTTACTTTCATTTTAAAGGAAATAAGAACTCTCTAATGTAAGGAAGAAAAAATAAATCACTTCCCATATCATTAATTTCCATTCTGTAAGATATGTGCATAGATAATTTTGAATATGCATTTTGTGATCAAATCCTAAATAATAATGGAATAAAATTCAATTTTTTAAAATACCACCTTCATATTATTGTTTCTAAAACTTTTTTCTTTTTCTTGAAATGTAAATTTTATCAATTTCTAACCTTTAAAAAAATAAAAAATAAAAAACATTTTGTAATGTTAAGAATAATTTAGGACTTAATTGAACACACACACACACACACACACACACACACACACACACACACACAGTGATTGCTATATCAAATTTTTGTAATATCTACTAATGTTGATAGCTGTACTTTAGTTACTTGTGATGTGATGATTGATATATGCATAAATTACAATAATTGTCAATAACCCTAACCCTATGGCCAATGTAAGAATTTAGTGTTTTTTGATTTCTGGTATTGGAGAAGCATTCTTCCAAAGGACATGAAAAATTCATAAACATTGTTTTTACATAGGTGAGAATGGAGGGCTTGGAAAGAAATGTTCACAAAGGTTTTATTTCTGCTGTCAGTTTATTAAATGATTTGATGAAAATACTCGTTGATTTTTGCATATTCATTTGTGTTATTTTTAAAGACTTAAGTTCTGATTGTTATTGCAAAAATAGTATTTCTCAATAAGCAGACAATATTTGTTGGTTTAAATGTAAATTGATTTTTTTTCTACAATTTTATTTTGAAAAATATTGCCATCGGTCAATATCATATATACAGAAAAACAAAATGAAAAAGATTTTTTTTTACAAAAATGAGGCATTTTGTACAGAAAAAAACAAAATCAAACCAAGAAAAATTAGGGTCATTTTCAGATTCAGCACCCTCAAATTTTCTAAAAAAAGATGTTTGGTGTCTCGACACCATTTCTTTTTAAAAATTTTTTTTTTTTGATTAGTTGTAGTTATTTGTTTAATTTTTTTTAAGTTGGTGTACTGAGATTTTTTCAACTTTATTTTTTCTGTCTGTCAACTTAAAATTTAAAGGTGTCCTTCAATGGTGACATTTTAACCTCAAACTTCCTGTGTAGATCACAGGGGATTTTCCTTTTAGAATTTCCTTGATCAGTTGGAGGAAAAAGTGACCAATGTTTAATTTTCTGTATCAGTGTAAATCTGTCCATTCTTCCGGTTAATTCCTCCAGTCTTGCTTCTAACCTCTGTTATTCTTCTAAAATCTTAACCAGAGGATCTAAATTGAAATTCCAGATGCCAGAAATTGAAATCGAAGCCATGCAGATGGAAGTTAAATCCACTATTATCAGTAACCTCTGCCAACTTCTTGACAAGTAAGTCCTCTTCCACTGAAGTTAAAACCCATATGAAAATCAGGAGTCAGGCACTGGAGGAAAATATGTCAAGCTGTGTCACCATCTGTCATCTCACTAGCTAAGTTTTTAGGTGACTTAAAAATTGCCATGGTTTGCTGTCATCTACATTTTTTTTTTCTGTGGAGGTGTAACAGCTTCTTCCATTGAGAGATAGACAAAATAAGTTTTGTCTCTTAACCTGTTATAAGCTTTCATCAAGGGTGAGGGAAATAATTCCATTACTGACTTCCTTGTTTTGTGACTGACAAGTGAAATTTTCTTCTTTTTTTTTGGTGATGTAATTCCTCTCAGTTTACAGCCTGATTCAATTTGTGAAAAGTATAAGGCAGGGTTCACTCTATATACAATGGCTGAATTTCACTCACTGACATAATAGCAACTGGATCTGCCTTGCATATGCGGTTTTATTAAATATAACAAGGAAGACTTAGATGTGTTTAGTACAAATTTTGTGAAGTTAATTAGCAAGACCCTTGTCATTTAACATAGAGTTAGAGATAAAGTTTATTGTAAAGAATTTCACCTTGATGAAGATAACTTCAAGGTCATTTATAATAGAAGATACTAATAGTTTGCCTCTGTTGAGATCCAAGTTTATTATTTTCTACTTTGGCTTGGACTGATTGCACATAGCTGCTCTTTGCATTTTTGAAGACTCTCTTCCACTGGTTGTAGACAATTCTGAATGAGGCAAGGGTTCTGCTACACCACTTCTTCAAATGGTAGTAGCAGTTACAGTAAAGCTATGACCACAATATATTCAAGTTTAAACCAAGGATGGCTATTTGTTTTTTATTGGTATTTTTTGTTTTGTTTTTATTGTTTTTTGTTATAGGGGATAAAACATTTCATACCTTAGAGTTCCATTTTTGAAGAAAGCTGAGATATGTGCTTCTGTAATGTAGGATCTCTTTTATTCAAAACATATAACTCATAAATCAATCCCAATCCCAAATAATTTAAATACTAATTTGCATATATATATATATATATATATATATATATATAGATAGATAGATAGATGTTAAATAATAATTTCAGACATTTTTTAGTGGTAGTGTATTTTGGCTCAGACCTTCTGAGGCTGACCTTTAAGGTCAGATGGTAGACAAAACAGGCAAGATCATTTTGGATTGGTTAAAAGTAGCATGGCAGTGTTAGAGAGATAGAAAGTGATTTCAGGGAGTTAAGTTTTTACATGTCATACACAGTGGTTATTTTGTATCTTGGGAAACTTGCTCCCCAGTGGGCGTGACAGAGCAACTCTACTGGCTAGTTAAAAATGTATACATTGACGTGTTTAATAAAATAGATAAGTTTAAAATCCCTTTTGTTGAAGTTCTCATTTATTGCTGAATTAAAAAAAACAACCTGCAATCAGTGGCTGGGAGAAGACGAGTGAGAGAAGATACAACATTATGAAATCAAACCTGTAAACCAAAAGACCTCTCCAGAATGAGGCAGCTATATAACATTTTGCTTATTTGGTGACTTGAGCAGGTTCTCCCAGCAATGGTGAGGATGGAGAATGAGGGTTGCAACACAACATGGAAAAGTTCGGAGAAGATTTTTGACTGACGATGCAAAAAAAAAAAAGAAGGGATATGACCCCCCCCCCAAAAAAAAGCAGTAGTCTAGATATACTGGACCATCTCTAAGTATGATGATATTATTTTGTTCTGCTGTCACACATGCGCACATCTTCAACAAAGCAAAATAGGAAGTAATGATGAAAAAAAACGAGAAAAAAAGGAAAAAAACAGTAAGCAAGCAGGGTTTGATGGACAGGAAAAAGTGAGGATGAATAGAATAGCTAAAAAAAAAGAAAGGACAGAGATTGAACAATAGACTGATTTTTGATGTTTTGTTTGGTTTTGGCTAAACTTTGAAGCCATGTACAAAAAAAGTTATTGTTGATTTTTTTGATTGGCACACTTTAAATGTCTTGTCTAATGTCATATTTGGCATGATTTCATGTTATATATGTTGCAGTTGTAATTTTTATTTTGTTGTGGAAAATATCTGGCCGTGAAAGTTTCACTGTTAATAAAAAATTTTTTTTCTTGAAGAAGTAAATTTGACCAGTTTTGAGATTTGCATACATGAATGCAATGGAAATATTTTTGGAAAAGAAAGACTGATGGCATTTTGTTATGGGGCATTCCCACTGTGATTTCTGTGTACACTAATTAGCTGAAGTTTTTTTTTTGTGTCTATCAAGTTTAGAATTACATTGTTAATTGTAATTAACTGACAAATAATTGTTTTTTCGTTTTTGTAACAGTGGGTGGAATTTTTTTATTTTAAGAGCTATGTGTGTCCTTTTGCTTTCATTGTTTGGTTAATTAAGTTATTAATTGGTGAATTTTGAGAATTAATTTTTTTGTGGAAAAAGTAATTTAGCTAATTGTTATGGGAATAAGCAGATTCGGTTTGCATGGATTCAGATTTCTGAATATGCTTGGTTCTGTGTCCTGGGATAGAAATGGTCACACCTAGCTATGTAGTTAGGGACCAATGATTTATGGAGAGTAGAATGTGAGCCTGTGCACCATGAAGTATTTATATTGAATAAATATACTGTAAGATACCCCCAGGGCCAAGTTTTGGAGCCTCTGATGACCTAGTGGAATTAGTCAAGTGGCTTGTAGGAGACCAAGTTGTGATAGCAACTAAGGGATGAAGGTGTCGAATTGTGAATTCCACCCTTTTGCATGTGTGCATGCGCGCGCGGACTACACCCCTTCCTGTCACGTTCAGCTAGATATAGCAGTAAACGCTGACGTGAGGAAGGTTACTGGCTACTCTTGATACCATCTGGGACGGATTTTGAATTTTTCCCACGCGTTTCCTGATGTCACTGACGATCAGCGTTTTCAAGTTAGTTGCGTCCTGATTTTCAAGCTAGAAGGACAACTCATTTATTCCGTGCCCCTAACCCATACGCGGGCTGGAATATCTTATTCTTAACTAACCAAAACTTCAACATGTCGACCTCACACTTTTCCAAAACTCATCCTCGTCTTGATGCAAACAGCATGTTGATCTTTCCTCCGTTTTCAGCTAGAAAATGTACAGTTCTACGACACCATCGTCAATATATTTTTCCAAGACAAAATTCCCCATCTTGATGCAAACAGCTTGTTAAACTTTCTTCCGTTTTCAGCTAGAAAATGTAGAGTCCTATGACACTGTCATCAATATATTTTCCAAGACCAATTCCTCATCTTGATGCGAACGCATGTTAAACTTTCCTCTGTTTTTGATGCGAACACCTGTCGTCAATAATTTTTTTCGTCTTATGAACACTACCAGATTTTCTACAACACGGTCACCTCACATTTTTCCAAGACTAAATTCCTTGTCTTGATGCAAACAACTTTGAATTCTCCTCAATGAAAGTTGATAATCTGTTCATGTGAACAACACCTTTGAACCTTCTAAACATTATGAACCAGTAACCAGTTCCAAAAATAAAACATTACACACACATTATCAAACCTCACAGTGAGTATTTTTTTCCTTTTGTGTATGCATACACCTTTCGTTCAACAAGACATTTTTCCAGAACTTTCATTCTGATGAAACTTTTCCCGCCTTAGCCATCTTGGTTTTCTGTTTTGGCGCGGAACACTGACATTCATTCAGTGACCTATTTGTCACGACCTTTTCATTAAAAAAGATCCAGTAACTTTACTGATGGTCTCTACTGTTGAGACAAGATTATTTGTTCACCATAATAAAATTTCTTATTTGTTTTCCACCAGACTCATTTTGTCGTTTAATCCTGGCTATCTACTTTTATTATTTTTTATGCATGTGTTGAATGACCCTTTTTCCTCACTAAGATCACTCACTCAATATTTTTACTTTGTTTGTGGATTCGGTAGTCATAAGTAGTGTCTGGCACAAGGCCACTTTTTAATAAACCAGCACTGCATGCTACCGGGTCCTCAACAAAGGAACCCTCGTAACCACAGTAGAGCCAGCAATGGATTAGCAGGGAGGTGCTGAGTGGATGTGTTTTTTCCCTATGGGGGCTAGCCAAAGACAGGAGGGAATGGATATAAATTGCAAGCTGAGGGTTTGGTCAGGAGAGAGGCAGATGAGCACCAACTGTAACCTTAAGAAATGGTGTCAAAAAAGTGAAGATCTGTTAATTTCTGCCTTGTGTTTCAAGAACAAAATTGATTGTTTGAATAAATAGTGTGATAATGAACCCTGTGTGCTGTATCAGTGGGAGAGGAGAATAGATCATACTATATTTAATGTGTAAGAAAAATTAGGTGGCAAGTATGTGGCTCAGTTATGGAATCATTTGATGCTGTGGATGTGGGACTTTTGGCATGTATTATGTGTTTTTTTTGGGACCAGTTTTTTGATTTTTCATTAAATTTCCTTCATACATTTTGTGTAGTCTCAAGTGTGACCAAGAAATTTTTTTATTCATATGACCATAAAACAAAGAGGTGTTACCTGGTGACCTGGATGGAGGTGATATTGAAGAGGTCAGAGTTCACTGTTGGAGTGACTTGTATCCAGACTGGCATCTGAGGTATTGACCTTGGATCACGGAAGCTAGTGACCAAGAATGGACACAGGACTGTCTGATATTCTGTTTTTTTTATTAAAAAAAATGTTTGTGAAATGTGAAAAACTGGTCAGAATTTTGTAATTTATGTTCATTATTTTCAGGATTTGTTTTTGTGCATGCTTGAGTGGTCATGTGACTGAGGCCCAATGAAAAAAAAATGTAAGGAGCATGCCCTGCATACATAAAATTATAGAGAGTATTTTAGAGTATTTCAGACTATTATCTTTTAGTTGCAGAGCCTTTTGGCTCAGACCTTCTGAGGCTGACCTATAAGGTCAGATGGTAGACAAAACAGAGGAAATCTTTTTGATTGCTTAAAACTAGTGATGGAATGTTAGAGAGATAGAAAGTGATTTCAGAGAGTTAAGTTTTTAGACATCATACACAGTAGATGTAGTTATTTCAGGAAACTTGGTCAATAATATGGGGGTGACAGAGCAACTGTTTGGCTATTAAAAATGTACAAATTATATGTTTGATAAAATAGATAGGTTTAAAATCCTTTTTGTTGAAGTTCTTATATATTGCCAAACTTAAAAATCAACCAGTGATCAATAACAGACTGAAGATTTTGAGAAAAAAGATGCATCATGGAATCAACCAGTTAACCAAAAAAGACCTTCCCAGAACAAAACTAAATATAGAAAATTATATATATATATATATATATATTTATATATATATATGCGAATAAATATAGTTTTAATTCTAAGCTGTTCTTTCTTATATTTGTCATGGGATAAAAAATATATAATATCACTTTATATAGAGCTTTTTGTCTGATGATTCTGTCCATATGTGAAACAGCATGTGCGTTCTGGGTTCATGTATTATTTATAAACATTTATAAAAACATATTATATATATATATATATATATATATATATATATATATATATATGTTGTATTAGTGTAATAATAATATTAATATTCTTATAAGTATAAGAAATACTCATTCAGAAAACCTTCAAGTGCCTTGATTTGCAAATAATCAAACCAAGTGGGCTTTAAAAAAAGGATAAAAAAAAGAACCAAGAACACGTATGTTAGCTGAAAATAATCGTCTACCATCCAAGTCCAAAGTTCAAGGAAAAACCCTGATACATTTAAGCAAAATAACTAAATAAACTGCTTATTTATGCTGGTTTGGTAGTTAAACCTAGAGAGCCAGACAAACCTATAGAGGTTTTACCTATGGTGGATGATCCTCTAGATTGCTTATTAGGTTTGCTGGTTTAGGTTGGTTTAATATGTATATATATATATATATATATATAAAAAAGATATTAAATATATAAATATATATATATATTTATAATTATTTTTATATTATTTTTTACTTATTTATCTATATCACTCAATATCAGAGATAGAGCTAACAGGTTTATTTGGATAGAAAATGAAAAAACCCTGGGATTACGAAAATATTTATTCAGCGTGAAACCCTTTTGTTTTCTAGAACTATCATTCCAAATATATATATATACAAATGTATAAATGAACCAGGAAAATTATTTTTTGGGTTTTTAGCAAAATATAGAACCATAAGGTTTTTTTTCTTAATTATTTAATTCATATAAAATCACCAAATGATTTCGTTTATTAGACCAAATTGTAATCAGCTCATGTCCATGAACTTGGATGAAGGAATATTTTTCCATTAATCTTGATGGATATTCCTAATCAGCTTATATACCTAAAAAATTTTGAAAAACCAATCGTAATTTTGCTGACACCTTTGTGTTCACAAAAAATATTCTTATATTTGCCTTGAAAGCTGTTTTCAAAGGATGAAATGCATTGAGCTAAGATATGTTTTCCTTTGTTTTTATTGAATAACAGTTCATAATGGATAATTCTTTGATATATCCACCATATCTCAAGGACATCTTCTTTGGATTCCTCATCATCTTTGACAATGAATGATCTGAGATACTCAAATCAGCCACATTTCAATGGAACATTGGTCATCCACTTCTCATCGCTTTGTAACTATTGTAAAATAGTCTTCTACCTCTTTGTAATAAAAAAATATTCACAACAATCAATCCTGAATTGGTCAGGCATCTCACCCCATGGGGGTCTTCTCTTAGACAAACAATATGACTTTCACTTCTATAAGTCAACTGCTGATATGCTGAAGGTTATTGTTGAAAGTGTCTGTCAGGATAAGAATGAAGCTCGGACTGCTGCATTAAATATCTCTAATGTGTTTGACAGGGTTTGGCATGCTGGTCTTCTTTACAAGTTGAAAGGTTATGTGATTTCTGGACAATTTTTTGAACTGATTCAGTCTTTCTTATAAAATGAATTATCTGAACGTTGTCTTGAGAATAAACTTTTTCTTGATTCTTTGCATTAATGCAAGTGAAACTCCTACAGTAAGATATGTTGCCCTATGTTGTTCCTAATTTTAATCATGGGTTTCCTGATGTCATCAGTTCTCCACTCTGTAATCTATGCTGATGACAAATCATTTACTCCTTCCTTAATGCTAAGTCTGATAAATTTTATAAATACTATCTCAAACATGACCTAAAATCAGACATTACTTTTGCACCAACAAGAAATATTTCATTTTATTTTTTTGTATATTTTTGTTTAATGTTTTTTTTAATCATCTTTGAGAACCCTTTTGCTTTCCATATACACTATTGTCTTCATCTTCAGTGAATCATTGTGTTTTCTCCTGTTGGGTATGATGATAAACTACATCTGTCCTGGGTAAGATGATAAACTACATCCAACAACAAGGCCTCTGATCAGGTTGTTTTGAGGAGCAGGGGAACCACTCTTAATTGCTGGTGTTTCCAGGTCCACCCTGACCTGTGGTTGTAGCACCTGTTAAGGTCCCAGCTATGGGCAAATAAGTTAATCCCAAATAAGAATATATTTTATATTAAAAATACCACTAATACATTTTCATAGTTAAAAATTAAGTTTTAATATCATTTACTTTGAAGAAAAAAAAAAATTACCAGTAATACATTTATGAAAAAAATATTACCAGCTATACTTTTTTGAAAAAAAAAATTACAAGTGACACAATTTTGAAGGAAAAAAATTTACCAGCAATATATTTGGAAAAAAAAAATATTACCAACAATAAAAATTTTTTCAGTATTAAATAACCCATTGGGGTTGATATGCTGTATAAGAAAACAAAAACAAAGAACAATGAATTTTAGAAGAAAAAAATTATTACCACCAATTCATTTTTGAAAAAAAAAATTAGCAGCAATACATTTTTGTAAATAAATATTACCAGCAAGAAAAATCTTCTCAGCATTAAATAATCCATTGAGGTTGATATGCTGTAAAACAAAACAAACCAAACTAAACCATTGTATCTTCTCAGACTAATGTTTTCAGCTAACATGAAGTGGAAAGATTATATTGAATCAATTACTAGGCCTGCTGCTAGAAAAGTTGGTTCATTGTGTTGCACTAGACAATTCTTCTTGCCAGAATCTATCTTATATATCTATAAGTCTATGTTGTAGTAATAGGTGCTGTGACAAAATGTATCTCTCATCCTGCTTCAAACATGACAACAATTTTCTTTAAACTGATTGTCAAACCAAATGATTTGCAAGTTGCAGGAAGCCTGTTCATATCCCCCTGCGAATGTGGGATTAGTATATAGTCATCAGCATATAATATTACCAAAAGCAATAATTGGAAAATACTGCAAAAGTCTTATTCATTTTTTTTCTCTTTTAGCAACAGAATGCCTTACAGATAAGGTGTGTTTCATTCGTATCTAGGATTCATTTCAATTCCCAGTGAATTACATGTTTGCATTGAACACAGAACAGAATAGTATGTTAAAAAGATTTATTGAGAAAGAAGAAGAAACAAATCAAATCTTTTATTCTGAGTATTTTGAATGATGCAAATGAAAGAACACAAGAATATTTATAATATATAAAGAATATATAAATATATAAAGAATACTCTTACTCTGAGTGAATTTTGCAGAGAAACAAATATTTATTGCAATGACAAAAATATTTTTTACAATATACAAATTACCAGATATGTCTTACGCAAAATATTTCATCAAATACAAATCCGTTTTCTCGAGAAAACTACAGTTTGCTTAAAGATTTTCTTAACAAATATGGGATTTTAACAACTTTCTTTTATAGAAACAGTTCATATAAATCAATTTATTAGCAACAAAAGAAATTTACTTACTTTTAAAAGTTCAAAATGTTGCTGGTTCACAGGTTGAAAGCTGAAGCTCAAAGTAGGATGAGAAAAGGTTGACCTACGTCCGCAAAACTGCTTTTTAGGGTCCTTTTGACAAATGTTAAAATTTTTGGAACTGGTGTCCTCAAATTTGAGATAAAATCTAGCAAGTTTATGAAAGTCATTTGTATTACAAGAATTTAGAAAATCCTTCTTCTTTGCCAGTAATAGAAGTCATCTAATCATTCCAGGGTATATTGCATGGTCTATTTCTTTTTTCAGATGTAGTAGAAAACTTTACATGTGGAAACTCTTTCTCCCTGATGACAGCCTTTTGCTAGAGTGGCCTAATCCCTTCTCACCTGAGTATGGTCTACCCCTTTCTACTTTTACAGTCAAAAGTTTCCCTCTTATATAACAAACACATAGATCAAAATCAACTCAAAAAATCAAATTCCTTATGGGGCCTATACATTTTATCCCCATTGGTTAAAAAAGAAAATTCATGCTAATTTTTAATCCAAATTTGGTTGGCTTTCAAAAACACCAAAGCTGGCTCATGCAGTAAAATTTTTCCACAGAAAGTTTAAACTGCTTAGCCTCATTTTAATGGGTTTTTTACAACATTAATTTGGATCATGTTTTTTTCAAATTTCTACACATCAATTTTCATTCCTGCTTTTATATATATCCTTTGGCATCATTTTAGCAGTTTCTTTGAAAACAAAACCATGTCAGTAAATTTCTAATGTTCTTAATTAGTTTTAGTAAAATTTAATATCTTTTTTACAAAAAATAGTCTTTATATTAATTTTTACACAATTCAAATATTTTTTCCCATAAAATTTAATATTATCGTTTTTATTAAAATCATTTTTATAACAAAGCATGCAAATGCTCTGTTATGAATTTTTCCTAGTTGCGTATGTGTGTGCATGTGTGTGTGTGCATTGTGTGCTCAGCAGTGAGAACAAAATCGAAGGCTCAAAATAACTGTTCAACAGGTTTTATTTCTGGCTGAAACAATGTGCAAAATATTATTTTGTGGAGAAAGATGGGGGTTTCCCAGTTAACAAAGTTCTTGAGTAATTGTTTTGTAGAGAGATAATTTTCTGTTGGTTTTTATGGGAGAAAGAAGAAATCTGAATGTGAAACTGCTAGGACAGTCCTTGTCATCTGCAGCAACGGTTGTGTGCAGTTTTCAATTTAGTAGGGTGTCTTGAAGGGAGATTTCTTCCCCTGTTTGCACAGGAGGAACAAGAAATCTGAAGTCAAGCTGTTAGGTTCTGTAGCAAGGGTTGTGTGTAGCCTTTCAAGCTAGGCTTGAAGGTAGAGGCTGCTGAAAAGAAAAGAGACCGAATATGGCTTGGTCAGCATTTTTATAGGTTCTGGGACTTCAGCTTATACCCTGCTGATTATTTCATTTGCTGCTGCTGCTGAATAGAGAAAAGTAAGGAAGCCCCCACATGCCATAATAGCCAACAAGTGAGATAGTTTCTATATCTAGGCTTACTCAATGACTCACATTCATATCTAATAATCATATCAAATCAACAAAGAACTCTTCTCAAAATATTTCATATTAACTTTGTACACATGTATGTATTGCACTAGACTCACTTTAGTTTGGGGATAGGCATGAATAAGAAGAATACTTTCAATACAATTAAGATATGTATTTACATGAAATACAATGGTTAAAAAACACTATGTCCTTTCCTATATATATATATATATATATATATATATATATATATACTTCTTTGCAAGCTCCAGGGTTATGGCATTACAGGTCGATTGTTTGACTTAATACAATCATTCCTGTCAAACCGTGAATTGAAGGTCGTTCTCAACGGATTCTCCTCCAGTTCCTATCCCACGAACGCAGGTGTTCCTCAAGGCTCCATCCTAGGCTCCACTCTATTCCTTATCTACAT